>OX596076.1:1200000-1787500 GCA_951394005.1 Protophormia terraenovae
TTTGTTGTCATTTAGTAACGGATTTTCAAATTTATTTATTAATTATTTATTGTAGTTGTTGCTGTAAATAAATTAGTAGAATAACATTGAAGTTTTTAGGGTGGTTATTTTATTAAATTAAAACACTCATAGATTTAAAGTTATACAACTATTAGTTTCTTTTAATATTCATTTTTTATTTTATTTGTATATAAATAATACAATTTTTTTTTTTTAATATTCAATTTTTTTAGGTTTTTATGATAATTTTTTTTACATGTTTTTTTGTATATAACTTCTTGTAAATATTGTAAATTCATATTAATTTTTTAAATTAATAAACATTTTGAAATCATACACATTAACATTAATTTTAAACTTAAGAAATTTTCCATTTCATAGTTGATATGGTCAGAATAAGTAGGATATATAAAATTTGTAAACGATTTCATATTTTTTTAAAAATCATTTATTGACATGAGCGTCCTTTTCGATGTTGAAATCAAATTTCCGAAAGCTTTAAATAAATTTCGAATGTGAAACATACATTATTATATCAAAAATGATTTTGAGAATTTTCTTATTTTAAACCTGAAATTTTGTCTGAAAAGTTCTTTATTTATAAACGAAAAAGTGGAACAAATTAGCAAATTTTTAATAAAACCTCTTAATAGTTTACATACTATCGCAGATTTGTTAATATAGTAAAATAAAAATTCAGTTGTGAGAGAAAATTCGAATTGCCAAGTACAAAACCAAAAGTTAACGGCATATAAGAAACAATATTCTTCTTGTGTAAGAGAAATTTCCAAGAGAAAAACATTTTGTATAAGAGAAAAGTTTTTATATTACACAAATTTTCTATAAATCATTTTTGTATAAGAGAAATTTTGTGAAGAAAACTTTTTATATAAATTTTTTATTTTATTTTTTTGTTATATAAGAAATTTTTAGTACAAAAATTTTTTAAGACAAATTTTCTGTTAATTTCATCGTATAAATTTGAGAAAAGTTGTTTAAGAAAAATATTAGAGAAAATTTTTTGTATAAGAGAAATTTTTTATACTCTCAGGCATCTCTTTAAGTTGTTTCGATTTGCGCCACTGTTTGAAATTTCAATAATTCGGATTGCGTTGCTATGATTTCCATTTTTGTCGGTATGATTTTGATTTGCGTCGCTAAATACACTATATTTTTTCTTTAGAAGTTAAAGTAACTTAAGTAACTGTAGGTAAAATTTTATTGATTCATTGATTTCCTTATTAAATTGTTCTTATTTAGAAAATTAAAATAAAATTTTCAGTTTGCGTCGCAATTCTCCGGTCCCAATTAACGACGCAAATCGGGGCCTCAGTGTATAAAAGAGACTCTCTAGGCATTCTACTGATTTTTTTATTTAGCACAGATTTTTCCTGAAATTATTTTCTGTATAAGAGAAATTTCCTCAAGAAAATTTTATAAGAGAAATTTAATATAGAATTATTATTTTTTTTTTTTTAAGGAAACTTTCTAAAGAAAATTTTTTGTAAATAAAAAATACTAGAGAAAGTTGTTTGTATAAGAGAAATTTTCTATAGGAAATTTTAAATATCAGAGAAATTCTCAATAGAATTTTTGGTGTATAATTTACATTTTCTAAACATTTCTTTATAACAGAAATATTGTACTTTTTTTATAAAACAAATTTTCTAGAGAAAAGTTATTTACATAAAATTGTTTTCTAAGGATTTTATTTTTTTTTTTTTTTTAAGAGAAATTTTCTAAATTTATGTAAAGAGAAATTTAATATAAACAATTTTTTAGAAAAGAAACTCTAGAGAATTTTGGTTTTTGTATAAGAAAAGTTTTTTCTCAGAAATTTTTTTGTATAAGAAAAATTTTCTAAGAATATTTATTATTTTTTTTTTTTTTGGAAAACACGTTTACTTTAGATAAACTTAAGACAAATTTTGTATAAATTTTTTTTTGTACAAGGCAAAAAATTTTTTGTATAAGACATATTTTGTCAGAAACATTTTTTGTATAAGAGAAATTTTTTTGAGAAAATTTTTGGTTTAATTGAACTTTTTTAGAGAAAATTAGTTGTAGAATAGAAATTTTCTATAAAAATTTTTTTGTATAATACACAATTTTCTTTAGAAAACTTTTTCTTGCATAAGACAAAAATTTCTTTTATATAAAATATTTTCTGTAGAAAAATTTTATTATAAAGAAATAACACTTCTGACAAAATTAGTATTTTACAAAATTTTGTCTATAAAATTTCTCTTATATAAAATTCTCTCTTATATAATTTTCTTTTTTTATTTTTCTTCTGCAAACAATTTCCCATAAACATTTTCTCTTATACACTGTATAAGTTTCTTTACAACAATTTTTACTTGTTTTTTTTTTTTTTTTTTTCAGAATAGTAGTTATTTACTAAAAAAAAAATCACTATATGCTAAAATTAGATTTTTTTATTAAAAGATCGAATTTCCACTAAATAATCAGGCTTTTATCGATGTTCATTATTTACGAAAATACCCCGATTAATGATCCTTTAATCTTGTTAGTCACTAAAATACCATTATTCAGCTATAAATTATTAATTTAACAAAGAAACGGTAATTCACCAAAATTAATTTATTTTAATAATCTGAAAATTGCATTTATATGTCAACAGTTTAATATTAAAGTCCAATTTGTTCTAATAAAATATTTTGTAAAATACTAAAATATATATAAACTTTAATAGTGATTATAATACTCTTAACATTTTAATCCCTTTTAACAAATTTACTAATTTATATAACACTAAAATTAAAATTTCAAAACTAGACAAAAGATTTTTTTTACAACTATGTTTAAACAATTTTATGAAAGCCATAAAAAACATTTTCAAATGTACATACACATATACATACACCTGTATAAAAAATATCTCCACACCAATACCACCACAACCACCTTTACTCTTACTACAACATTTACACAATAGTTATTTAAACAAAAAAAAATCAAACCTGAATTTTTTAGTTTGTAAATTTTTTCTTTTGTAATTTTATTTTTCCACATAATATTTAATTTAACAATTTAAGTTGTTCTAAATTAAATTTTTTGTATTATTTTTTAAGTATTTTTTTTTCATTTTTAATTTGTAAATTTTTATGATAATTCAATTTCAAACTCAAAAAATATCATACGCGACTTTTTTGTTTACAGGGAACTACCTGATGAGTACAGAGTTCGAGTCCGTGTTAACTCGTAAGATGAATAAAAGATTTTACATATTTAAGAAAAAAAATTTTTCTAACTGTCTATCTAAAAAAACAAAAAAAAAAAAGTATACAATTATCTGTATATTTCTTTCTCTACATAACTTATACTTATACTCTATATATAAACTTAATATACATAAGAAAATATTCTCTATTTAAAATATATATCTATATATAAACGTATTTAATTACTATAATTTTTTTCTCACTCATTTATAAAATATATTAGCTTAAAACTTCGTTTTTATAATTTTATTTAATTTTTCATTTTTTTTTTTTTATTTTATTTATTCATTTTTTTCTTATTATTTGGATGTTAGCTATAATTTCTGAGTAAATCAAGAATTCATTTTTATTAATTTTAAATTTTAATTAAATATAGAGATTTTACTTAACGTCTTAAGCGTGTTTTTGCTATAGAAGATCTTGTAAATTTCATTAAGTAATAAATAGCAAGGTCCTTTTTTTATTAATTTTTATTTTATAAGAAAATATTTAGTGCAGAAATGTTGTAGTAACAAAAATACACTTTTATAAAAATTTCCTCTTCCTCACTTTCCTTAAAAACTAAATGTTCAATATTTTTCTTTTTAATTTTCCTTCCTTATAAAGCACTTTATTTAAATTTATATTTCCAATTTCCTTTTAAAGTATTATGTTATTGTGTAAAAATTTTTAAAATTTTTTTAAAACTATTTTTCTTTTTTTTTTATTTATTTCATTTTTTTTAAATTTGTAGCCATAGATTTCATAAGACTTATTCGGTGTTTCAAAAGTAGACTTTAATTTAATTTGTTATATAAATTAAATATTTTTCTTATTAAATCCCAAAACAAATAATAATTAAAAAAGAAATATTTCATTGGTGTTGTATTTGTATTTAGTTTTTAAAAGTTGTAGTAGATTAATGTTTAGTTTTCTTTATGTTGTATTTGTTTCTTTTTTTAATTAATTTATTTTTAATTTATTTCTAAAACTAACTTTACTACTAATTTACTAAAAATATTACACTTTTAACGGATATAAAATTTAATTTCCTTTATCTGAAAAGGTATATTTTACACACCCACACATTCAAATATAT
Source organism: Protophormia terraenovae (assembly GCA_951394005.1). Taxonomy (NCBI): domain Eukaryota; kingdom Metazoa; phylum Arthropoda; class Insecta; order Diptera; family Calliphoridae; genus Protophormia; species Protophormia terraenovae. The sequence continues at coordinate 1,204,324 of OX596076.1, forward strand.
ACTCTCTTATGAGTACTTAAAGCACTCACTAGTAAACACTCTTTTCTCCCTCCCTCTCTTTCTTTCTATCACATGCAATAACCTTGCTACACATTAGTATGTGTAATGCCTTTATTTTGTAAACAATAAGAAAACAATAACGGTAATTTAATAGGAATAGTTCTTCATACACTCAGTGAAATGAAATTAAGAGCACCTTTTGAAGACATTGGATTGGATTATTATTTATGAATGGAAAAATACTGAAGAAATTTATATTTATTTATATATTTTTTTTAATTAAATTAATTTATAATTTCTAAGTATATTTTTCTGATCATGATCTCTAAAGATTAAGGGTCTAAAAAATTAAATTACGTAAAAAAAATATTTTAATTAATAAAATATTTCCACATTACAATTTAAATATTAAAGGTGCCTTTAAATAAATTTCTCTAAGTGTATTCATAAAAAAACCTTTTCCATTTCAATTTTCACATTGATTGGTGAAAACATTAGCAGACAGACATATAGAAATCATATTCACTTAAATTTTTAGTAAAATAAACAAAACAAAAATTTATATAAATTATAATTAATTCATCATTAGTGTAAACTTCATATTTTTAGCCTTAATATTTATAAATATCAAATTTTTCATAACTACATTTAAATATTAGTAGTTTTAGTAAAACATCAAGCAGTTCCCTGACAAATGTAAATGGTTCCCAAAATAATATTTATTATTTTAAAACTTAATTTTCTCTTTGTTTGTTTCTTTGTGAAAAATGTTTTTAATTTAAATTAAACATTCATTTACTTAGTTTAGATTGATGATATATTTATACAAAAATACACAATTTTTATTTAATTTTATCAACAATTTTTTGCAAGAAATTCTTTTAATTTAAATAATTGTGTAATGTTATTTTTAATTTAAATATAAATTAAGTTTAATTTCCTTAAGTTCTTTTTTTATTTTTAATTTAAGCCCCCAATTTGTATAGAGTTTAGCTTTATAACTTAAATTAGTTGGCTTTAAAAAAAAAAAAAAATATTGCTTAACGAACATCTTTTTTCCCCCTACAGCCAATTTCATCAATTTACCCTGGGCAGGTATTAATTTAATTTAAACTAAAAAATAATATTGAAAGGCTCAATATAGAAAAAATTAAACTTCTAAAGAATATTAATAAGTTTTCTGAAAATAAAAGGAAAGCTTTATGCAAAAACATTTCATTTCCCCTTGAAAACAATTAAATAAAATAAAAACACTGACAATTAGTTTGTTTAAAAAATAGTTTGTATGCTGGCCTCTGAGTTCAAACAATCAATCAATGAAATGTCAACTCACTTGTTTAGTTTTCATTTAAAATATTAACCTTTTGCTCTAAAACTTGCTCTTAAAAGTCTTTGCTCTCTTAACTTTCACCTCCTCTTGTGTGTTTTTTTTTTTTTCCTTATTTCTCTATTATTCACAAGTGTGTAATTCATGTGTATGTGTGTGCATTTTGCATAAAACCGTTTTTCTCTAACCCTCTCTTTAACATCTTTTGAAAATTAAAACTCAATTTTTTGTATTTTTTGTTAAAACAATTTAGTCCTATTTTCTTTGTTTTTGGTGTGTGAAATTCCTTTAGTTATTTTTCCAAGGATAACTAATATTTTTCTAATAATAAAAAAAATAATAAAATTTAAACAACTATTACTTACTTATTTAATTAATTAATTAATATTTAAGTAAAATGTATAAAAATTTTTTAAAGTAAATTGGTTTTCATTCATAACTCATGTTTGTTTTTCTATCATTCTCTTCTACAACACTTATTACACTACCTACACTTTTACCAAAAACAAAAAAAAAAAACCCAAACCAAACCAAAAATATAAAAACACTTAACAACACTTTTATAAACACTATATAAAAACCAAATGCACTTTATGAACACCAAACAATAACCCAACAACATTCAACCTACAACAAAACAAAACATTATTAAAAACCTTCCAAACGTACGTACCACCTTACAAAAAAAATATAGTATTTCCTACTACTATGAGTTCTCCAAGGAACAGGATTATATATGCTCAACACCAGATGATTCTGGTATGCATTTATGTACAGATTTACCACCGTATCGTATAGGACCCATGGTATGTACGGGTAAGTTTTCATCAAACTATTCTTAATATTTTATTTATTTCTTAAATTTAAATTTATTTACTTAATTTCTTAATTTGTAGAAGAGGCCGTGCCTATGAAAGATAATTCACCGACAAATACTTCATGTGTTAATTGGAATCTATATTATTCGAAATGTCTACAGAAAGGAGCTAATCCATTTCAGGGTACCATATCATTTGATAATATAGGTATGGCTTGGGTAGCCATATTTTTGGTAAGTTCAAATGGAAAATTATAAAATAAAAATAAAAATTCAAAGGCAGACAAACTGCTTAAAAGTGAAATCGAAAGATAATTTTAGTTCCCAGATATGATAACATTAATCGATGCAATTAATTTTTTTATTGAATTCATTATACATTTTCTATAAACCGATAATTTAATGAAAGAGAAATTTAAAATAAGATACAATATTACACTTCTCTTTTTTATTTCCCAAGGACTGACAATCCGACAAATAATATAAGGCCCTGATTCAGCACAACAATAAAATTGTTTGAAAATAAAATTTGTATGAAAATTACTCATTATTTTTAATATTTTTTGAGTAGTTTTCATACAAATTTTATTTTTAAACAATTTTATTGTCGTGCTGAATCAGGCCCTAAACCAGTGCTAAGCATTCTAAGAACGCATTTCATTTGGAACGCACTGATATAAATAAATTATCAGACAATCTAAGTTCCTAAAAATGATGATATTAATCGAAACAATTAATTTTTTTTTTTTTAATTTATCACACATTTTTTATAAACCGATTAAACGACAATTTGATGAAACAGAAATTTAAAATAAGACATAATATAACACTCCTCCTTAATATTTCCAAAGTTAGAAAATCCGGTAAAGATACAAATTAAGTTCATAAATTTCATGATATCAATATTTTTATACCCTACACCACCATAGGTGGGGAGGGTATTATGCGTTTGTGCTGATGTTTGTAACACCCAAAAATATTGGTCTAAGACCCACCTTAATTTATACCAATCGGCTTAGAATCATTTTCTGAGTCGATTTAACGATGTCCGTCCGTCCGTCTGTCCGTCTGACCGTCTGTCCGTCCATGTAAACCTTGTAATCAAACTACAGGTCGTAATTTTGAATCAAAATTAATGAAATTTGGTACACAGGTTTCTTTTAGTCCAATTTAGTTATGATCGGTCCATTATTTCACCTAGCCCCCATACAAATGTCCTCCCGGAAAAGGGTTTAACGATCATAAATCCCTTAAATATAGCAATATTTTAATGAAATTTGGAACATATAAGTTTTATATAAGTCTAAATAAGTGTGCTGATTTTTAAAAAGATCGGTCCATAATTAACCATAGCTCCCATATAAACCCCTTTTCAGAAAATCACTTTAACGGGCATAAATCAAATTAAAATGTTAGTATCAAGTTAATATTCGACACAAATAAGTTTTATATGAACATAAATGATAGTGCCAAATTTTACAAAGATCGGTCCATAATTTACCATAGCTCCCATATAAGGCCCTCTTTCGGGAATCACCCAAAAGTGAATAAATTCATATAAATGTCAGCATCAACGTAATATTCTGTATTCGTATGTTTTATTTTACACTTATGAGTATCGGTCCACATCTGACTCCAAGTCAAGACCCCTCCCCGAATTATAATGTACACAATGGTGTAGGGTATCATATGGTCGGGCTTGACCGACTATATCTTTTTCTATCGTTTTTTTTACTAAATTCATACATTTTATATAAACCGATTAACTGATAAACAGTATCAGACATTTTGTCTAAACTAGTGCAAAAATCATATATATTTTAGACAATTAAATGATATTAAAAAAAATAGGTTCATGGACAGATAAACCTATAAATGTTTTTTTTTTTTTTTTTTTTTTTTTGTTTTTGTCTGCCAGACATTTAATTTTGTAAAACATGCAAATATATTTTAAACAATTACTGGTTTATATAAATAAATTCAATTAAATAATATTCCGCAATTAAATATAAATGTAATAAAATAAAAATTTAAATATATTTTGTCTGTCAGACATTTAAATTTGTTCATCAATTTAAATTTGTTTCATCAAATCTAGAAAAGGTTCTTAAAGAACAAGAAATGATGTTACGAATTATGAAAAGACAACTGAATAAACTTATAGACCGACAAACTGGCAGATAAATTTAGTCTGAGTATAATTTAAATTCTATACAAATCGAAAAGTTTAACATTTACGATTTTAACCTGATTTCTTAAAAAAATATAATATAAGCTAACAAATTAAGCCTTCAGAGATAATATGCAATGTATTCTGTTATCTGTAGTGATCCTAATTCCATGACCTATTCCCTTGCTACTTGTTACTAATACTGTTTAATTCAAGACCTAAACTCAAAGAATAATTTAGAGGTTCTTCGTCCAATAACAATAATCAGCAGACCATTGCACAGTGTCACATTTGGCAGTTTTAGAACGACAAAAATCCTATTTAGGAGATATTGGTCTGAAATAATATATTCTGTTAGTTGATAAGGCCGTAAACATTCCCACTAAAAATGGGAGGGAAGAATCACTGCCACTCTCATACTGAAAAAAAATTACTTTATTTTTATGAATTTCGGACATATTTTTGTAAATTTTATTAAAATAAAGGATATTTTAAAAGTAGGCGTTGCAAGATTTAATCACACCAATCTTTGTGTATCGTTTTCATAACAAATTCTCAGCCATTACTTTCAAATGTTTAAACAATTCTTAAAAAATTGCGCGCTATGGACACTTTAGAATACTTCAAGTATTTTTTCCATAATATATGATATGTTTACTAATAAATGCGAAAATAATTACTCCAATTAATATGCTTTTATTTTCGTATTTTTGTCGTTCTAATTAGGATAAATGTGACACTGTGCATTGTGTTGGAATGAGTTTAGCAAATCAGCCTCCCGAGAATATTTCTTTAAAAAAAATTAATTCCCGCAAAGTTAAATTTAAAAACTCCTGAAAGGGATTTAATTCCATTCTTTTACATTTATATAACGGAACAAGTTGCCTCCTGAGAACATTCCTTTTAGCTTTCAAAAAGTTTCCTCAATCCCTATATCCTGAATGTCAAGTTGGCACCAATTATTAATTGTTGATTTAAGCACATGGAATTGTTGTAGAATTGACAATGAATGGTGTTATTTTGTACACGGATGTGGTCGATTTTTCATTGGATTTTAATGATCTCTAGATCCTCACAAACCTTAATTAATTTTTTTTTTTTTTTAAGGACCGTGTTTTGGATCTATTTTTTAAATTTTTTTAATTTCCCATAATACAGCAATCGTTATTCCAAAAAGGTATTTAGTTACATTTTGGGCACAACAGTTGTGGCATTGAGAATTGCGGTGTCAGTTTTTTCAAGCCTTTCGTTTACAATTTCTGAACAGACATATGTAATGCTTTTTAATCACTGGACACTGAAGTTATGTCAAATTGACATTAATTATTCCTTGACACTGGATGGTGTTATTTTGTACACGGATGTGTTTTATATTTTATTAGATTTAAATGACCTCAAGATCTACACCAACCTTAGTTTTTTTTTTTTTTTTTTTTTTTTTTGAACCCCTATTTTTAAAATTTTCTTTTAATTACCCATAATACCAAAATCGTTACTGAATTATTTTGAGTTTGTATTTAACCCACAAAAATCTCAGCTGGTAATGTACCTCCTCTTTTCAGATTGTAAATTAAATGTAAATGTACTTTCTATTGGTTTTAATGAATTTATTCAGATGATGATTATTGAGTGTAAAGATTACAAACAACCTGGAAATCAATATTCCAAGTTCCTAGAAAGAATCTTTGGACAAATTTAAATTCTTACATATTACCCATGATGTAATATGTATTTTCTAAAATTTCAAGTATATACAATTTGTATACATTTATTTGCTCTTCAGTTTTATCTCAATGACTCACCAGGCTATCAAAAGTATTTACCTAAACTCTTTAAAGTTTAATTATAAAATCTCTCTCCAAGTGAATTACCTACTTACAATATGTATCTAATAAATTACTTAAAGATCATAGAAATGAAAATATGTTAAATAGCAGCAGCAGTTCACTTTCAACAATAATAACAACAACAAAAACAGGAAACATTTTACAAAACTTTTGTTTTTAGAGTGTTTGCTAAAATAAGCTTAAGTAGATGGATGGATTTGGCCAATAATGCTTAACCACCAACAGAGTTTGTTAACAACAAAGTTTTTCCTTTTTGGTAACATTTTCAAATTTTATTTTCATACCAACGAACGTCTGCTTTACTAACTAACTACCTAACCACAGGCATAGTGTGAGAGAGAGAGAGAGGCAGAGACAGAAAGAAAAGACTTTTAACACATACAAAATATTTATATACAAATGTTTGCTTTTAACAAACAAACTTTTACTTTACTCACACTTACACAAACACACATTTTTACAAGAGAGTTTGTTAACAGGAAATAAAATAAAATTTCCTTTAATTTTAAGCTTAAAATAAAAAGAACATTTTTAAATTTCTTTCACAAAATAAATGTAAATTTTGTGTTTTATTTTTTTCTATTTCTTTTTTTCAAAAAGGTAATATCATTGGAGGGTTGGACCGATATTATGTACTATGTACAAGATGCTCATAGTTTTTGGGATTGGGTATATTTTGTTTTACTCATAGTGGTAAGTCTGTTTATGTTTCATTTTTAATTTAAACATTTTGTAATTTTACATTTACAAATATATGCTAATTTCATTTTATTTGTTAGAGAAAACTAAGAAAAAAAATATTTATACAAATTACTTCATTTTCATTAGTATTATTGTTGTTTATTCTAATGGGTTTTTTACTCAAGTAATATAATAAACCTAAATCTGCATAAGAAAAAAAAGGGCTGACTTGTTGATATTTTTTTTTTTTTTTACTTTGCTTAAACACATTTATGAAGTTTAAGAAGAAAAAAAATATGTAAAGAAAATTTACCTTTTGTATACAAATTATATTATACTTTTTATTCATGAACTTATGAATGATAAAGAAAAACGTAGAAAAGGAAAGAAAAGAAGAAAATAACAGAGCGAAAACTTTCAGTGATAAATTTAAATAATATGGAGAGAATTTGTATGCATGCATACCAGAGCAACAGAGCACACACTTGTTGGTTTATACAGAAGACTCTCTAAGAACACAGGAAGAAACTCTCAAGTCTTCAAGGCCTTTTAAACTGTATTTATAGGAGAAGTTTACGATTTTATCAAGATTTATAATAAGGGCTATGAAAAATGTTGTTAGTTTTTAAAGGTTAAAAATGTCGGTACTAAAATTAAATTAAAAACAGTTTAATATCATTATTTTCTATTATTTCGGTGTTAAATTAACGATGTCAGAATTGTTATATAGAACGTTGTCACGGCGTTCTCATAATTTTTTTTTTTTTTTTATTTTATTTAATATATCTAAGAATCATTTATTAATAGAAGAGCTTATTATTTTATGTACCAAAATTTGTATATATAACGTTGTCAAGACGTTCTTAAAACCTTTGTTAATTAAAATGTTCATTAATCTAAGTTTATAACTTTGTATTTGAATACCTTTTTTAGTATTTACTCTCTCCTTTAAATATAAAGGGTAAAACTTATTATTTAACCTCTTAATTTTAAAGGGACAACTGTTGAAATATGTTTGTTATTAAGTTTCCCCTAAATACATTTAAAATCCCTTACTTACTGTCAGTTTTAAATAGAATAAAAAGAAAAAACATTATAAAAAAAAAACTTTTTGTTAACGTTTCACTTTAGTGGCACAGGCAACAAGCAACAAAACAGTATTTTATTTTAAAATTCAACACTAGCACGTTTTCAGCGAGTTCCACTAAAGTATTGTAAAGTTCATATGGGTGTTCAATGAGTATAAGACTTACAACACCTAAACAAATTTCTCCATTACTAAAAAAAAAAAAAAAAAAACTTAAACAATTTGTATAAACTTTAAGCTGTTAAATCTAAAAACAAGAGTAATTGATTTAAAATATTTATTTGAAATTTATTATATCTTTATATATCTTTTCTTTCTTTAACAGATTGGTTCCTTTTTCATGATCAACTTGTGTCTGGTCGTTATTGCTACGCAGTTTAGTGAGACCAAAAAACGTGAAATGGAACGTATGCGCCAGGAAAGGGCCCGTTACACTTCCACCTCTACTTTGGCCTCTAGTACGAATAATTCAGAACCGGCCACCTGTTATGCAGAAATTGTTAAATATATAGCACATCTTTGGCGACGCTTCAAACGACGAATGTTAAAGAAGTACAGATTATATAAGTATGCTCGATGTAGTTTCAATTATATTTTCAGTTTTTATATTTATTTGTTTAGTTTCACCCTTGATTTTCTCTAAATCAAATTACAAAAACAAAAAAAAAATGATAATTTTAACCTGGACTTCATTACCAAAAATCAAACAAAAAAAATCCAAAAAACAAAGCACCAAGTTGTCTCACTACTTGTTCAATTAACATGCATTAAATTACATGAGTTTTACAAAAGTTGTTAACAGTATTTGTAGACAATTGTAAATTTCTTTTTGTAAATTTGAAAAAAAAAAAAAATCCATACAAAATCGTTTGTGTTTAACTAATTTGGCCATTTTGTATATAAAATTGTATAAAATTTTTGCAAGATTTACATATAAAGCTAAAGACAAAAAAAAACATTGTTTTCTTTTTGGATTAAAAGAAATTGAAAAAAAAAAAAAAATTTATATTATTATATTATTTTTTTTTTTTTTTTTTTAACTTAAGAATTTTAGATTTTTTTTTTTTTTTTTTTTTTTTTTTTTTTTTTTGATATCTCCGTCCTATATTGACCTCCTTTAGTAATTTTTATAAGTAAAATTTTCGAAAGCCTTAGCTATACTTTGATGTATATATTATATATGTATGATATTGGGGGGCTTCATAAACGCCATATCAACAGACACACCAACGAACGCAAAGACGGACAGACAGACAACTTTATTTTGAGTACAGTTCCTGCAAGGTTGCAAAATATATTTATAAATCATCGTTTGAACTAGACAATTTATTTAATGGTATCTCTAGTACTTTTGGTTCAATTTTAATAAATTTAAATAACGATAATATGGAAAAAAAGTTTTGTAAAAAAAACGGAGAGACGGACGGACAGATGAACAAAGTTATTTCAAGTACATTTCCTATACGGATCCAGAATATATAGGAAAATTTGAGCTTGAATTATGCTATTTATTCAATGATATCTCTAGCATTTTTCAACCGATTTTAATAAATTTAAATAAGGATAATCTAAAAAGTTTAAGTGATTTGTAATTTTCAATTCAAATGCAATTAGTTTGTCATCAAACAAATTTAAAACTAAGAATTAATCAAAAGGAAAACAATGTTTTTTTATAAGCCTTATAATAACCCAACCATTAAAAACTTATTGTAGGTTATAATCGAAAATATCAAAAACCAAATCTCATGTATCATTAAATAATAATAAAAATCCACAACTAATAAACTTAATTCAATATCTTCACATTACTAATTGTTAATATATAACTCTATGGTTCTATTTGTATCCCACAAACTTGAAGCAACTGTATATATAGAAAATCCTGTAGAGCTAAACCATAAAAAAAAACTAAAAGAAAAAAACATTTTCCCTCCAATTTAAAACTGTATGCGGCTGGCTTAAAAAAACGGACCCTTGGATACGAATTTTCTATAACATTTTGTAACATAAAATAAAATTAACTTAAAAAAACACAAGAAATTTAAAATAAAATCACTAAGTACTCGTTTATTAGTTAAAAATTTAAAAAAAAAAAATATTTGATTAGCCAATATTAAACATTAAGCAAATGAATGTTTATTTAATAAAACAAAAAACAATCAAATCATTTAATAATTAATTAGTTTAACAACAGTCAGTCAATTAACAGCCAAAAATCAATGTTCAATGAATTAGTTGCAACCATTTTTACAAAAATATTTAAGTTTGCTTTTGTTTTGTCTTAAGTTTTTAATTTTATTTTTTAAACATTTTTTGTTGAAATTTTTATAATTTCCTTTGTGCATGCCTTTTGCTGAATTTTATCTAATCTAATCAAACATTAGAATTTAGTTTAGAATTTGCATTTGGCATTTACTTTTCCTTTCATTCTACATTACAAATAATCATGGTTGTTTGTATTCATTATTTCTAATGACTATTTCATTTGCAAGCAAATGTAAATTTTTTACAAATTTGAATTTAAAATTGAAAATTATTAAAATTTTGTTGAAACAAAAAAAAATTGACTGAAATTTTTTGTCATTACATTTGCTTGGGCTTTCTTCCATCTCTATGTTTCCAAACTGTAAACATTATCTTAAAACGAGTAGTAAAAATTTCATTTACAAAATTCAAAATATTTTTTCTTTGGGAAATAATAAAACAAGAAGTTTCTTAAAGAGAAGCAGAAGTATACAATTTTGCAGACTTTATTTTTGAGCTAAGGAATGTCAAAAGTTTAGAAATTATTTAAGACTCGTTACCCAACCACTTGGTAACTAATTTAAACAAAAAAAAATAATATTTTAAAACTATTACTCGAATGACCATAACTTACCAAACTACTTTTTAGATGTTGAATTAGAATCTGATGATTTTCTTGTAATTTGTAATCAATTAGGCAAACTGTGCAATTTTACAAAATTTTTCTCAAAATTTAAGGAAAATATCTCAGATTTTAATGATGTTTAGAAATTTCGAAAGTTAGAACTGAATTTAAAAAATTCGAAATTAATTTCGAATGTGGATTTTCTGCACGAAAATTATAAATTATCATTAAAAAAGATTTTCCATAAAATTTAAATAGTTTTTGCATCAAAATATAATAGATTTCATAATTTTAAGTAATTTCGAAAATTCGAACTTAATTTCAAATTTCGATTTTTAAATGAAAGTTACATAATTTAAAGGAAAATATTTTTTCTTTAATATTTAAATATATTAATAGATGTTATTGATAATTAAGAATGTGGATTTCTGTACGAAAATTATAAATATAAATGAAAATAAATTTCCTTTGCAGTTTAAATAGGTTTTTTTTTAACAAAATATAATAAATTTAATGACTTTTACCAATTTCGAAAATTCGAACTTAACTTCAAATTTAAATATTTCCACAAAAATTACTATATTTTCCTAACAATTTACGTTTTATTTGATAGAAATAAATTTTTCTCAAAAAATTAACAGATTTTATTGATTTTTTTAATTTCAAAAATTCGAACTTAATTTCGAATGTGAATTTCTGCACGGAAATTATTATCTATGATTTTTTTTTTTTTCTGTTACAATTTAAAAGGATTTTTCATTAAAATATAATAGGATTAACTATTTTTATCAATTTCGAAAATTCGAAATTAATTTTAAATTTAAATTTTTAGAAGAAATTTAATAAATTTCAATCGTATAAAAATTACTTTTTATACGATTTAAATATATTTTTCCACAAAAATTAATAGATTGTATTGATTTTTAACAATTTCGAAAATTCTAACTTAATTAATAATATGGATTTCTGCACGAAAATTATTAATATCTATGAAAATTGATTATTAAATAGTGTTTTCTAACAAAATATAATAAATTTATTGACTTTTAGCAATTTCGAAAATTCGAACTTAATTTCGAAATTAAAATTTTTCCACAAAAATTAAGTTATATTGAAATATATTAATTTATTAACGATTTTACTTTAATTTGTAATTTTTTTTTTAATTAAATGAGGAAATTAACTAAGAACCAGCCCGAATTGGTCTCATTTTAGATTTTTTTACGAAACAACTTTTTGGAAATTAAACTAAGCAAGATAACACAAAAAAAATTGGCTTGATTTGGTTTTTATTTGCTTCACTTACTTAACAACTTCTTGAAAGTTCAATAAGAATCTTATAATTGTTGGAGAATTTTATGGTAATTTATTTGCTTATGTGAAAATGATAACAAACTGACTGGAATATAACCCATTTTTACTTCACTTACTAAACAACTTTTTGGAAGTTTAATTATAATCTCTTAATTTTTGAAAAATGTTCTTGAAAAGTGCAATTTCTTTGGTAAACTAAGCCAGATAACCAAAAATACGACCACATAGGATATAATTTAGCTGCACTTAACAAACAACTTCTAAGAAGTTATATTAGAACTTTTAATTCTAAATTAAATTTATAAGTGCAATTAACTCCTATTGGATTATCTTGCAAAAAATTTTATTAAGGTTTTTTTTATTAATTTTTGACCTTCTTCTGTCTTTTTCTAAGAAACTTTCTTGTAATTTTATCCCCACTTTGTAAAATTGGTTAAAACATTTCCTTCATGCTCTCATTCATTAGCTACTTACTGTTAGGCAAATTTATATCAAAAACAATCTAGAACGAAAAACTATATCTAAACATAATCCAAACTCCAAGTCTTTGTCGTTTACTTAAACAAAATTAATGTTATAATAAATTTTTAATAAATTATCTATAACCAAAAGAATTGCTAACACTATTTTGTTTTAAATTCCATGTATCCATCCATATTCTGTGAACAACCAAACAACATTAAGGTACCAACAAAAACAGCGCAAAGAAGGTCTACTACCCAATGCCGATAATTTGACATTTTCGCCCTCACGCATTAAGAGTCATCATCCTAAATGTCCCAAGTATGCCAACAATCGTAAGCCCTCGAGTATACAAGATCAAATGATTACGGTTATGGTACCACTAAACTCTAACAATAATGTCAATAATAGCGGCAATAATAACAATCATACACATAGTCAGCAACAACAACAACAAATGGTGGCTCAAAATCAGCTGCAGCAACAGCATGGTACCACCCAAACTCCCAGTAGTATGGTATCTCTAATTAATGGTCTACACAATGGCACTGGCACTAACATAGCAAACCAACAACAACAGCAACATAATTCTTCTTCAGAAAATTCTGTACAATCTTTGGATAATGCAGGAGTAGGTGGAACGGGTACTAATCGTAATAGTCAATATAAGAAAATCTCTAATCAATTAAAATCTGAGGCCGATAATAAGCAGCAACAAAAAACTATACTTTTAAAATTTCCCCAAAACCTTATGGAAACTGATCAATTAATTGTAAGTTGTAAAGAAAACATCATATTCTCTTAAAAACATAAACACTCACTGGTAAAAACGAAACAAAGAAAAACTCTTAAAGACAAAGAGAAAAAAAGCACTAAATGACACCAAAAAATTTAAATTGGTAGTTTTCAAAAAAAAAACAACACTTTTAAACACTTAAACTTACACTAGCATAATAAATTAATATGATCTTAGACGAAATTCATGATTCCAAAGAAAAAATTTCAAAATTCACCTTCACCACTATCACTATCTAAAAAAAAAAAAATACTTTAGAAATCCTCTCAGAACATAAATTATCAAATTAAATGTAACGATTTCTCTATATACTCTTTTTTAACGTAAAGAGAGTTATATAGAGAGAACGAGTTTGTTAATGCTAATCTTATAAAACTAGTAATTTAAATTAAGAATTGTTTCTTTTATTTTACCACCACCAACTTCTATGTAACTTGTAAACTAATCTACCACACGCTCAAAAATTCACCAAATTTATTGAAATTGTTGTGGCAAATTTTATAGCTCCAGCTGGGAACTCTAGGCAAGGTATTAATTAACTAAATGCAGCACCTTTACAAAAAAAAAAAAAAAAAACAATTAATAAACTAAATCCTTTTGTAAACTTACTTACTTTATTTAATATATATATTTGAAAATTTTATATATTTATCAAAAAAAGTCATAAAAAAAACCTCCCGGCCAATTGTAAATAAATTACAAAATCTCAAAAAAAAAAGAATGCTTCCTCTTCCAGCTTATTATACTTATGTAAAAAAAATTATATTCATATATTTATATAGAAACCACCTTTATTATATTTTGTTATTTCGATATATATTTCACAATTCAATTCAAAAATTCATTGTGTAAATTTCATTTCTTCTACTATTCATGCATTTTATTATTTTTATAGACACATCCCTGTACATCTGGCTTTTTAAGTCCCCCCTCATCAGCCAGTCGCCGACCTTCTGTCATGTTCAATGAATACGTTTTATTGCACACACCACCGGCTCTCAAGGAACCGCAATCTAGTGTTGAGAAAACGGTATGTTCGTCCGAAAAAATGACACAGGCCGGCGATGGCAGCATCTGGCAAGTAAGTTGAAGCAGGGGGACTTTTGTTTTCTTTTTATTTGAGAATTTCATTTTTAAAGGAAACATTTTATTTTTTTTTTTTTAATATTTTTCTGTAGGTGAATTTACCCCAGACTCTGGCCAGCATTACAAATCCCTATGCGGAATGTTCGGATCTTGGTATACACGACGCCATGACTTGTCAAGAGCTTTTAGCATTTTCTGTGGCATTTTCAGCTGCCCTACCCACGGGTCAAAGTACCTTGGAATCATTTTACTCCTCTTTGGCACGTTGTGATCCCCATACAGCCGAGGCCATACGAAATCAACAAAATTTGGAAAATAGCAATTTGGCTTTGCAACAACAGCAGCATCAAAACAATCAATTACAGCAACAACATTTACAACAGTTTACGGATCAACATAAAAAACCTTTCGATGCCCTCAACTCCAATAATGGTGCCATATGTGGTGGCTCCAGCCAACCTGCTAGTACCGGCAATTATATAGAGGATTATTCTTGTTGCTATGATCTTTATCAGAATGCTCTCTCACCTCTGGATGACAAGAGAAAACAACGTTCTCCTCTAATGAGAGCCATTATAGCCATTTACCGTTGTGTCATGCGTGTTTGTGGTTATGTAAGACGTTACATAAAACGTTTGGTGGAGCACAAATATTTCCAACAAGGTATCCTATTGGCCATACTCATTAATACTCTCTCCATGGGTATAGAATATCATGAACAACCCGAAGAATTAACGGTTATAGTGGAGACCAGCAATATTGTATTTTCAGTGATATTTGCGGTGGAAATGTTATTGAAAGTGGTAGCGGAGGGTCCATTTCGTTATATAGCCAACGGTTTCAATGTATTCGATGGTATTATTGTTATATTAAGGTGAGTTTGGCAAGATTTGAATTCAACTCCTTTAAATTTTTAATATAATTTAATTTCTCATTTAAGTGTCATTGAAATTTGCCAACAATTTACGGGCAATGGTACCGGAGGTGGTGGCGGTTCTGGTCTTTCGGTTTTACGCACATTTCGTTTGTTGCGTATTTTAAAATTGGTACGTTTTATGCCCAACTTAAGACGTCAATTATTTGTCATGCTGCGTACCATGGACAATGTAGCCGTATTCTTTTCCCTGCTAGTCCTATTCATTTTCATTTTTAGGTAAGTTAACTATATATAGTAGAAGCGTAGAAAAAGAAACCCTTAAACAAAAAACACCATACAAAAACCAAGTAAAGTTTTTTTTTAAACTCCTGCTGTGTTAAGGTTCAATTTAAGTCTTTAACCTCTTCATGTAAACCACTTACTAATAACAATTCAAAAGTACTAAAAAGGTATTAAGCAAGTATTTTCTCATTGTGACTATTAAGATCATCATTGAAATATTTTGGGTGAATTCATGTTAAAGCAAACAAAATAATTTGGACGGACTTTGACAAAAACCAATTTATTGCGAAATGAAGATTGAAGCTGATTTAAACCAATATAAAAACACTTAAGTCTTTAACCTCTTCATGTAAACCACTTACTAATAACAATTCAAAAGTACTAAAAAGGTATTAAGCAAGTATTTTCTCATTGTGACTATTAAGATCATCATTGAAATATTTTGGGTGAATTCATGTTAAAGCAAACAAAATAATTTGGACGGACTTTGACAAAAACCAATTTATTGCGAAATGAAGATTGAAGCTGATTTAAACCAATATAAAAACACTTGATATTAAAGCTAAAAATAACTAGAACTATTGCGAATATGATCTACACAAAGATTTAGGATTTAAGCCAATTTCGTACAAAATAAAGACCTTGGAATAAAGGTAATTTAGGACAAAGTAAAAGTCTTCTACTAAAGTTGATTAGGGACCCACGACTAAAGCTAATTTAGCACAAAATAAAAACCCATAATTGAAACTAATTTGGGACGAAGCAGAGACCTAGAACTAAAGCTAATTTATGACAAAGTGAGGCTTCTGTAAAAGTTGATATTTAAGCTGATTTGGGATGAAATAAAAACCTATAGTTGAAGCTATTTTGGGACTAAGTAAAGACCAGGGCTAAAGTTAAATTTAAGACAAAGTAAGGACAAAGTAAAAGTCTATATTTAAAGCTCAATAAAAGTTTATATTAAAGCTGATTTGGGACGAAATGATAGCCTATAGTTGAAACTAGTTTGGGACTAATTAAAGACTAGGACTAAAGTTAATTTAGGACAAAGTAAGAACTAAGTAAAAGTCTATAATTAAAGCTTATTTGGGATCCACAATTAATGCTAATTTAGGACAAAATGAAAACCTACAATTGGTGATATTTTGAGACTAAGAAAAGTCAAGGACTAAAGTTAAAAAAAAATCTACAATTAAGCAAATTTGGGACTTAGTGAAGATCCGGTATTTAAACTAATTAAGGATGATATAAAATCTAACTAACGAAAGTAATTAAAGACGAAGTAAACACCTTCAGTTAAAGCAAATTTGAGCCATAAGATAAGCGAATTGAGGACTAAATATGCAGCATTTGATAAATTTAAACTATTACGATTAACTCCATATCAAGTACGCTTTAACATGAATTCTCCCTTTTCTCAGTATTTCAAAGCTGGAACTTTCAAGCTGTTTTGTAAAACATTATTTTCATAACATTATATACCCTTTCCATTTAATAGGAATTTAACAACTAAATTTGGTAACAGTCCCTTGTCTCAGATTATCCTTTAATAGTTAGTATAATAACAAGTAGTTTGCCATTTATACATAGTATATAAAACCAATTTCCTTGCAGTAGTTAAGTTTGGTAAAAATTCCCTTTTAAACCCCCTAAAGCCAAGGGGATGAAGGAATACATCACATCTCATTTGTGATTTGTTTAACATACATCTGTGATTACATTACAATATCATTGATTCACAACTACAACTACTACTTAACTAACTTACTAATGCATCGCTACAAAATATCCTGTCTGTTTCTCTTAAACACTTTAATTAACTGGCTATCTATCTCTTAAAATTTGTTCACTTAATAACTTATGGAGTACTTTGATCTAGTGATCTGTGTTTATTACAAAAACACAGTTAGTATTTAGTAGTTAGTTTTTGCCTCTCTCTCTCTCTCTTTTACTATCTTTGTCTTTTTATTTCCTCACCTTCAGCAAAACCACAATTTGCTCTTTTCTTAAGATTCAATTCCAAAAAAAATTGTAATTGATTCGCCTTTTTCTTTATCACTCTCTCGCTCGCTATGTATTTTATTTTATTCTAAACATTTTTTCTCGTAAGCTTTATCACTACACAAAAAACACTGGCATTTTTTTAACCACAGCTAATTTAACACACATTTTTGATCATATTTAATTTTGATAAATTTCTCTTTAGCTGTTGTCTCTCACACTGATTTTTTTAAACATTTTACACTAATTTCTTAGTACAAAACTTCTTTAAAGTGATAGCAAACAAAACAAAAAATATCACCCAGCCACCCTTCTCCACTTCACTTAAAAAATCAAATTCTCCTTCAAATTCAATTCAGTTCAATTCAAATCATTCATTATTTGGTTTCATTATGTTTAATTAAAAAAAATAATTGTGTGTATTTAGTTTTAGATTAATAGAATTCTTCAAAAAATTATAACAAAAAAAAAACACTTAATTAAATTAAATTGAATATATTGTTTTTTTGCCAAATTATTTGTAGACCATACTTGAGAACTACCTTGATTTTGAATACATACATAATATATCAATATTATAAATTATACATAATACTACCTACATACTACTACTATTATTTAGTAAATATTGATAATAATTTTAAATTGAATTATTATTTAGTTTAGATTCATTGTTGCCTCTTACAAAGTAATTAAAGTAGTTAGTTATAAATTCTAAATCATGCTAAATTCATTTAAACAGTAATTTGTAATAATACTATTTACTACTATTTGTATTTAAACTACTACTACTACTCTTACTTCTATATTACTGCTAATACTACATACTACTAAATTATTAAAAAAAACCGTTGATATTTTTATATATTTAAACAAATTTAACAACAACAATTTAGCAAGTAATTTTAAATTTTATTGATAAAAATTATTTCTTTTCTTTAGAAAAAAAAAGTTTCTTTAAATTATCTTTCACATTTCAGCTTAAAGCTTCAATTAAAATAATAAAACAAATCTTTTCATCTTTCTTCAAGCTTTACTAAAGCTAAACTTTTTTTTTTTCTTAATTTTATTATAATTTATTAATATTTTTTTACTCTTCAAAATGTAAACTAAAATTTTGATTTTATTTCTTTTAATTTATTTTAAATTTTCAAAAATAATTTGTTTCAAAAAATATGGTTAAAATTTATTTTGATTAATTTAATTTTGAAAAATGTTTTAGTTAAAAATATAAAGCTTTAATAACTGGTATGTAAATTAAAATAATCTTGTACTAAATACTTGTTTATATGTACTAAGTAATAAGGTCTTATTACCTTCTACATTACACTTAATTGAGAATTTAAAACTTCAAAGTAATTACATATCAAAAATAATTGCAAGGGAGTTCTAAATACTGATTCATCAATTCAGGAGTTGTCATTACCTTTAGCATTACATTATATTGAAAAATAATGACTTCTTAATATTAAAAATTAAAAAATAAAAAGAACTGGTCAAATTTATCCCTCGAAGGCTTTAAAATGTTTACTTTCGTAAATTATTATAATTTTTTTGTTTATAAAATGAACAAAAAAAAAAAAAATTCAAGCTGTAATTTATCGATTACACAATGTAACAATAAAAAATTGCCTCAATAATTGCAATGCAAAATCAAAGCATATATATATATATATATATATATATATATATATATATATATATATATATATATATATATATATATATATATATATATATATTAGTATAGTAAAAAAAACCCCAAAGAGGTTTTCAAAGTTAGTTTTAATTTCCGTTTTATGGCCTCTTAAAGTTCGAATTTTTCGGAGCCCCTTTTTTAATATAATTAGATATAAAAATAATTTAAATTATTAAATTCAATTATTTATTATATGTTGTTGTTTTTTAGACTACTAGCATTATTATACTCGATTTTTTCTGGATGCCACTCCCATTTTACGCCCATTTTTAATAAAATATTTTTAACTTTATTTGACTTGACCTCATGTCTAATCTACTGAACCAATTAAAATGAAACATTACAGAAGAAAGTGCTGATTGGACACCACGCCCACTTTTTTTAACAAAGTATTGCTTTGCTTAGTAGTAAGTAAATTTCAAATTTCATAAACATTTTGATGACGGTAGTAAAAAAAAATATCAGTGTAATAACAGTGGGCGAAAAATAGGCGTGTCACCCATACACATTAAATTTTATAACATACAATATTTTTTATTCCTTGTGTATGACAAATTTTATGTGAATTGTCTTAGTATCATCAAAAAACAAAAGCAAAATTGGCTTTTACTGAAAATAGGCTAAAAACTGGGCGTGGATAGTCAACTTATATTTTAGCCCATAGTTTTCTCCACAAAATACATGCTATATGTGCGAAATTTAATTTTAACTTTCAAAATAAGAATTATTTACAAAAAGTGGGCGTGGCATTTCGATTAATATTATGTCCAATATTTACTTACAGAGGTTGCTCGATATATATACATACTAGGGTGATCGATTATTCGACTTTTTTGAGAAACCGGTTTTCGAATAGTTCGAATAGTTGGTATTTTAAAAAAACCGGTTGCACTTTTTGATATTCAGAAAAAACCGGTTAACCGGTTTTTTGCAGAAGTTAATATTTATATCAAAAGGCTACATTTCTTTAAAAAAAATCAATAATTCTTATAATATTCAAGTTAAAATTTATTAAATACAAGCGTATAAGCCTGACAATGCCAGGAAAAAATAATATTATATGCACAAACAAATCCGAAAATTAAAAGAAAAAAAAATATGAATAACATATGGACACCTTCCTCTCACTAATCGAAGTCAATTATTTGAATTTATTGGGATAATATTGAATAAAGTTTTAAATTCGTAAACCTTTCAAAATAAAAAAAAATTGTCGTAATGCGCTCCCTGACCGAAATGCAGAATCAGTTTTTGAAAGGATTTGGAGAGCAAATAGTAAGTATAGCAACTCAAAAGTTCTTAATACCAAAAACAGACTTTTCGGTCCCTGATAGAAACATCTGGGTTCGTTAGAATTTGTAGAATGAATAGTTTTATAAGTAAGCCGATTTTTAGTTTCATATATCGTCTGGGAGCTTCAGAAAGCTCTGGAGAGAAAACAATGCTTAGGAATGATGTATATAAATCCATATATATAGATCCACGTGTTTTCGCTCCCTGATAGAGATTTCAAAATCTGGCTCTGTTAGGATTTGTAGGACGAATAGGGTTATAAGTAAGCCGAATTTTAATTGTCTACGTCTTCTGTGAGCTTTAGAAAGCTCTAGAAAGAGAAAAAAATTTTAGAAAAAGACACATAAATCCTCTTATATCCGCTTCCTGATAAAAATTTCAAAATATGGCTCCGTTAGGATTTGTTGGACAAAAAGTTTTATAATTAAGCCAAATCTTAATTTTCTACGTCGTTTGGGAGCTTTAGAAAGCTCTGGAAAGAGACAAAATGCTAAGCAAATTATATATCTAGATGACTAAAAGATAATTATGTTTCAAAATTGAAAAAAAAAAAAATCATCTAAATTTTAGTTAGCATAAACAGAAAGCATGGCTTAATATGGAAGCCTGTCTCAATTGAAACGATTCTGCAGGTGAAACTTTTTTAACACACCTTTCAAAAATAAAGGAAATATTGGATCAAAAAAATTAAATTGGGTCATACAGGATAATTATTAATTATTTATTTGTTTAATATTACAGAATAAATTCCAATTTAGACTTCAACTATATCTTAAAAACATAAGAAATCAGTCTTTATGAATATTTAAAAAATTATTCCTAAATTTCGATTCAAATATCATTATTTAGTACATGTTTTCTGAAATAAAATGCCATTTTTAAAACCGGTTTTTTGTGTTTAAAAAAACCGGTCTATTCGACATTCGAAAAATGAACATTTTGAAAAAACCGACAGCACATTGACTGAAAAAACCGGTTTTAAAACCGGTTGGAAAACCGCGTCGATCACCCTAATACATACCAAATATCAGTTAAATCGGTTGAATAATGTGAGTACTCATATATTGCATAAAAGTTTGTTATGAAAAGTGGGCGTAAAAAAAGAGGAGCATTTTTCAAAATCCTAACATAATATCTAAGAAAAGTCTTGTAATCCTTTAAACAATAAGAACCTATTAATATATTGAAATTGACTGATTTAAATATTTTTTTATTTACACACAATGAAAAAAGTTCTCCAAAATATCCGAAGTTTAGGAGTCCATAAAATCGAAATTCGAACTAACTTTGTAAAACCCTTTGGATGTTTCACAAATCTGATGTTAAACTTTCATTTCGCATTGGAAACATTAAGGCAATATTTGATGACCCAAAATTTGTCTCATAGTGTTATAAAGCAGCTTAGAATTATTTAGAGATTTATTGAACACAAAAATTTATCACATTACAACTCATTAGCGACTGTTTCTAATGACGTGGAGACTAATGTATCCCTGGATTCGTAACATAACTGCAGTTCCAGTGTCTTTACTCTATGTAAAGGAATAAAAATACCAAAACATCTTTAAAGTTTTTTAAAAGTTCATAAGATAATACACTCAAATATCGGCTAGAGGTAGAAAGTTGAAAATAACAATATTCTTTTGTGTGTTGAAATAAATTTTCCTAAGACCTTTCATATCACATGAAAATGTGTGATAGATAAATATGTATATCAGTTATAATTTCGACATAATAAAGTCATAAAAATTACTCTACAAATAACTGGATAAAAACAACTTTTGGAAAACCTCACGTATATTACAATACATTATTAAAATATGTCCCATCTTTAAAGCCTTTTAGAAGTAATTTAACGATATTATTCTGTATGTTGAAATAAATTTTCATAAAGTCTTTGATATCCTACGGACATTTGTGGTAAATCAATGTATCATACATGTTTTAGAGAAAATCAAATTCCAAGTATATAATAATTTTAAGGACATTAATTCAGAGTTTAAAAGAACGTCATTATTGAGTTCATATCAACCACCGACAATATTAATCTTGCTTTTCTTTTAATTAAGTCGGGGTGACTTCAAGATTTTTGTTGGTGAAATTAGAATTTGTGAAATAATTAGGAAACCACAAAAGATATCAATTTAATTAAGTTCTTATATTATTTTTTTATTCATAGATTTAGATGAAACAGTTAAAGAGGAAATTATTTAATTTCACTTTCTTTAAACTTTTTAAATTTTATTTTAATTTTTTATAAAAAAAAAACCTTAAGAACTTCTCTTTTATATTAATAAGCATATTTTTCTTATTCTTATTCTTCTTCTATAACTTCTCTCTTTCCATTATGGCTTTCTTTTCTCTCCTATTTCTTCTATTATTCTATAAAACTAAACTATTAACTTTAAACTACTGCTAAAATTTTTAAAACAAAAAAAAACGTTTAAAACAACATTTAATAAAAAAAACTATTAACATTAAAACAACAACTTAAATAAAATTTAAACTTTTTATAAAAATATATTTTAAACAAAAATTAAAATTTATTAATGGAAATTTTTATAATGAAAAACTATTTTAAAATTAAATTAAATTTTTAATTTTGTTTAAAAATTTAAATTGAAATTTTTAAACAAAAATTTAAATTAATTAAAAAATCTTAATACCAAACTTTTTTATTTAAATTTTTGTTTAAATTTACTATAAAATAATTAATTAAAATAAATTTTATTTATTTGAATTTAACAAATCAATAAAATTTTATTTAATTTTAACTAAACTTAACCCCCATTTTATAATAAAAATCCTTATGAAAACTAACTTCTCCTCATTTTAAAAATTATAAAAAAAAAAAAAACAACTTACGCCTTAATTATTATTAAAAAAATTATGTGTTTCATTGATTTTTCATATATATTTACAAAATTTTTATTAATTCCTTCATTAAATGAATGAATAAATTTAATTTGAAAAAAAAAAAATAAAACGAAAACCAATAACGTCGTCGTATATTTAAACGTTTAATTACGTTCATTCGTTGCAATTCGTTTACAATAAAAAAACATTTATTATAGTATACTTGGCATGAATCTATTCGGCTGCAAATTCTGCGAAAAAGTGGGCGATGATGTGGTATGCGATCGCAAGAATTTCGACAGTCTACTGTGGGCTCTCGTCACAGTATTTCAGGTAGATTATAATTTTTTTTTATTTAATTATCAATAAAACAAATTTAAAAATTTATATTTTTATTTAATTATTTAAATAAAGAAATATGTTTATGATTAATTATTAAAAAAAGAAAAAAGCTATATAAATATTAATTTATTTTTATTAACAGTTTGTGGTAATGTTTATATAATTTTTGTTAATTTTATAGTTAACCTTTTAATTTGTAATAATTTTTTCAAAAGTTTTTTATTTGTTTTTTTTAAGTTGGCTTGTGGTTTTCTTTAATTTTATTAAGTTACCTTTTTTAAGTATTAAAAATTTGTTTTATTTTAATTTAATTATTTTTTATTAATCTAATTTTATTTATTTTTTTATGTTTATTTGTTGCTTGTTATGCTGTTATTGGTTATAAGTTTTTAATTTGTGGTGTGTTCTGTGTAAAACAATTTAAATTTATTTAAAAACAAAATTGTTTTTAGGACACTGTACGTACACTTATTTTTGTTAGGTTAGGTTTTGAAATTATGCTATTAGTTTTAGCTTAGTTCCCTTAGTCAATTAGCTAAAAATATTTTGTCTTGCTTATTTAGCAAAAATTTTAAAAACAAAGTAGTGTGACATTTATTATTTAATAAAAAACAAATATGGTTGCAAATATTTACTATAATTTTAACAAAAATCAAGGGTAAGTATTACAAATTTTCTATAAAATAAAAAAACTCATCTACACATTAAAAAAAACCTGTAAAAAAATCATTTAAATATTTAAAAACTTTTATTAAAATTTTAAATTATTGAATGTATTAAATGTTTGATTATATGCTTGTTCATATCCCAGTTAGTTTTTGTGTTAATGTTTATTGTTTTGTGTAATCAACTATATTAAATATTTTACTAAAATCGTTTACACCTAACATTTAAAACACTTTAAAAATTAAATGTACTAAACACTTTCACTACACTTTACACTACAACTCTTTATCACTCTCTGTCTTCCATAAACACTCACTTTACTATCTCTTTCTGTACTTCTAACATTTCCATATGTAAAAATATCTCTTTTTCATATTTCTTAACATTATCTCATGATTTTTGAGATCATTGATATTGTATATAAAATTGCAGAAAATAGTTAATTCATTTAAACGAGAAAATCATTCTTATATTAATAAATATTAAACACAATATTTCACATAATATATAGCAAATATTTAAGACATTTCTCATAGGCCATAAGAACTTTCATATAAAGCTCTTTGAGTCTACAAAGAATGTTTTAAACATCTTGCTAGATAACTGTATAAATAGTACCAAATAACAATTAAGAAAAAACGTATTTAGTAATAAATTTCCCCCCATAAAATAAAACCAAAACCACTCCACTTTTGGCTACAACAAATTTTATTCAAAGAAAAACATAAATTAACAAAAAATTTTTGCTTAACTTTTAACCACCAAAAAAATGCAATAAAACTCCTTAATTCATTAAAAAAAACACAAAATTTTTCAAAAACCCAAAATTTTAAGTTTTATTGTATTTTCAATATATAAAAAAAAACAATATTTCAAACATTTATTAAACTTTAGTTTTTTAAATTTTATGTTTTTTTTCTCTATTTCAAATTATTATTTTTTTAAAATAAATATATTTTTTTAATAAAAATAAAAAATATAAACAATATTTAACAAAAAAACAATATATCAAAACATATATCATTTTTTTAATATCATAACGAAATACTACTACAATCAACTAAAAAAAATCTACTACTACTACTGAAACTGATACTACTACTACCACTACTACACGCGTGTGTGTATGTATAAAATAACCAAAAAAAATAATAATAAAATAAAACAATTATGTGGTTGTGTGTATGTGTATAAAAATGTTGTATGTATGTTTCTTGATACCAAAAAAAAAAAAAAACATACAACTCTGGCAGCATATTGGGCATGTATTTGTTCGGCGGTAAGTTTTGCAAATTTATGGATGAAACTGGACTCGAACGCGAATGTACGTGTCCCGAAATAATCAGCAAACATCCTCAGTGTGAATGTGATCGTAAGCACTTCAACAATATACTCTGGGCCACCGTAACCGTCTTTCAAGTAAGAGAAACTTAGTCATATCTCTTTTCTCTCTTATATTTTTTTTATTTTAACTTTTATTAATTTTTGTTATCGAAAAATATAAAACAACTCTTTTTTATTATTAAACAATTAACTCACTTTAGATTAAAACAAAATTTCGATTCATATTTAAATTATTTAAAACTTGAATACTTTATTAATTAGTTTATTATTACTTTAATTTCATATTTTATTTAGTTATATTTTTTGGTTATGTTTTCTCTTATTGGATATGTTAATTTTAACACTGAACGAAAAAGAAACTTACAAATTCATTTTATTTATCATATAGTCATTTTGTTTAACCTTTTTACAAAATTAAACAAAAACCCAAACAGAAACACTTAGACAAATTTTTGTAAATTTAGTTTGTAGCTCAAGTTTTTATTGGCATATAATGTCGAGTAGTAGTTTCACCAAAAATAGTTGTTAACCCTTTTTGAAATTAATATTTATTTTTAATATAACAAAAGTTTGTAGCAAAAAAACATGCACTTTTTTAATAAAATACAGTTAGCTTAAAGAGATAAATTTATAAAAATCTAGTAATACTCTTTAGCTTGCTTTTTTTATAATATAAAATATTTAATAATTCATCATTAACGAAAGGGTGTTACTTTAGAGAAGGGATTTCAAAAAATTTTCGATTAAAAAATCCCTAAATACTGTAGTTGCTAGGTTGCCCATAACAGAAAAAGATTAATTAATTCTCTAATTAATTGCTTGTCGTGAGACTTAAAATATAAATAAAAATAATACCCCAACCACCTATTTTGGTGTAGGGCATTGATTGGGACAAAGGTAGAATGTACAAATCCATTGGTCGATCCGTAAAGAAATAAGAAATAAAGTTAGTACCTCCATTTTAAATGTATTGGTATATCTCGAAACTACTTACTACTACATGCTATACTACTCACTTCTCGAATAAGAAAATATGTTTTGTATCTTTTCTTTCAAGTTAAGCAGGATGAATAATCAATTTTTAATATTTAAACGCTTAAGTCGATGCTATAATTTCTTTATATTTATTTCTTCGACTATATTATCTAAAAAAATTTTAATTTAACTCACAATTGATATTTCAATTTAGTACTTCTAAAAAATGGTCGATCACGATCACTGTTTAAGGTTAAAATTCTTAGATCCTTAATCAATTACTACCTTTTTGAGAATACTTTTACCATCATTAACTTTTTTGTTCTCGGCGATTCCACCGACCAATTTTTGGATCCAATTTTCCAGCTCTCTTTCACATATAAAGGCCGGAACTTGGAAAATATACATTCGATATTTTATTGTATCGAGAGCAAATTTTGTTAACTGCAGTTCAATTCTATTATTACCTATCACCATCTAGAAAAAAAGTAATTAGCACTGATTTTGAACCATCCGATTTTTAGAATCAATTTTCCTTATAACATTTAAAAGTCAAAATCGACAATTTATCATTGGATAGTGTCCCGAACGAACAGCAACTTTTGTTAACTTGTATTTCGTTTTAATTTCAAGGCCCTAGATCCATGATTTTTTATAGAATTCATGATTGAGGCAACACATAAAGTCATTGGCTATAAAATTAATTCATTGATGTGGCGATCGCAAGCCTATTTAAACCGATCGAATTTTAAAAATAATTTTCCACCAGTCTCATATATGAAGAACGGAACTTTAGCAATTTTGCGATAGTTTGTAATTAAAATCAACTATGGGATTCTTGGTCGTTCATATGATGACTCTCTTTAAATCAATTATTAAACCCTGTTTTAACAGTTCATAATAGATGAACATCAAAATTCGAGGAGATGCCTTTTATTAGACTTGGGACCAATTGTGGACCGATACTCATATTAAGTGAAAAATGAAATGAACGAATACAAAATATTACGTCCATACTAACATTAATATAAATTTATTCACTTTTGGGTGATTCCCGAAAGTGGGCCTTATATGGGAGCTATGGTAAATTATAGGCCGATCTTCGTAAAATTTGGTACTATCATTTATATTTATATAAAACTTATTTGTGTCGAATATTAACTTTATACTAAAATTTAAATGGGATTTATGCCCGTTTAAATAATTTTCTGAAAAATAGTTAATATGAAAGCTATGGTCATTTATAGACCGATTTTCCTGAAACAATGGACCCATCATAACCAATTTCAATAAGGTTCGTCGACCCGTAGTTTGAATAAAAAGTTGACATGGACGGACAGACGGACGAACGTGATTCTAAGCCAATTGGTATAAATTAAGGTGGGCCTTAGACCAATATTTTTGGGTGTTACCTTCCCACCTATGGTAGTGTAGGTTATAAAAATGTTTAAACAACAAAAAAATTTTCAAAAAAATTACATTCATTAACACCATGTAATGAGTTAATTATTCAAAATAAAAGAAAAATTACACCCAAAAGTGCATGTAACATAATTTCAATTTAAAAAATATTAAACAAAAAACCACACTCAAACTTTAAAATAAAAACACCGCAATTTTTTTTTTTTTTTTTTTTTTTTTTTGTATCTGTAAAAACATGGAGTGATTTTTGTATATAAATCATGTTAAATAAAAATTAAATAACAATTTTTATCAAAGACCATCATCTAAAGCTTTTAAAAATCATCATTAACATTTGCCGTAATCATTAAAACAATTAATTAATTCGTTAATCAATCCGTTAGTCAAGTAAAGATTTTCTTCAATATGCCGTTACAACTAACTAACAACTGAGCATTTAATGCATGTTTTTTAAAATACAATTTTTCATATAAATTGTTAAGCTTTTTTTATACTTTTTTCCTAATAACAAAAACAAAAAAAAAACCTAATTATAATCATAATATTTATTAACTTAAGATTTCAAAGTACATAAACGTATTTAATATATTATTAAATAAGTTCCATACATATTAGGTAGTAAAAAAACAAAAGATACCTATAAAGTTGGCACGTAAAACAGATTTTTTTCTTAATTTTTCATTTTTAAATTTTAAGAATAATAAGAAATTTTGTACATAAATGTTGTTTAAGAATTTAAAAATAATAAAAAAAAATTATTGAAATTTATATGAACTGGAATTTTGTTGAATTAAGTTCGCGTTCCAACTAGAAATCTTCATATTTTCGTAATCGTTTTTTTTTTTTTTTTAATAAACAAATCACACCACGAATTAAATTTTTAAATTTAATTAAATTGTTTGGTAAACATTTTTCTACTAATAATAATTGTTTGAAAATTTTGTGAAAAACTTAAAAATTTCTTTTTAATTAAGTCAAGGATGTCAGAGTTTATGGCTTTGCTTTAATTTTAATTTTATTTGTCTATATAATTTTGGACTTTCCTTGACAATTGTAGGCTGTAAGCTGCTAATGCATTTTGTTAATTGAATTTTTTTTAGTTAAAATTCAAAATTTAAAAAAAAAAAAATAACAGCAAATTGATATTTTTAGTTGTTGAGTAATTTTTCTTTTGATTTTAAAGTATTTTAAAATTTATTTTTTTTTAAATGTTTGTTTGTGTGTGTCTGTTTTGATTTACAATTAAAAACCTGCTCTCCTTTTTTTGCTCAGAAACATAGACACAAGACTCTCTTAATCTGTCTTAAGTAAGCAAAAAAGAAATTGATAAGCTGGTCTTATGTCTACGTTTCATTAAAGTTTTGTTGTTGTTTCGTTAAATTAATTAATATTTTTGTTCGATTTATTTATTAAACGATTATCACTTATTGAGCGCAAAACATTTTGTAGATTCTAACACAAGAAGACTGGAATGTTGTACTATTCAATGGCATGGAAAAGACAAGTCATTGGGCTGCACTATATTTTGTGGCCTTAATGACATTTGGCAATTATGTGCTCTTTAACCTATTGGTCGCCATTTTGGTTGAGGGATTCAGTTCAGAGGTAGAGTTTTATCAACTAAAGCTAAATTCTTTTTTCAAATTTCCAAAAGGCCAAGAAGAATATTCGTCGTTTAACAATAACCAAAAAAAAAAAAAGACATAAAACAAGTTTAAGTGAAACACGAATTAATTAATAAAACACCCAAACACTTTGAATATTTAAACTCACTTTTGTTTATGCACTTAGAAAATAAAAACCTAGTTGAATTTTAAGTAAGTAGTAGTCACAAACTTCTTTTATGCCGATGAAAATTCTTCTTAACCTCAAAGCTTTAAGCATAAGCTTTTATTATTAGTTCAAGAATTTTATTGTGGATGATGACAATGATGATTTTCGTGACCGCTTAAGGTCGACATAGAAAAAGTCTAATTTTGAAATTTTGATTCCCTCAGCGAAATGAACGTCGCGAACGTGAACAACGAGAGTTGGTTAAGAAATTGCGTGAGGAAACATTGGCCGAAAATTATAGCGATGCTATGTATGATGAATCGCACAGTGAAGCCGATTCATCATCGACCAATGAGAGTTATTATGAGGTGCGCAATCGTTGGCATAGTGCCGAAGATATACGCAAGGTAAGTTTGACTTGAAACTAAGAAACATTTTAATTTATTCAATTAAATCCACAAATTAGCATCAGGAGGCGGCCGAAATGTTTTTGGAGTCTAAGAATAATGTACAAAAGCAGCGCCAGAGTCAAACAGGTAGTCGAGAACATCAATTAAAAGAAGTGACTTCTTCCACTCCTCCCACTAATCCTCTATCGGTAGCAAATCGTAAGTCTTCAGAAAAAGATGTGCACAAGCCTACAGGTCTGGGAGGTGGGGGAACAGCTGGTGGTGGATCTCAAGGGTCCACGGTTATAACCGATGAAGATCGTAGAGGACTTAAAAAGGTTTACCATATAATCTTCTTATAACATTACTCTTATTCTTATTAATCTGCTTATTACAGACATATTCCATAAGAGATAGACGTGGTGATGTTCCTCGACTAGCTAAAATTCGTCCTATACGTGAGCCTCCTATTATAACCACAACTGCTGCTACACCTCAGGATTCACCCAATACTACTCTGGAAACGGGCAGTACTTTTAGAAACTGGGGCCAGCCAGACACTGACTCTACAGAGGTATTTTCTTTTACATTATATTTAATACAATTTCATTTTAATATTATTATCCTTTTAATAGAGTCCTGTATCTCCTTCACTTCTAAGGCCTCCTACTATATTCAGTGCTCAACGTTCTCTTGACGAAGGCATTCCCTCAATAGACCTCATTCCGCCCTCACCCATTTTGCCCCACAAGCCTCACATTAACATTTTAAATGCCAGTCAATTGGAACTTAATACTAATAATTCCTTGAATAATTATAATCAAAATGGGGTCAATAATACTTTACTGCCATCTTCCTTAAATGGCAGTGGTAGTGGTGTTAGTGTTAGTGCTGGCGGTAGTATGCAAAGTGTCATTATTGATGATATTTCAAAAAATTCAAACTCAGCTGCTGGTCCCATATACGTGCCCACAATATCTTCAACGGCTGCTAAACTCCAGTTACCTACATTTACACACACCAGAAGTGACAGTAGTTCTGCCAGCGGCTCAGCAGTCTTGTCGCCTCAACCCTCGACATTGAGCTCAAATGGGGCCCAAGAAGCAACTGCAGAACCTTTGCAGAGATTGCCTAGTCTGAAACGTTTTCGTCGTACTAGTTCAAAGAGAAAGAAGGCTGATACTCTAACTGCCGAAGATGTAGAGCATCAACTAAATAACGGCAGCGACAATTCTTGTTTGTTAACCGATAATGCTTCATTAAGAACGGATGCATTTCTAAAACCCAGCACACCTAACTTATCGGTTAAGAATAAGGAAACCAATCGTCTAAGTCCTCAAAATTCTATGAGACGTTTATCTACTTCCCTAAGTATAGGCAGTGGTCCTGGCAGTAGGCGTGCTTCGGCTTGTCTCTTCAACTCTCACATGTATCAAAATCTTAATCAACCCTCAAAGTTGTACAGTGCTCCAGGCAGACGTAGAATGTCCTCTATAGAATTGGCCTTTTCGAAAACATCCCACCAGAATTTGCACAACTTGGATCCGTCACGTAAATCTCTATCCTATACCAATTCCAAATTGGATTTGGATAAGTGGCAAAAAAGTTATGCATGTGTGGGTGAAACCGATATGTTACAGCAGTATATGCAAGAGCGTGAAAGACGCAAAAACTCCATTAGTCAGTATCCTAAAAAGATCATGGAACAATCGAAAGATCAACAACATTCCACAACAACGCATTCAGAACGTATGTCAAAAATAAAGATACTTATAGAAAGACTAGCTCCACACGAATTTACCAACGAACGAAGAACATATTCATTGTATATATTTCCCGAGGAAAATCGGTAATAAATAATACATCTTAGATCTTAGAGATCTAATTTAATTCTAATGTCAAATGTGTGTCTGTATGTTTTTTTTTTTTTTAGTTTCCGTCGTATCTGCATTTGGTTTGTTAATCAAAAATGGTTTGACAATGTCGTTCTATTGTTTATTGCTCTCAATTGCATAACTCTGGCAATGGAAAGGCCCAATATACCACCCTACAGCACTGAAAGATTATTTTTGTCCACGGCCAATTATGTCTTTACAGCTGTTTTCACCTTGGAAATGCTTATAAAGGTAATCAAATATATTGAAAATATTTCTGAAGTCCAGATAACAATTTAACGTTTAATGTTTGCATAGGTTGTAGCTACTGGTATGTTTTATGGCCCAGATGCCTATTTTACATCGGGCTGGAATATAATGGATGGATCGCTGGTAACGATATCAATCATTGACCTTTTAATGTCACTGATTAGTCAATCTAGTCCTAGGATTTTTGGGATTTTAAGGGTATTTATTTATATTTCTTAAACGAAAACTTTTTATTCCATTTTCTATTATGTATTTTCATTCCAAAAACAAAAAAAGGTGTTTCGACTACTTCGTTCCCTACGGCCGCTGCGTGTTATCAACCGAGCCCCGGGTTTGAAATTAGTTGTGCAAACGCTCTTATCGTCCCTTCGACCTATTGGCAATATTGTGCTCATCTGTTGCACATTCTTCATTATATTTGGCATTCTGGGCGTGCAGCTGTTCAAGGGTACATTCTTCTTTTGCGAGGGCGAAAACATCAAACACGTTCGCAACAAAACAGACTGCCTTAACATACCGGGTAATGCTTGGGTCAATAGAAAATACAATTTCGATGATTTGGGTAAGGCACTTATGTCGTTGTTTGTCCTGAGTTCGCGCGACGGCTGGGTCAACATTATGTACACCGGTCTGGATGCGGTTGGCATTGATCAGCAACCGATTGTCAACTACAACGAATGGCGTCTGCTGTACTTTATTGCATTTATTTTACTCGTCGGATTCTTTGTACTCAACATGTTTGTGGGAGTGGTTGTGGAGAATTTTCATCGCTGTCGCGAAGAGCAAGAAAAGGAGGAGAAAATTCGTCGTGCTGCCAAACGGGCGTTACAAATGGAAAAGAAACGTAGACGAATGCATGAGCCACCCTACTATATCAACTACTCACCCGCACGTATGTTTGTTCACAATGTTGTAACATCGAAATACTTTGATTTGGCGATAGCGGCAGTCATTGGCCTGAATGTTGTTACAATGGCCATGGAATACTATAGAATGCCAATAGAGTTACAGTACGCCTTAAAGATATTTAATTATTTTTTTACCGCTGTGTTCGTACTCGAAGCCAATATGAAATTTGTAGCATTGGGTTGGCATTTGTACCTGAAGGATAAATGGAATCAACTGGATGTGAGTATTGTTCTATTGTCCATTGTTGGCATTGTATTGGAAGAACTAGACGCGAAAAAGTTACCCATCAACCCAACAATAATACGGGTGATGCGTGTATTGCGTATAGCGAGAGTATTGAAACTGTTGAAGATGGCCAAGGGAATACGAGCTTTGCTGGACACGGTGATGCAAGCGTTGCCACAAGTTGGCAATTTGGGCCTGCTCTTCTTCCTGCTGTTCTTTATTTTCGCTGCTCTCGGCGTGGAGCTGTTCGGTAGACTTGAGTGCTCCGAGGAGATTCCATGTCAGGGCTTGGGCGAACATGCACATTTCGCCAATTTCGGGATGGCTTTCCTCACATTGTTTCGCGTAGCGACTGGCGATAATTGGAACGGCATCATGAAAGACACATTGAGGGATAACTGTGATGACGCACCGGATTGCGTACGCAACTGTTGCGTCAGCTCGGTAATCGCTCCCATCTTTTTTGTGATATTCGTGCTAATGGCGCAATTCGTTTTAGTGAACGTCGTCGTGGCTGTACTGATGAAACACCTCGAGGAGAGCCACAAACAGATGGAGGACGAAATGGATATGGAAGTCGAACTGGAACGCGAATTAGTGCGTGAACAGGAGTTTGAGCAGGAACAAAAACTTTGCGAACAACTGCAACAGCAAACAAAACCGCCTGCGCCAGCTCAACGTCAACTGGGCAAAGTCAAATCACTGCCAATGAACTTTACCTACAACACCCCCTCTCTGGAGAAAAAGTTTACCGGCGTCCTTGGCGCCGCCACCAACACTCGCCGTCAAACGGTCCAGTACTTTAACCAACAGAATGGTCTGGGCCTAGCCGAGATGGGTGGTGCTTTCAAGACACAAGCTCTCACACAACTAATCCCTGAAACGGCCACAACCGAAGAGAACAGTTTCGATTCCAAACTACAAATACCTCCCACAGCGAGACGTGGACGACGTTGCTCGACAGCTCTGCGTAAACGTGGCATTTTGACGAAAGAACGATCTCTGGACGAACAAGCCATTCGTCGTCGTACCCTCGAATCGAAGCGTATGAGTTCCGATTCTTTGCCTTGGGGAGGCGATGTCGTTGATTTTCGCAGTGGCACTATCTTCGAGAGTCTAGAATCGGATGGCAGTCCCTCCTCCACTTACGACGTGCACAGTATACGCAGCGAAGAAGTTCCACGCAGCGTATCCGATGTAGCCAGCATCGTTAGCGCGGTTGTAAGTGAAAAACCAGCCAATGCTGCTACATCGAGTGCAAACACAACGACGAGGCGACCTTACGGTCGTTCCCTCTCAACTGATCCCACATTTATGGGTCCTGCACGCACAAATCTACTATCTGTACCACGTTCCATGCCGCCACGCAGTCGCAGCGGCAGCACAAAACAACTCTTTAAACAGCAGGCGCTCGACGAAGATCCCGACATGGATGAGAGCTCTCTGTTGCTGCCGGTGGTCATGGAAAGTGGAACTGACGCCAATACTTCAAATCAAATGGAAAATAAAGCCAGCGTCGATACAAATGGTCGCCTAACCGCAGATATTGCAATAGTCGAAGGTCTTAGCAAATCGGATTCGGCCGAAATATTACGTATAATATCCGAACGTCGACGCATGGATCAACGTGACAACAGCGGCAATGAAGATTCTGACTATAACGAATTGTTGCTAGTCAAATCTCCTCAGTCATCGATAGATGGCTAGTAGCTCAAGAATTTATACTTTTAACTCCTTATCGTCATCATCATCAACGACATCTCATCGCATCGTTATGCATCATCTGTAAATCATAGCTTCAGCTACATTTTTAAGGTCAATTGTTGTACATTTTCATAATCATTAGGGAAATTTAAGATGCATTAAAGTTCTACGTTCTCTCTCTTAGGACTCACTTTTAAGTTAAAAAAAAATGTTAATAATGGTTTTCATTGCTAGATTAAATTATGTAAATGAATGTTTTTATCTAATAATTAATTGTTGTCGAAACCTGTACTATTTACACAATCACTGAAAATCACAACAACCAATAGCAGCATTCATCAATTCTCTGTGATTAGCCAAATTAAAACTAAAAGAATTTCCATTATTAAAAAGGGATATGCAATGTATTTAATGCAATTGTTAGAATATTTAGATAGAGCGACTTTGAAACGACCGAACGAACGACATACGACCTAACGAAACGATAGAGACTCTTATAAATAGCTACAAGTATGTATGTGTGTGTATTTAACAGATAAAGTTAGTTATAAAATTAAAGTATATACTTATGTAAGTGTACATATTAAATGTAACTTAAATTATAAAGAAATAAGGATTGATTATTACTACTCTTTCTCACTTTCATTCGAAATTTCTCTCACCCTCCCCAGCTCTCTCTCTTCTATAATAAAATCTTAAAGACTTAAGGCTAAGCTTAAAAATCTTTTTATTAAAAAAAGTCTTCTTTAACAAGTTACAAATCTTTAAAAGAGAAAAATATAATATTCTTCGAAAAAATATATGTATGTATTTTAGGTAGTTAGGATAGAATAGGTAAGTGTAGAGTATTATTTCAAGTTTGAGTGAAATGTGCGGATTGGCAAATCATTGATAAAAACTTGGTTAACATTTAACATATTGTTTAGCGTTATTTAGTTGCAAAATTGTTTGACAAATTTAAAAGCAAAAAAAAAAAAAAAAACAAAACATAATACTTATATTTATATATAAAAAAAGAAAATGTTAAATTTGTGGCATAAAAACAAAACGAAACAATTAATAATTTAAACAAAACTAAAAAGAATAAAATAATAATATTAATAATAATAGTTACAACAATTAGCTGTTAAAACGAGTTTATATTTAATATGGTAGAACAAAAACAACAACAACAAAAATTAAATTAAAAACAAAAAACGCATTTATATTGAAAATTTTAATATAAGAAAAATAAATTGATAAAAAAAAGTGTATTAAAAAAGCATACTACATTTGCATGTTTAGTTTTTAGAAAAGTTAAAATAAATTAGAAATTTGTTAAAAAAGAAAATTAAATTGAAAAAATTTTAAAAATAATAACAACATTTTAAGTGATTTAAGGTCTGGTGGAATTTAATTTTTGCTCTTGAAATTATATGTTTCTAAAAGTACATAAATTTAGTTTTTCTTTAAATAAAAATGTTTAGGAATTTAAAATTACTTCTAAGAAATAGTTTAAAAACTAACAATACAACTATTCAATATCATATTTGTTTAAAATAATTCGACAAAAGAATTTAATTCGGAAAATTTAAAAAATACATATATTTTCTGTCTAAAATCTCCTATTCTGTCTAAAATCTCCTATTAGTTTATTTAAAAAAATCTAACACTTAAAAATAATAACTTTACATACCCTTAAACATTCTCAACATCATATGTCAAATGTTCTTTAATTTGATAAATATATAAAAAAAATCCCCATATTTTATGAAAATCCCCAAATCCCTCTGTCTTCAAACGAAATTTTAAATCTCCGTTTTGGGAACAAATTTCCTCATCTGGCAATACTTCTAGGTCCTTATCACAATACCTTTATATAAAATTTTTTAGAAAATACATTATAAACTTATAATACTTTAAAAAATTTAAATTTTTGAGATTGGTCTAGATTTCTTTTTATAAAATGTTTTCTACTAAAACGATTTAGCTGGTTTTTTATAGCAAACTCTTTAGGAACAAAAAACAATCTAAATTAATTTAATTTACTTCTGGTTAATAGTGAGAATAATATGAGAATATTTCCAAAAGTGTTAATTTTAAAATATAATCTTTTATGACTCCAATGGTGATACCATAAAACGAGAATTAAAGAAGTAATTCCAATAACATTTCTAAAAATGTTTTTTTTTACACTTACCCCGTTTAGAGTCATAATAAAACTTCCACACAAACAATTTTAAATCAAAAGTCTTTTGATTATTTGTTTATTTTTTTGAACTTTCTCTATAACTAATACATATCTTATTAAGATATTTTTTCTACAAAATAATAGCTTTAAAGATTTCATTATACTCCTCTAGACCTTAATATCACTTAATTTGGAAACCAAAGAAAAATAAATTACATACACACGAAAAAACCACGACCTTCAGCAGGTGCTTAAACTGTGATTTTTTATGAATGTCTTAAGGCTGCTAGAAGGGAGTTTGTAAAAAAATATATAAAACAACTAAATAACAAGAAAAATTACTACATACAACAATTTAAATTATCAACGAATTGTGAAATGAATACAAAAAAAGCAATTTCTTTTTATAAAAAACCATAAAAATAACTCTTTTTATAAAAAACAAAAGAAGAAAAAACACTGTCAATTCTTTGTCATACCTAAACTACTTATATATAATAGTAATGTTTAATATATATTTATAAAATATAAAATAAATATTTACAACACTCTTCCTCGCTATTTAAAAATCTCTAACTCTCTCTTACTATATTTCTGTCACATACATTAAAAAAAAATTATTTAATTTTTTTTACATTTATAAAATAATTGTAAATTATTAAAACAAATAGTAACAAAAAACTCTTATACTTTTGACTTTTCTATACACATACTTTATATAAACTTTAGGATATGTTTACAATTTTTTATATATAAAAAATAGGAAACTTCTATGCCTAAATTAAAACACACATACACACATACAATCTCTTAAACTCAAAAATTAACACACACATACACTTTGTATGTTAAAATACCTAAAAACATATATACTATTATAGTTTATATGTATGTAATAAATAAGAAAAAATATGTACTATTTTGTATATAATAGATAATTTCTTCTGTGCCTTCTTTTCCTTAACGATCGATCAATCTATTATGATAACAAAAATTAATAAAAAACCAAAAAATATAAAATAAAATAATAAAAAAAAAAAACAAAACTTAAAAATCAAAACTTTACTTCCAAAACCTGATCTACAACACAATTTAAACAAATTTCTTTTATAATTTTAAAGTAAAAAAAAAAAAAACAAAGTTAAAACAGTAACCAGCAAATTTTTTAATTTTAAAGGATTAAATAAAAAAAAAAATCTCTTAATATTTCTTGAATATAAAACAAATGTAATAAAATTTAAACTGTTTAGGGAATTTGTTGTAATTGATAAAAATAAAAATAAAACAATTGCTGGTTTTTTAATAAATTGGAAATTAAATTAAAATATATAAAAGCTTTTTAATATTATTTATTTATTTTCAATTTACTTTTTTTATTCTCTCTCTCTCTCTGGTTTTATTTATCAAAAAATTATTCATTTTGTTAAAAATTAAACCGCTTAGAAATTAATAATACATTGCAAAAACCAAAAACACTTGTTGATTAATTATTAGGTATAAAAATTGATTAAATGAAAAAAATAAAATTATTAAAATTTTAATTGAAAAAAAAAAAAAAATTAGCAATGAAAAAAGTTGTATTAAGTAAATTATTTATGAAATTGTTTAGTTTAGCATAATAATAAAACAAAAAACTAATGGAACAAGAATTGTTTAAAATAATAAAATAAACATATATATTTAAATAAAATTAAATAAGTAAACAACAATAATTATGTAATCAACATTGAAAAAACTTGTTAAATAACAAATAAAAAAACACAACCAAAAACAAATTATTATAAAATAAATTA
Organism: Protophormia terraenovae; assembly: GCA_951394005.1. Taxonomy (NCBI): domain Eukaryota; kingdom Metazoa; phylum Arthropoda; class Insecta; order Diptera; family Calliphoridae; genus Protophormia; species Protophormia terraenovae. The sequence continues at coordinate 1,243,644 of OX596076.1, forward strand.
TATTAAAATAGGAGTAAAATTTTAGCAAATATTTTAGAATTGTGTAAAAAGTTGTAATTCAATACTTTCGAAACTAAATAAAAATTATTAAAAAAAAATTGAATAAATTTTATTTGAAATTCAAGGATAGGAAAAACATAAAATACAATTTTTGGAAGTCATCTTGAAGAAAGGCATAAAAAGATTAGGTAAAGACAGTAAGTATATGGAATGCAACTTGCAAACTAGTTTACCCACCTTAAGCAAACCGAAAAGCAATTGGAGCATTTAATGCTGAAGAAGTTACTTAAATAAAATATTTTATGAAAATATGAAATAAAAATTAAATTTTTAAAACAATGAAATGAATTTTAAAATTAAAATGTGGGTTTTTGAATGAATAATGAAAACGATAAAAAAATATTTAAACACGCATCAATTAAATAATTTCAAAATTTATTTTATTATTTTTTCATAAAAACTAAAAAACAAATATTTTAGCCAACAAAGCATTTAAGGAAAATATTTAACGTGGAGAATTCCTTTGTTGACTAGGTTCTAAAGATTAGGGGTCATTACGGCAAATAACCGAGATCCTGCGTTCTTTGATTAATGGTTGACCTAGGAATTTAGATTCCTCATTGGCTAGAATTTCATGGGTAAAATTATATCTAGCCGTATGGCTGGAAATTTAAACAAACAAAAAATATTGTAGTCCATTTAAACATATATATCAATATAAAATACTCTTAAAAACTAAGTTAAATTAAAGGCTTTATTTAAATAATAAAATTTATACAAAAATAAATAACAATAAAAAACTTCACTTACCTCATGATATACAAAGATCTGCGTGGCAATAATATGTCAACATAAAAATTATTTTCTAAAATAGCCTTTGGTTGGCTTCGATACGGATCTTCTTCATTATTATTATTATTATTATTATTAGAACTATTCTCCGATGGTTTGGTGCGCACCAGACGCATAACAGCATCGGACAGCAAACTTAAGCCAGCTATAGTATGACCACAATACTAAAAATTAAAAAAAAAAAAAAAAAAGTTAATTTTAAATATCCACCAAAACCCCACATCATTACTTAATTACCCTTGTGCTATCCACATGAGGTTTAATAACACCCTGAGGAGCCAAATCTAAAATATGTATAAAGGGCATTATTTCTCCATCAAAACCCACTTGACTAACACGATCTAAAACCGTACGGTTGTGAGGATACCAATGTTTGCGTTCGGTTTCTCGGAAACCATGTATGGCCTAGAAAAATTAAAAAAAAATAATAATTAATGAAATTTTACATATTATTTAAAAAAAATACATCATCCCAGTGATCATATTCATATCGCAAACGTTTCATATAAGGCTCCACTTCCTCAAACAATTGTTTCTCCTCCAATTCGCTAATAAAATTTGGCAACAATTTCATATCATTTTTGAAATTTTTTAGTTCTTCTAAAGGCCATTCACCTCTAAAGTCCATTAAGGAATTTTCTTTTATATAGTTAAATAAACAAATTTAATAAAATGTATTTGAAAAAAAATTAATCACAAAATTACCTGGATTTTCTTTTTGTTCCACATTTTCTCGGGACCTTTTGCTAAAATCTATATGCAAGGCTTTGGTTAATATTATAGAGGCCCATAACTGGGAGTTTTTGACGGCACTCGAATTGCGACAAATTATTAAACTAACCGGCTTAATAAAATTTGTAATTTTTAACATTTTTTAAATAAAGTCGAGCAATTAAATAACAATTTCACTAAAAAAATAAAACAAGAATATTGTTTACAGTTAGAATGAACAGCTGTTTTCACTGTTTTACCCACTATTTTAAAACTGTGTTATCTTTATAAATTAAGTTCACTGCACTATCAAAAGTAAGATTTTTGTTAATTTAAAAATAATTTAAAAATTATTGTTATCAAGTATAATCTTTTTAATTAATAATACATTAACTTAATCTTCATTAAATTATCACAATAATTAACATTATTATGAACGAGTTTTAAATGTTTTTACACAGCTTTTCTTTATTGATTTCTTTAACTTTTTTCAATCTTTGTAAAATTTCGGATAGTAATAATTTTTTATATTTTCTACAAACAATTTTTATTCTTATTATTATTATTATTATTATTATTATTATTATTATTTTTAATTTAATTTAAAAATTTATAAGAATTTTATATATGGTTCATCAAACTTCGAAATAATAAACCGCTTTACCCTACAATTTACTCAATATGTTTTAACTTGGCTGCACTTTCTCTCCCACACTCTTATCCAATCAATTGTTGACAGTTCTATTTCGGTATATTGTTGTTGTTGTTTTTACATGTTTACTAAAATTTTGTACGAAACAGGCGATTTTTGTGAGATTTTGCTATTATTTCTGGAAAAATATACGCAGTACGTACGTACATATAGACAACAAATTATTGCTCTTTTTGGCATCTAAACAATGTACAAATATGGCCACAAATTGTCATCAAGTCTTTGGCAATCGCATATTTATGGCAAAACCAACAGCTGGTTGAGATGTGTGCATTCTTCAATAGCCTCACTGCAGGATGCAAATGTTTTTCGCAAACGTAAGTTTACACCACATGAACCAACAACAGTTGCTCAGGGGGTAGTACCCAATCAGGTGCGTGTGGTAATATGTGGTGGCGGTATAATGGGTGCTTCAGTGGCTTACCACTTGGCCCTAATGGGCTGGGGACCGGATACGCTGCTCGTGGAACAAGATGAAATAGCCGGTGAAAGTCCCTGGTGTGCCAGTGGTTTAGCCGGACGTTTTGAACCCAGTTACACAGAATTAAAGTTGGCGGAATATTCGATAGAATTAATAAAGAAGCTCAGCCAAAAAGGTTTGCCTACAGGCTGGAAACCGGTGGGCAGCCTTAATTTAGGACGCACCTTTGATCGCATGACATCCTTCAATCGCATGAAGTCTCAAGGTGTAGCCTGGGGTATACCAACGGAAATTTTAACACCCGAACAGTGTAAGGAAAAATGTCCTCTTATCGAAACTAAGGATTTAATGGGTGGCTTATGGATACCGGAAGATGGTGTTTGTGATCCTACGCTCGTGTGTCAATCATTTTTAGAAGAAGCCAAACGTATGGATGTTCGTGTTGTGGAACATTGTGCTGTGAAAAAAATACTTACTGACCATGGCAAGGTGACTGAAGTTGAGACTACGGCCGGTAATATACTTTGCGATTATTTCATCAACTGTACAGGTTTTTGGGCTCGGGAAGTAGGCACTTTATCAAAACCACCTGTAAAGATACCACTCAAGGCTGTAGAACATCATTATTTACATACAAAACCTATCGAGGGTTTAGATTCGAATACGCCTTTTGTGCGTGACTATGATGGTGGCATATATTTTAGGGAAAAGGATGGTACAATTATGGCAGGTATGTACGATTTTTAATTAAACATGATAAGTTTCCGCCAGAAACGGTGCTAAATTAAAATGAAAGAACAGAAAGAAAATAGTCTAAATAATTATGCAAAGTTATATCTTGTTTGGTGGAATTAATTTTAAACTTATTGAGTTCAGAACTTTACTTAATTTCCTGTTTTTAGGTGGCTTTGAACGTGAAGCCAAAGTAGCCTTTGATAATGGTGTAAAACCTCTATCGCAAAAGGAACGTGTACTACCCGCCGACTGGGATCATTTCCACGAACTATTAGATGAACTTTTGAAAAGAGTACCCGCTTTAAGAACAGCCCACTTGGATCGTTTAACAAATACCTTACAGGCATTTTCCCCCGATTGCAAATGGATTATGGGTGAGGCTCCGGAGATCCAAAACTATTTCGTTTCAGCTGGCTTGAAAACTATTGGTGTATCTGCTGCCGGTGGTATTGGCCGTGCTTTAGCCGAACTTATTGTCAAAGGCACTTGTTTTGTGGATGTTCATATCTTGGATATTCATCGCTTTTTGGGTTTACACAATAATCGCAAATTTTTAACCGATCGTTGCAAAGAAGTTCCCGGTAAACTTTATCAAGTCTCCTATCCCTTTGAAGAATATACGACTGGTCGAAATTTACGCATGTCTCCCATATATCCAGCTTTACAAGAAGCTGGGGCAGTGTTTGGCCAGACCATGGGCTACGAAAGACCTAATTACTTTGATGCCATCAATGTAAAGGGTAAGATTTACTTTGGAAACATTTTTCGTACCTTAAAAATATTTTATATATATATATATATTTTTTTTTTTTTTTTTTTTTTTTACAGATGAATCTGGTCTGCCTAAATTTCGCATATCCCAAACAAAAACCTTTGGTAAACCACCATGGTTTGATCATGTGGCCTCCGAGTACACGGCCTGTCGCGAGGGTGTCGGTCTAGCCGACTACAGTTCATTTACCAAATACGACCTGTGGTCTAAAGGTCGCGAAGTTGTAGATCTTTTACAGTATCTATGTTCAAATGATGTAGATGTTCCCATTGGCAGCATTATACATACCGGCATGCAAAACGTTTTGGGTGGTTATGAAAATGACTGCTCTTTAGCCCGTCTTTCGGAACGACAGTATGTTTGCTTAGGAACCACTAGCTAATTGAAATTGTACCATAACTTGTTGCTTTCTTCGTAGTTATATGATGATTGCGCCCACCATCCAGCAAACGCGGTCGATGAGTTGGATACGCAAGCATATGCCCGACCATTTGAAGGCTGGTGTAAATGTAGCCGATGTCACCTCTATGTACACGGCCATCTGTATTATTGGACCCTATTCACGCGTTCTTCTATCCGAACTTACAGACACTGATCTTACGGCCAAAAACTTTCCCTTCTTCACCTACAAAGAACTGGATGTAGGCTTGGCTAATGGTATACGTACGCTTAATATTACCCATACAGGTGAATTGGGTTATGTTCTTTATATTCCTAATGAATATGCCCTACATGTCTATTCGCGCATACGTCAAGCTGGCCAAAAATACAACATACAACATGCTGGCTATTATGCTACGCGTACTTTGAGGATTGAAAAGTTCTATGCCTTTTGGGGACAAGATTTGGATACTTTTACTACACCATTGGAATGTGGGCGTAGTTGGCGTGTCAAATTCAATGTAAATTTTCAAGAAATCAACAAATTTCTTTAAAACTATTAAATTTTATTTTGATTTCTAGAAACCCATTGATTTCATAGGTCGTGCAGCTCTAGAAAAACAACGTGATGAAGGTGTAAAAAGAATGTACGTACAATTGTTGCTTAATGATCACGATCATGAAGTTGATGTCTGGTGCTGGGGTAATGAACCCATTTATCGTGATGGCAAATATTGCGGCATGACCACCACTACCGGTTATGGTTTTACTTTTAAGAAACAAGTTTGTTTGGGCTTTGTACGAAATTTCGATGACGATGGCAACGAAATGACCGTGACCAATGATTATGTCTTATCGGGTCATTATGAGGTCGAAGTAGCTGGTATACGCTTTGAGGCCAAAGTCAATTTACATTCGCCCAACTTGCCCACCAAATTCCCTGATAAAGAACGTGAAGCTTATCATGCTACACGTGACAGACCAGGTCAAGCAGATCTTTTGTCTTTTGGCAACAAAGAAACTTGAACAGTCTTTTTTAAGGCGCTAACTATTGTTTGTTATTTTTATTAATAATTGTTCTTTAGAAATAACTTTTATTTTTTCAATATTAATATAATTAATATTTAATCGGCATTTATTTATAAAATCTCATATATATTGAACATATAACTTCCAAAGGAATCACTCATATTTTGCTTGTAAAAGAAAAGCAAAGCCAAAAAAAGGTATTTATGAAAATATTTTAATTTATTTTATTGGTTTAAAGCAACGAATGAATGGCTACTAAATTGTATTAAAACATTTGGATTGGTTTAGTATTGCAGATATTTAAAGTGTCCTTGTAAATTTTTGTAATTATTTTAAATTAAAATTTATACAAAAAATTATATACTTATAATTGATGTCTTCTCAAAAAAATATTTTGAATATGAGTAAAACAATCAAAAAATTATAAATTTCTTAATAAAAGTTAAAAAAATAAAAGAATATATGAAATTTATTTCTTTAAAATTAATGGTTAAGGAAGAATTGGGGTCAAAATGTTTCAAAATTCTTTTTTCGGTTTTCTTAAAAAAGTTGTTATTAATTTATTTTGAGAAATTTAGATTTTTTTATACCCACCATCAAAAAGATGGGGGGTATATTGATTTTATCATTCCGTGTGTAACATGTCGAAGGAATCATCTAAGACCCCACAAAGTATATATTTTCTGGGTCCTGGTTAGATTCTGAGTCGATCTAGCTATGTCCGTCCATCCGTGTGTCCGTCTGTTGAAAGCAGGATAGGGCTCGAACGGGGCAACGTAGGGGGACGAAATTTGGCACAAATGTTTGCCTTATATAAGGGGGTTGAAAATGGGCAAAATCGGTTAATAAACAAAAAAGTTATGGGCTAAAAACTAGAAACACAGGGTGTCCGTTTCATAAATTTCTGCTGATATTTCTTCAATAAAAGCATGTACGACAACGAAATTTTGTATGTATAGTTCGGGGATCGATATAAACTCGGAAACCAAAAATGGGCGTGGTCCGTCTACTTTACCGCCCACCTCCCATATGAAAATCAACGAAATTGTGTTCAAATAGCTCAAGGACCAATGTAAACTCGGAAACAAAAAATGGGCGTGGTCCGCCCTCTTTCCTGCTCACTTTACCACCCCCTCCCATATAACGTAAAATTTGAAAAAGTTGATGGTGGGTATATATGTAGATTCGGCCGGGCCGATTATAATTCGTGCTTTTTTTTTTTTGCGAAATTTTGAATTTGAGGTTAAAATTTTCGGCTATGTGATGAGAATTGCATATCGCATAAAATTGGCGATTACGATTTCAAATCGCATAATAAGTGTGATGTGGTTCACAATCACAAGAAAATAAGCGATTTGAAATCGCATGCTTATACCAAAGTGAAGTTGTCTATTTTGCTTAAACATGGCTTCAAAAAACAATAAATATGGCGTAAAAATAAAACTTAATGTTTTCTTTTCATTTAGGTAAAAACTAGTAATATTTTCTACCAATTTTAAGTAAAAATATGAAATTTAAAATTTAATCCATTATTCTCTTTCTTATTTGTTTTCTCATACATAAGCGATTTAATAGAAACAGATGATCAAATTGAAAGAAATCGAACAAGTAAAACTCGTGAACTGCAGCACATGCTGAAATAAATTTGGCGATTTTCAAAACGCATGTGAAATCCATCACATAGGCGTTTCATTTTCTTGTAAATTTTTGATTTTTTTTTTTTTTTAAATTTCGGACTAAAGTTGAAATTTTTAATTTTTAGATAAAATTTAAAATTTTTGGTGAATTTTCTGATCTATTTCGCAAATTCAAGCTTTTGGTGATATATAAAATTTTTGGTAAAATTTCGTATTTTCAGTGAAATTTTAAACTTTAAATTTTTTTATTTTTAGCTATTTAAAATTTTTTTGGGGATATTTCGAATTTTTTGGTGAAATTTCGAATTTTGGGGAAATTTTCATAATTTGGTGGAAAGCACTAAATACACTGGTCGACAAAAAAAAAAATACAACACCATATACGAATAGTTGGACTTGATGTATTTTGATGTACTAATATATTTCCTTATAACTTAAGAACGGTGTGTACGATTGACATAGTGATACACCAAAATATGCTTACTAAAAATATCTTCAAATCTCCCAAATTTTATTTTTCTATGTGCTCATAGTTTCAAAGTTATTTTGAAATAAGCGTCAAAAAAAAAAAAAAAAATTCATGCAAAATTTAAGATTTTTTTGTTTCTAAAATTTTTTTTAATAAATGAATATATCAGAAATGTTTCAGTTTATCATCTTTATCTTAAAGCTGGTAATGCTGCAAATCAAATAAGGCATGTATCTTTAAAATTGATGCATAAATCTTGATTTTATTCACAGTTAAGTAAAAATACCCATGTTCCTTCCATACAACTGTATAGAAATACAGTGGTGGGCAAAAAACATGATTTTTTTATTTTTTCTTAAAACAAAAATAGGTGAACTAAGTGGTTTTTGACGAGTTAAACAAGAATCTGCATTCACTTTTTTTCTATCATGTACTGATTTCTTTTTATGGGCATGACTAATATCATCCCTTATTCAAATTCGAGAATGGTTTGTCAAATTTAGGCTATAACTCAAGAACCGTTTACACGACCAAAAGACGCATACGCTTAATTTATGGTAATAGAACAAACCGTTTTCGAGTTATACAAGTGTGACTGCCTAAAGGCGGGGTCATAGTAGTCATGCCCATAAAAAAATCGATGCGTGATAGATAAAAAGCAGATTCTTATTTAGCACGTTAAATTCCATCTAATCCACCTATTTTTTAAAATTTAAGACGAAAAAAAAATTTTTTTTCTCACTAGTGTATCTCCACTTTACTGTTGGTATGCATGGGTATCTAACTGTGAATGCAATTATGATTTGTGCATCAATTTTTATTGCTGAACTGAAACATTTTAGATGTTTTCACTTTTAAAAAGAAGTTTTATTAAAAAATAATCTTGAATTTAGCATGAAAAAAAATTTTTCGGACACTTATTTCGAAATATCTCCAAAACTATATATAATATATTCGAGTAATCGGCTTATTTAGGGCGCAATATTAGACACGCCCACAAAAAAATCTCGACCTGATGGGAGAAAACTGAAAGCAGATTCGAGTTTAGATATGGAATTCCATCTAAAAAAAAACATTTTTTTGTCGACCAGTGATATTAAACTTAAATTCTTCCCACAAAAAATTTTTGAGTTTACTTTAATAAAGTGCAGCAGTTCTACCAACTTAATTTTTATAATAAATTACGTTTTTTTTTTACAGAAGAGGACATGAGAGTAAAGGTTGCATTTTTCTCAGAAACGCCATAATACTGTACCCGAAAATTTTTTATGCTCATAAATAGTAGTGTATCATATGGCCAGGCTTGACCCTCTATTACTTAATACAGACTTTTTATGAATTTTGCGTTTCAACTCTCCTAAGGTTTCTTTGATTTAAGATACAGTATAAACTCGATAATTCGCATTATTCGATATCCGGATTGATTGCAACCTGTATCCGGATTAAATATAGAAAGTAATTTTTTTATATATAAAATTTAATATATGAAGCTTGAAAATACAATTCGAATATGATGTAAGAGTTTATTGAGTTAAATTTTTTAATTCTTAAGTTTCTGACTTTAAGTATTGTTCTAAAATTGTTAAATTATTTAAAATAAGGAATACTAAGTCGAGGTTCACACACAGCAATTTTTCTTTCCACTATTCTGATTTTGTAGGCGAGAGGGGTAAAGAGAATGTAAAATCTTAGTCTTTTATTCTCCTCTGTCACCAACGAACACAGAATTGCGGCAAGAAAAATTGCTGTGTGTGTACTCCGACTAAGATGAATTTTTTTCTAGTGTTTCTAAAGTTCTTTACTTCTAGTTTTTTAAATTTTTTATCAAAAAAAAATCTGAAACAATATAATTTTACTGCTTTAGTTCCACTGTCAGTATATACCTTTTTTCTGTATCTATACGTGCAAATGTACTCATGTTCATTGTATCTATATATGTAAATTTAAAAGTACAAAGTACTCGTAAGTAAAAAATATTATGTATCTACCTAAAAAAATATGTAAGTACAATATTCCAGACCATGGCCAACTATTGCAACCGATCAATATTTAACCCAGGCAAAAAAGATAGAGCACAAATAGATACAAACACATAAACTAATTTACATACACACGGTATACAATGTAAGCTCAATAGCACCATAAACATCCCAAAAGAGAGAAAGGACATGCGCCTTTCTATTAAAGTTTACAGCGAAAAATTAAGGTTTCTTTTATTTTGTTACAAAAACAAATCATAAAATACATATATATAAATTTTTCAGAAAAATTTCCTCCTCCTCCAAATGAATTGGGATTTCAGCATTGTGCAGACAAAAACAGCAAGTGTCTATAGGTTGAAGATTTTATTATTTGGCTGATACCAACCAAACAACTCAAATGACACGAAAAGTGTAAAAGAATAAAAGAGAATGTGTTCCAAATAGAATAACATAGCTGTTGTTGTTTGAAGTGTGTGTAGTGGTATTGTGTGCTTTATTTTATTTTTTTTTCAATTGAGGTGGTTGAACTTGTACCACCAGAGTGTTTAGTTCGTTTTAGTTTTCATGTCCGCAGTTGCATGCAATTCAAATTTGTTGTTTTGCGCACAAAGTTCGTCTTGAATGTTTTTCTTTTTTTTTGCTTTTTTAAAGTACACAAACAATTGTACTCAGTCATTATTACTATGATTATTTTTTTCTGTTGATTTTGTTTTTTATATATGTATACATATTTTGGCGCAAATTCTGCTTGCATTGATTTTAGTAAAAAAAAGTTTTGTTAAAAATTTTTTATCCAGGTGTAAAATTTGTTTTTTAACCCCTTATTTTAGTTTTTTTTTCTCATTTTACAATATTAATTTATTTAAATTGTTCCATGTTTACCTATTATTTAACGCTGTGAACTTGATTTTAATGCTTTTTAACAATTTACTTTTTTTGATCATAAAAAACAGAAAACTAAGAGCTAAATTAATAAAAATAAATAAAGCAATTTAATAACCATGTTAATGCAAGTCAAGTGTTTTTGTTATGATTTTTTTTTTTTGCTTTTAATATTCACCTTATCTGACGTCAGAGACTCTTTGTTGCTATTTGTTGAGAGAAGAAAAAACTGGTATTTTAAAATACAACTTAACAAACAGGTTAGTTTACTGTGTATGTATGCGTGTATCTGTGAATACTAGTTAAAAGTGATAATAATGTTGACGATCATTAACATTAGCTAAAGAAATATAGTGGCTGAGTGGTTTGAAATAATCGTAAATCAGTCAACAGGGTTTAATATTCTAGGCACTAGTTTATTGTTGTTATTTTATTTAAAAAAATCATGAACGGCATGCAGAAGTAGGATCAATAGATATTGTAGAGCCGTTACGTATTCAAGGTCTACCACACCATGTAGTTTTGTTTATTTTGCTGTCTGTCTCTCTCTATTATAGGTATGCATATAGAAAGGTGAGTTTGTAGCAGTTTAAAGTTGAGGTTAATTTAAATTTAACTGACAAACAGGCTTACCACAGTACAGAATAGTAAAAATTTGTAGATTTCTTACAAAAAAATAGCCTATTCATAATTGTTTTTACAAAATTCTTCAATAAAAATTAAAATTTTCACCAAAAATTCAAAATTTCACAGAAAATTCAAATTTTCTCTAAAACCCGATTATTCACTTTAAATTCGTTTATTCACAAAAATTTTATTATTCACTAAAAATTTAATTTCCACAAAAATTCAGTTTTAGTAGAAATCTGATTTTTCACTATACATTGGATTTTTCATTAAAATTTTCACTTAAAATTAAAATTTTCACCATAATTACAAATGTTCACTAAAAATTACAATTTTCACTATAAATTAAAATTTTCACTAAAACCCGATTTTTCACTAAAAATCCGTTTATTCACTAAAATTAGATTTTTCACTAGCAATACGACTTTACTAAAAATCTTATATTTCAGTAGAAATCTGTTTTTCACTAGAAATTGGATTTTTCATTAAAATTCTAATTTTTCATTAGACTCTAATTTCAGGCTGTACGAATAAGAGAAAGGAAAATCGTCCAAAACCCATTAATGTACAAACGCCCCAAAAAACGACAAATTCAAATTCACTGTATTTATATTTTTTGACATGTTTAATTTTTGTTTGTTCATTATGAACAGTCACCCAAATTTTAAATATATAAAATTACCCAGAAATGTTTTTTGGGCGATTATTAATTTATTTTAGTATAAAGCAAATTATTTTTTTAATATATGGACTCCGGCCGGGCGGGAAGGTTTGTAACTCTGTGGTATGTCCGAAAGCCGCTTCGCTGTATTTAATTGCTTATTTACTTCAATATTTTCACCATTAAAACTATCAATGACGAAAAAAATAAAAAAAAAAATTATCAGAATGATAGTACTTTTTAAGGTGAAAATGTCGATGTAAAAATAAAAATTATGTAAGCGAATTCGCTTTTGGATATACCACTAAGTCAAAAACCCCTTCTCCCGGCCGAAAGCGGTCTATTAAGAAGGTTTTTAGGTTTTTTTTCACAAAAAATTGTGCCTTTGTATATTTTTGGATTTTGGCCGATTATTTATACAACCCCAATTTTATACTAGAAATCGAATTTATTATTTATAAAAAAAAAAGTGCAGCAAAACCAATTTTTTTACTTTTTCAAAAACTAAGTTTAAAAAACTGCAGCATTTCGCAGAGTGCTTAAGCCAGCTCATTGGAAAAGCTCCAAAATTTTAGGAAAGCTAAATATGTATGTCTTATGCATAAAAACAAATATAGAGTTAAAATATTGTAAGTACAAGATACCAAATCTTTGACGAAAAACCAAGATTTTATTTTTCTACATTCCTTTTTGCACTAAGCATTTGTCCGACTCTATATGCAAACATAAGGAGTATCCAAAAAAATAAAAACAAAATTTTGAAAAAGAAAAGCAAAAAATTAAAATGTTTGAAAAAATGTTAAATGTCATTAGTTATTTGGAATATGTATGTTTAATGTCATTCAAAATAAATTAGAAAAACTAAAATAGACTTAAATAAAAAATAATAAAAAATGAACTTACAAAAATATGTTACCTTATAAATCTATATAAAAATCCCCTAAGAATAAATTCCCTTTAAATTATTCAAAAGTTAATGAAATTGTTTAATAATTTAATCATAATTTCTAACTATTATTTGTTATGCCCCCAAACCCATTTTACCATTCCCTTAATAGCTTATATCACCCCCACCTCAAACCCCGCAAACATCAAGAAAAAAATATTCACCCCCTGTATATATAAAATTGTAATTTATATGGCAATCATGCAATATCACAAAGCATCAATACACATGCATACTTCGTCACTTGAATACCAATGATGTTACTGAACGCTTACACAAATAGAATACAAATTGAAATTATGTTAATTGATTATGAGGACAATGGTCGAATCGGAAGAGGGCACTATAAGATTATACACGATGTAACGGTATAAATGTCTATAATTGTTTACAATTTGGAAAAATTAACGAGAAATAAAGCATACATCGTTTTCCGAAAATATGAAACTTTTTATATAATTTCCACGTATTATTAAACCCTAAAAGTTAACAACACCATTAAAACAACGTAAATTTTACAGCGTAGCTCATTTTATGATTCGTAGAGAAATGTACTTGCATTCATCCATACGTAAAGCTTTTGGTCTCTTGAAATATTGTTTGATAGAGTAAAACGTATTTTTTTCACGTAATTGTTGGCATGAATGTATACTACAAATATGTATGTATATGTATAAATACCCTGCAAGCATTTCGTGAAGTCTTTTTCGAAATATCTCACTACTTCGCCACTTCTAGAAGTGCAATGGAAGACTTCTCTCAATTTTGTAACAACAAAATATATTAGTATATGAATTGAATCTTCTAAACGTAACTTCTTTAATCACTATTAGAAGTTGTTTGGATAATAGTTACAGTTATCCAAAAACAAAAACACTATTTTTTAACATCTTTACTAGCGTTTGGAAGATTGTTTTTATCAATCTACATAATCTGTCTAATTCGGCACTCTAAGATGTTTAATAGTAGAATGTGCGAAACTTTACAAAAACAACACTCATTACGTTCGAAATTGTATCACAAAATTTTGGCGATTGTTTACATTTCATAATGGGAAAAAGAACAAGCAGAAATAATTTAATTTTGCTTAGTAATAACAAAAATTTGGAAGTGATTAGAATGAAAAATATTGACATTAACTAAAATTATTTATCTAAAGTGCAATTTAAACTAAAAATTAATTAATTTTTTACTAATAAAAATAAAATTAGGAAAATAAGGTAAGAATATGTTATAATTAAAAAAGCTTATCAACATTTCAAAGTTTTGGGCAGCCAAATGAAATTTTTTATGAAAAAATGTCACTCAAGTTTAAAAATTCTGTAACAATAAAACAATTATTTCTATTTGAAAAATGCGACTATTTCGGTATAACGCTAATGTCAGCTGAAATTAGTTATGATATCCATTCGGTCCATTTGGTGAAAAATCGGAGTTATTTTAAATCTCTATGCCTATAAATTTAAAAAAAAGGTAAATATTGTACAACCAAAATATTTTATGTTTTACACACAAACATTTGTTTGAACTTGTTGTTTATTGTTCAACATTATTAAAAATAAATAAAATTTTTTTTAATTTTTATAGTTTTCTTTGTTTGATATTGTAAATACAATATTAGGATTGAATTCAGGTTTAGATAGTTGAAAAATTTCTCGATTTAATAAGGTTGTACCTTTTAAACATGCTTAATTAATTTGAAACCAACAAGAGAATTAAATTCAGCATTTTATTTTTAAATATCAATTACTAGTTACGGCAACTGAAAAATTCAATTAATACGCATAAACTATAGAAAAATTACATTAATAAAATAATATTTAAGTTAAATAAAAAAAGAAAACATAATTTAAACATGTATAAGGTAGGGCCATTATTTTTAGTTGTATACATATTTCTGTTAAAGTCAGTATACTATATTTGTAAATTCTAGATAACGGATATAAATCTTTCTGACATGGATAATGAGAAAAATTACATGTTTCAATAAATAAGTATATTTTAGACTAAGGCATTCATAATTTTATGTTTGTTTTTGTACCTTAAATAAAATGAAAAATTAAAAGAAAAAAAATCCCAAACAATTATTTTAATACCATTCATTGAATTTTTTCCTAAATAGTTGTACGTACCATAAATTCAGCAATGGAATTGCATTTGCAATGGAATTTGAGATAGTTCTCTGAACCGACTATGTTCGGTTATGACAACTTATCTGTTTTCTGTGTGTACTTTTAATTTGAATTGCATTAACTTTACCCTTTTAGTGGAACTAATTTTTAATGAAAAATGTCATGAGTTCGGACCTAATAAAATAAAATTGCTGACTTTATATTACTTAATTTTGTTACTCACTAAAAATAAATGTTGTCAAGAAATCTACAGTTACCTCAAGAAACTATTTGTTATGACTTACCGGACGACAAAATAAAAAAAACTGTTACAAAGTAATTTTTAATCAGTTTTAGATTTTAACTGCTTTCAAAACGGCTTTTGTATGAAAGATAGTACATTAACATTTCCAAACTTTGCCAAAAAATAGTTTCAAAAAAAAAAAAAAATTTAGTTGTTTTTGTAATATTTTCATATATTTTATATCTTTGTATTTCTAGAACGGTTGGAAATCAGCGAAAAAAAGGCTTTCTGTTAAAATTTGTTCGTTTATATAGCCTTAACAATTTTTGTTGATGATAATTTGTTGTTATAACTCCATATTTCGAACATGTATTTAAATTTTTGAATCATTTTGGATGTTTTTTTTTTTTTTTTTTCAAACTTAAATATACATTTTTTTCCGAAAACTAAAAGTACACACTATTTTTTTTTTTTCTGTAAACTTTGTAGTTTTCTATTTAAAAAAAAATTAACTTCAATTTTAAATTTTATTTATTTTGATTTTCCTTTTTTTCTAATTTAAATGCAAGGTTTTTGTATAATATTTTTTATATGAAACTATTTTAAATTTGGTTCCTATTTGCTAATTTTGTAATTTGTCAAAACTTAATAGGAAAATTTTCAATAAAAATTTTATAGTTTAAAATTTTTATTATGAATAATCCTTTTAAAATGTTTTAAATTCGAGCAAGTTTTAAATATGCATATTTTAAATTTAATCATTTATATTGTTACCTTAAATTATAAATCATTATATTTTATTATCCTCCCCAAGTATTTTGAATTTCATTATTATGTACCTATAATATTTAACATACATACATATATTTTATTTACAGAATAATCTTTCAAGTTAATTTTAGGTCCATATTTAACTATAAGACTATATCACAATTTTCATTATTACAAGTTAAGGCTCAACTACATAGAATACTTTCGCTTCAACTGCGACTGACAGCTACGCAACACATAAATGATATTAACCCACTCGTTGCATTATTTTGTTATTAAAATTTTATATAATAAAATATAAAGATGTAAAAATTCTATTATGTTCTCAGTTGAAATAATGAATTGCAAATTAAAATTTCCTACTTAACGAAAAAATATTAAAATAAGAATAAAACAACCGACAAAATATATTTACGTACTTCGGCACTTCAAAGTTGAACATTTTTCATCTTTGAAGTACTTCACGCAGAAGTTTGGCGTACTGATTTGGTTCCGCTCAATACAAATGCATGTATTTAACTTAGCTGTCAGTCGCAGTTGAAGCGAAGGTATTCTATGTAGTTGAGCCTTTACTTTTTTTAGCAACTTCATCTACAAATATTTTCTATCGATAGAAAATGCTTGCAGGGTACACAGTGAAACATACAACTTTATAAGGGTGTGTATGTGTGCTGTTCACTACAAATACAGCCACAACACAAAAAACTAGAAGTAAAACATTACTTGGCAATAATCCAAAACTCAAAATACATATTCATATCGTTGGCATTGTCGTCTTGCGTTGAACGTCCCTCTCTCGTCTAGTGCAGCAACAACAGCAGCAGCAGTCTCAACAACAGTAACAAGAAAAACCACATCATACAAATAGGAATTTTGCATCGTATCCAAAATAACCACATTCCAGTTTAGGTTGAATTTGTTGTTATTATTTTTAATTTTATTTCGTTTTAGTTACTTATCATGCTGTTTTCTTTATTTTCTATAATATTTTTTATATTCTAACCAGTTTGTTTTGTTTTGCCATTTCTTTACACTCACTTGGATAGATACTCAGAGAGATTTTTGTTTCTGTGTGCCATACATACATAACTAAAATTTATTTTGTGTCGTATTTTTTGTTTACTTTAACATTTTTCTGTAACTTTCCTTGCTCTTCATACACCACGTACAATTAATATTACAAAATTTTCGGTATGTATACAAAATACTTTAAGAAGCACAAACATACATTACAAACATGTAAAATGTATTTCTTATTTTTATACTCTTCTCTCTACTCTCCCTTTATTAACATTTAATCGTTATAAACTCGTATTTTTCATACACAAACACTGATAAATGTATAAAATTATATTTTTACTTTTTTCATCCGTTTGTTCCTTTATCGATTATGTTTTCACTTCCGCTCGTTTGTGTTAGTGTGATTATGACGCGCCTCGGCTAGTAAAAAACCAATTTAATACTCACACACACACACAGCCATGTTTACGGACAGACAGAAAGACGTTGAAATAAACAAACCAACAGATAAATCTTGTTGGTTTTCTTTCCTAATTCATTCGTAGTCGTATAGAAAAATGCAAACATTCATACAAATACATTGAGTATTCTAGACGTGTGTTGTGTGAGAATCATCATGTATGATTAGTTAAAGGGGCTGACATTGCCATACTAATGTACAGGGATGGAAGCCAAACATTTATTATAAAATTATGCAGCGTAAAATATTGTGTTCAGTTTATGAAAGTGTTTTAAAACAATGGAGTTGCCTGTTCTTGAATAAATTTTGTATAAAAATCATTCGACAATAATTTTAAAACTGTTTTTTATACAAATTTTGTTGTACTCTCTTTATTAATAAGTAAAAGGATATGGCGAGAAATATTGTGATTTTTTAAATTAAATTCAACATTTAATGAATTAATGATTTCTGTTTTTCTAACATACATTTTTAAAACTTCGAAAATTTCGTATATTTAGTTTAGTTTGATATTGAAAATTGTAATTGCGTATTGCCACTCCCAACCCTGCAATATAAAATTAGTAAATGACTGAGAGTTTGTTGTTGGTTGTTTTGTTGTTTGATACGTCATAAAAAAATTTAATACAACATTTCTAGCAAACGATGTATGCATGAATTGAACATTGAATTAACAACAATAAGAATAATTTTTGAACAACAAAACCCTTGTTATTTACTATTTGTTGTGTCGTGTTTTTTTAATATGGTGAGAATGTATGAGTATGAACGAATTGTGTGTGCATGAGTGTTATTTCATACGATAAGTACCTGTAATACTTTTTAGCAAACATTTCCAAATCTAAATATTTCCTAGTTAAAATATACAATATATTGTGACGTCACAAAACAAGAAATCATCACATATAATTCTTTTATCGAACAGTGGGATAAGAGAAGTAAAATGGGAAAAAAATTGGAGAAAATTGGAAACAACTTCAATTTTTCTTTAATCTGGTTATATACAATAAAATATAAAATTTTTCTAATAAAAGAAAACAACATTAGTCGGCAAAGAAAGAGTTAATACCAGAATGATATTCATTTGTTCTTTGTGGTCGGCAAAGAAATCCTCCTTTAAACAAAAATAGGTTGATTAGATGAAATCTGCCTTTCGTTTTTTCTAAAACGTACTGATTTTTTTATGGGAATTTATGCTTATCCGACCAGTTGAATTAATTAAAAGTTTTCCTCTTACATACATACATACAAACAATAATAAACCCTTTAAATTTTAAAATATTTATTTTTATTTAAATTAATTTTTATTATTAAAATTACATGTTCTATTAATTAATAAAAATTAAATCACAAATAATTTACTTTGTTCTACTGTCCAACAAAACTGTACTTTGTCATGCGCATTCCATACTCTATTGGATCGTTGTAGTCGTATGCATGACGGTAGGTACAGTGTCCGTGTAGTTAAATACATCACACATACACACAGTTAAGCACACACAGATACTTATTTTATTATTATTTTTCACAAGTATGTATAGAAAAGAGTATTTTAATCAGCAGAGAGCCAAAGTACTATTTGAATGAAAGTTGCCATTTATTTTTTTACGTTCCCCTGAATTTAAAAATTTATAAGAAAACGCCCAGTAAAGAAAAATTAATTTTAATAAATAAATAAAAAAAGTATCAAATCTCACAAATTAAATAAACTGATTTATCACATTTTGAATAAGTTTTTCTAAATTACAATGTGGAGCAGAATCAAAATAAATTTGTATTTAAGTATTGGCTGGCTCCATTGATGATTTTATGATATCTTCAGTCATCTCGTTTAATGTCGCATTACGAAACTTTTCTTATTATACAATGCCAAATAATTGAGATAACCCTGATATGTTTAGTCGTCTCTTTAACGTCGTTTACATACTGTCTCCACGTTGATATAATATGTAAGATAACGCCGGCAGAAGAGAGTAAACATTATGTTTATATTATGTTAAATCTTAAAGAAGGGGTAAATGTATCCTAATAAATCTCATAATATTTCATTATTTTCATTCAGTCACAGAGTAAGCATGTACTTTTTATTTAAGAAATTCGAAATTTTTTAGCACAATTTTAATGAAAATATGTTTCTAAATGTAGAATAACCATTAAAATAAAATAATTTTACAAAAAAAACTTTGTGTTTAAGTACTTTTAAAAATACACATTCACACACACAAACAAACTTTCGTATATGTGTATTTTTTTGAGAGTAAATCATATAAGATAGTTGTGTAGAAAAATCTTATCACAACAGTCTCATAATATTTCTTATAATACTAATATTTTAGTCTACACGTGAGATAATTCTCTCAGAGAGCGGATTTGACACTCTCTGTTACATATTATGATATAAAAATATTACGTGGAGACCCAGTGTTAGTAAAATTTTTAACCTCAATAATAAAGAATCCTGCAAATCTATTAAAAAAATTCCTCTTACTGGCAACACTATACATTGAAAAGTATTTTTGTTTTTATTATAGTTGTTGTTGTAATTGTAGTTCAAAATATCGGAGTATGAGAAGAGCAGAGGAAAATGAATAGTATACACACACTCTAGTGTGATGATGATTACGAATGAGTGATTCACTAAATTTTACTGTATTCCGTTTTATTTGGTTGCAGACTGTGAGATACATAGGTAATGCGTCGGTCGGATTTTAATTTAAATTTTCCACGATTTCAAGAGTAAAAACAACCAGAGTGTAATATTTATAAAAATATATCTATAAACTATACATATACTTTTTGATATTGTATGTATATCTAAACAGAAAAATAATAAAAAAAAAAAAAAACAATAGAACCACCAACTAACTAAATAATATAACCAGTTTAATCAATTGTTTAAAAGAAAAAAAGTTACACATTTTAAAAATAATAAAGTTAAATTTAAAAAAATAAGTAAATTCAAAAGCAAAATAAATAGAAAAAGAGGAAAGGTAGGAGGTATCAAGTGAAAAAAGAAAAAAAAAATCAAAAGTGTGTTTAAAGTGAATGTGTTTTCAGTTTTGCAGTTCCTCTTGTTCTTGTTAATACGACTCCGCGTAAATTTTGTTATTTTTTTCTTGTTGTTGTTGGTTTGATACGCATTATGTTCCTGCCTTTTCGATTTCCTTGCCAAATACACAAAAATCAATAAAAAAGGACAATTGAGAACGTATATGTATACACTTTTAGCACCACAACAACAAAAATAACATCAACTACGAATACGAGGGTCTTATAACGGACAACGGCCTCATGGTTGCTATTAGTTCGTATTTAACGTTACGCCAGTGTGGATGTAGAAAAAATATGTGTTTAATGTTTTTCATTTTAACAGAATGTAAGAAAATAATTAAAATTTTCAGCTAATGAATAAGAAAAATTTGCTAACTCAAATTTTAAAAAAAAATATAAGCAGTAATAAAAAACCCTTATTAAATAAAAATAAAGTGGGAGTGTGTTAAACAAATATTGAAATTAAAAAAGTTTTAATACCCCAAATATCCTTTTAAAAATTAGAGCTTCTGGTATTGTGTTTGTATGTATAGCGTAAAATTGTGAGTGGTGTAGCTACCTAGTTTTCAAAGGAGAACACAGGTCGTGTATACCAAGGAACTGCGCTCATAAACTCAATTCAACCCCAGTGCAAAAAAAGAAATAATAAAACAATATAAAGAATCCAACAACAACAGCAACCTGCTTAAAACAAGAGTTTTAACTCTTACCCTAGACACCATCGAAACCACCAATCAACCAGCCAACCCGTTTTTCAATTTGGAGATTAAATCGATTGTCTTAGCAGCCAACTGTATTACCAGAAATCATGTCGTTACAAACTAAAAGGCAACACTGTTATTTGTGCGATCTGCCTCGTATGCCCTGGGCCATGATCAATGATTTTTCCGAAGCTGTTTGTCGGGGCTGTGTAAATTATGAGGGTGCCGACAGAATTGAACTGGTCCTAGATGCGGCGAGGCAAATGAAACGTCTGCATCAGGCGGCCAAACGCAGCCATGAAAATGGTGAGGTACAACAGTCCTCGGTTCAACCCCAGCCTCAGACACAGCATCGTAGTGGTGCTCCCATTAGTGTGGGTGTAGTGGGTCAACAACAGCCCCAACAGCATCATCACAGTTATCCTTCTCAACGAATAGGACCACCTCAGGCCACCCTTATGGATTTTCCGGTCAAAATGGAGGCTCATGATGCCAGTGTTCGGCCAGTACGCATTTCACACATGACTCCGCATCACATGTCCATGTCAAATAGAGCAGTAGCCGCTGCTGCTGCCGCTGCTAATTCCAATATAAATCCAGCCCAAGTGGGTGGACCGGTGCCACCTGCTTTGTCGGTTAATTTAAAACGTCCGCCCTCAGAGGAGGATGAACATGGCCACAATGATGGCAGTGGACCCTCGGGCATTAAAAGATCCGCCATAGATGATCCTGCTTCAAGGCCTCCCCTTACCCGTGGCGAGTCATTGCCAGCAGCAGTATCTTTCATTTCCGAACGTCCTTCAGGATTACGTGACAAACATCAGCCGGTTAGAGCACCATCATTTGATGCCTCCACCTTCAAACCAGGCGGTAAGTATTCAACTTTTTATAAACACTTTAAAGCAGACCCAAATCTAAAAGGATAAGGAAAAGCTAATTTTTAAAAAATTTCTTTTCCGTCTGCTTTAATTTATTAGTTTCAAACACATTTAACACCAAAATTTGTTATAACTTAATAGTATTGTTGTTAATATAATTGTTGGTAGTGAGTGCTATTATGACTGCTCGTTGTTGGCCCCTAAATCACCGAAACATTTGTTTCTTTAATAAAAAAAAAATCGCTTTATTCTTGCTAAAAATTACTACTATCAAACTTTATCATTCAGTTCAAGTCAATATTCCTCAAGTTAAGCGTGTTTATCTTATCTTATTTGGTTTTTTAAAAGATAAGTCCTTTGATACAACTATTTACTTCTGTACTTACTTGGCAGTAGTCTTAAAGCGATAAGTGTATTACTAACAAATCTTATCACTGGTTTTTGTTTTAGCTCTTTAATGGAAAAAATAAGACAAAAATACATTAATATAAACAGTAGTGAAGCGTGCGTAGAAATGCCTTTAAACAATCCAGATAATTCTTACAATTCTCATTTCATTTATGAACTGATTGCATTTTTCCAAAATTTGTAAATGTATGAGTGTCAGTAAGTATGTATCTATTTGTGAGCATGTAGAACAATATTTGTGAAGTACGTGCGTTGTTAGGGTCCAGAGATGTGCGGAGAATAATCAGAAAAAAAGCTTTTAAATCATTTTTTGGGGGGGATAGGTGTGTATAAGAGAAGAGTGTATTAAAGTTTATGTGTATGTATAACAAGGGCTCATAATTGTAACGGTTATCCCCGATTTGTATGTATATGGTATTTTCCATACATAACCCAGGCAACAACATATAAACATTTATAAGGCTCATTTAGAAAATTTCATTACTAGAAGTGGTTATTCTGAAATGTTTTATTGTTTAGCCATGAAGAAAATCTATTAGTTTTATAAAGTATTTAAAAAGCTCAGGCTATCTGAGATTAGATTGTATAATATAGTATAGACTAGACTATAGATTAGATTATAGAATAGATAGTTTACAAGATTCCATACTCAAAAATATAGTAAATTATAAAAGACTTTGGAATACACTATAGAAAATATTATGGACTATACTGTACAATGGACTAAAGGCGAAACTAAAGTCCATATCATAAATATGATTAATAATATTTAAAATATATACATGTATGTAAATCCAGAAAATTTTAAATAGGTCACTATCATATCTTCCCATAAAGTAAAATTTGTTCCAATTTCAAGATTTGAAATTCACTGGGTAATTCCTTACTTACTGCATGCATATCGTTTGTATACATACTAAATGATTTGTAAGTGTATGATACTGTTATACATACACATACATGCCTATAAAATAACCCCAAACCAGTTTAGTAAGCCGTGAAAAATGTCATGCGCACTGGTCCAAAATTTTGCTAACAATGTTCCAAGCAAAAAAAAAATAAAAACAAAAACAGAAAAAAAAAACATGGTTAACAATTCACTGGCTGACTACCCCTACCTACACTACCAAAACGAGTTTTGAAGTTGATACAAAAATTGTTTTTTGTTGTTGGTATACTCATTCACTCACTCGCCCGTACGTATATCCATCGTCACCAAACCTGTTTTTGTTGTTGTTGCTGTTAAAGAAAACAAAACGAAAAAAAAAAAAACAATGTCTCGACACATTATATTATGCATACATACCCACAAACACACACACATCTTTACAAGCGAACATGCTGCATACAAACATACGAAATTTTTCGGTATGAACGCAAACGTGTTGTACAACCAGTTAGTTACAAGTGTATCTCATAGATACGTATTCATATATAACGAAATACATAGACATTTCTTTGTATACAGTTTTTTATTTAAATAAAAACAAAAACAACAACATAGAACAAACAAAAAAGATGATCAAGCAAGACAAGTAATTGTAGAAGTGGGGTTTTCTGGGGAATGGGGGGAACAAATATTAATTCCAGCTACCGACCACAACTTCTCAACATGTCTTCTTCTGCTGCTTTTCTCTATACATCATGTGTGTTTATGTAGTAGTTGTACTATAAGTAAATATGATAAAATATACAAAAACTTGTCTTGTTGTTGTACATTTTGAAAACACTACAGTGGAACGCTAAAAATATGTGCGAGTTTACATACATAGTATATGTATAGACTAAATATGTATGTAATTTCTATGAATATGTAAATGTTTATATGTATGAATGTACTTATGAGTATGTATCTAGTATATATTTATAATTATAATACATACCAATTAATACAAATTCCAAGTTCGTTGTTCCAGCATCAAATACATAAACGTTTTAAGAATGCGACTTATGTGGACTTTTATTCAGATCGCCCCAAACACTAGAATATAGATTAGACTAGAAACTTGACTATATAATGGACTTTAAATAAACTAGATTATAGATTAGATTGTATAGTATACAATAGACATGACATTACAGTAAAATATTAAAAAAATACTGAAAAAGTCATGACTTTTTTTTAATAGAGATAGTACTTAGTGTTGAAAAAGAGCTGCAGAAATTCATTTTTAACTTATGTTTGTCATATACAGAATTCTCTTTTTTAAGATTCTTGTCTAAAAGATAATAAAAATACTACTTAATTCATGAAATTTTAATTTTCTTAACAATTATTTGTCTTATTTCCTGCTAAAAATACATTTATTTGCACCTTTTAATATGCACTAAGTTCTACTTTTGAAGTTGTCAAAATGTTTTTTTATAAGCACTTGTTCGACTTAACAGATAAGACTATTTTTAGACTTTACACAAGTCTATTTCATATAGCAATGGACCGATTATTATCTACAAAAATTCAATCAGCTAATGATTTGACAAATCAACAGATGTCAATAAATTTTCGTAACCACGTAAAACAAATCGTTAACGATTTCAAGTCTAACACGTTTAAAATCGTGACAAAAAACCTTAACTAATAATAACATAAAATATATGTATATGCTTGGAACAAGCGAATCGCAATGACCCTAATGAAAAATGTTTAATATTTCAACAGCATTCGTGTGACACGCCATACGAATAAAAACAATAAATAATAGAAAAATAATAAAACTAGTAAAAAGAGATAAAAAAAAAACGATTCACAAATTAAATTTCTAAGAAGCCATACTTGTGACATACCACCACTAACACTCCACCACCTCACTTACCACCCCAGATAAAAGTTATACTCGTAACTGGGTATTTATCTCCATGTCCGTCTGTCTGTATGTATGATTTGTGAATGCAAACTTTGGCTTAAAAACACGTGAAAAAGTTGTTATTGAACATGTTTCTTCGCTTTTAGGAGAAGTGCTTAAAATGCGTATACGAACCGGTTGGTAAACTTAAATAAACAGAATGTGTGACATCATATGAATGTGTAGGTAGTAGATCTTGAACGTATAAAACGTTTAATACAAGCTCTACAAGATATATATACATACAATTTTATTAGCTCTAACAGAAAAAAACCCAGAAAAAAAAACTTGTATAAATAATGCAAAACTACTTGAATACTTATGGTCATTTTAAAATGAAAAGATAGTTTTTTTTCTTTTTATATAAAAGGTATTTAAAATTAAAGGTTTTTAAAATAACTGTAGAAAAATCTAAAAGATTTTTTTATATTATACAAAAGCAATTTTAAACTTGGTTTTTATAAGTTTAATTTTATGAAACCCACTGTATTTTTAATTTGTATTCATGATTTCACACACTTATCACTTCAATAAGTCTGAAGTCTGGTGACTATAACCTGAACACATGCATAATTTATTTATACACATATGAATTTAATTTTTTCATATGTATTTATTGGCTCTTATCTAATCACAACGGAAAGTTTGACTGATAATTCTCTTATCACCTACGACAGATAACCAACCGACTCAGTTTTCATCTTATCTCAAATGTGTGTTACTCTAAATAATAATAATGATTTTTATTATTAATATTAATAATCACAATGATTATTTACAAATGGTATTTATTTTTTGATAACAGAACATGTACAAATAAATACTTGTTATAGATACCGTAGCAATCTCGTGTTTTAATAATAAAACAGTTTCTTGTTTTATGAACAAATCATATGGTTTTTTGTCGAGTTGACGTAGAAAATTAATAAAAATAATTATTTTATAATTTTAATAAGAGGAAAATTAGCAAGAATTGTTAAATAAAAGATTAAGACAGATATGAGAGATATGTATGTATTTTTGAAAGCAGGAAAACCTTTAAAGAAAAATATCGAAAGGATTCATCTTTGAGGGCAAGATAGAAATCTACTGTCAAAAGAAAACTATGACGAAAAATTTGTATGAAAATCAGTTTATAAAATTGTATATAATTTTTTTTTTTTTTTTTGATTTACTATTCATTCAAATTTTATTTGAATTTGAAATAATATTATCTAATAATAATTTAAAACTAAATTTTTGCTTAAATTATTTGCAATATTTACAACCTCTGTTGTATCGATGTATCGATGTATGTCGTAAATATTTTTCAAACTGGGGTTGTGAATTGGGCAATTATGTAATTGATGTGTCAATAAAAAAGGATTTTTTTAAATAAAAGAATTGAGAGAAAAATTGACTTAAAACTAAATATTAACTGCAAATTTATAGTGTTTTTCTCAAGGTCATATACGAACACTAAAATACTTTTACTTCATTATTTATAAGAAGTTTTGTTAACCAAATTTTACATTTTTTGTAAAATAAGTATTATGTAAACATTTTTTTAAAGCTAATCTGGTTTAAATTATTAAAATCTTTCTATATTTATTAATTTATATGATTCTGAATATATTTGTTTAAATTATCTATATTCCGTTTAATTTAAATATTGTGAAAAAACATTATCAGTAGAAATTTGAATAGGTTAACGTCTAATGTTCAACATTTAGCAAAAAAAAAAATCTGTATTTTTTTCCAATTTGTAATTTGTCTTGGATACTCTTTTCAAGTATTCACTCATATAACAACAATAAATTTTGAAAAATATGCAGTTATTACGTTCTTTTGATAAGAATTTGTTTTACTGATTATTTGTATATTTAATTTTGTTTAATTTTAATTGAACTGATAAGTAAAAATCTTATCGGTATCAGTCACAAATGTACTATTGAGATGTTTTTTATTTTATTATTATTATTTTTTTTCTATGCCCTTTTAACAAAGTACATTGTATACACAAAAGGAACAGATGATACATAGTACGTTGTTATTATTCACTTATCTTATCGCCAATTGGGGCGAATAAAAATAGCAAAGAAAAACATTGTTAAGCACACACTTATGAAAGTTGAACTATAAAGTATTGTCATTTAAAATCATAATTTAATCATAATTACCAACAAATTGAGAAAAAATCCCAAGATTTTCTATTAAAAAGAAAACAATTTGTTAGGGTGTCATGTTCCTAAATTTCTATGCTATCATTTGAAATTGAATTGTAGCTTAAAAAATAAATTATTTACGTCGTTTCTGCTGATAAGATAGAGTTATGTGTGTTTTATTATCATTTTTTTTTATAATTAATATCATTCCAGGTTAGCTATAAAGGGAAAGGTGTAAATTTTTGTTTTGTTCAAGTCAAGCAAATATTTACTTAATATACAAAGATTGTATACATGGATACTTTCGTATCAGACATGTGAATGTGTGGAAGTATAAAAAAAATAAAATAAATAAAACAAAATTAAATTTAACTTTTAACAAGTTTTCAAGTGTGAGCAGTGGTGTATAGGTTTGTAGTATGTGAGTCCATCTGTATGTCTGTCGGGTTGAGAAAAAAATTAGTATTTCGCAAATTTAAAATTGTTTACGTTTTATCTCTATCGTCAAAGGCCATGCAAACATGCAAAGTTAATGTCGTTTAGGGGGGAATATTTAAGTCAAATACAGAGTTTTAAAAGAATAAAATGGCGATGGAAATTTTTAATATTATTATTCGTCTAAAATAGTATCATTTTTACATAATAGATATTAAGCCTTTTTTATTAATGATTTTGAAATAAATATAAAATTTTGATTCAAAACTAAATTTGATTTTTATTTTTATTTATTTATAAAATTCGTTATTTATTTAATTTTTTCATTTTATTCCATTTTATTTTTGGTGATTTTTTTCTTCTGTATTCTTTTAAGCCATAGGTATCGAGTTTTATTTTTATTAAATTTGATAAAAAGAAAAACATGTTATTTAAATTCAATAGTTTTCATATGCCAAACACGTTCAACTTACAATATTTGCTGTTGTATGTTAAAACTGCTGCCAGGAATGAATACTAACTATGCCAAAACTGAGTAAAGAGTTTACAAATTGATAAAATAAATAAATTATTCAAAGCAGGTTTTAGTTTTTTTAATTTAATTGTTTATTTTCTGCAAAATAAAATACTCAAATAGTGGTATTTTTTTATAAAATTGTTTCTCATTCTTATGCTTGACACTGTAAATATGTATTCATTCATACTTGTATACATTTTTCTGCGAATACGCATACATGCTCACTTAGTTAATTTATTAAATAAAAATGCACATGCAGGCAAATTACATACAAATACTTGAATAAAAAAATAACTCTTTTTGAGCAAAACTGAACAATTTATTCTCTAAGATTAGAGCTGCCAGATGTTATATATGAAAATAACGGCAATTTTAATTATGTTTGCACAAATTAATTTATTTCGTTTTATATTAAAAAATAGTTAATTTTAAATTATATTACATAAAATTTACTTATTTCTAAAATAAATCTTGTTATAATAAGTTATTAAATTTTTGTGAGAGCATATATTCTATAAAAGTGTTAACAAATATTCTGTATTAATATAAAGGCAATTTTAATGATTTTTTATCATAAAATTCAAATTGTGTATTAAAAATAAACTTGATTTAAGCAATTTTGACATAAATTTAAGCAATTTTCAAAATAAATTTTATTTTAAATCTAGTAGTATAACAAAAATTTGTCGAATTTTTAAGAGAGACTGTTTTGTTTGCTCTAAATGTTTTTATTTGTGTTTATACATACATATGTATGTATGTATGTATGTATGTATGTATGTATGTATGTATGTATGTATGTATGTATGTATGTATGTATGTATGTATGTATGTATGTATGTATGTATGTATGTATGTATGTATGTATGTATGTATGTATGTATGTATGTATGTATATATGTATGTATGTATGTATGTTGTAAGTGTGTATATGTATGTTGCATCATATAAAAAAATTTGCCGCTCTTACGTTTGTCCCTCCAAGATGGCCAAAAACAAACATACAAACACATTTAAACACTCGATATTGTAAAAATGCCAAAAAGACGATGAAAAAGAAAAGGCAAGCCTCGCCATAAAACAAAAAAAAATTTGCTGACTTCAGCCAACATTTTGTTGTGGTTGTTTTTAACAGTTGTTGCGTTTCTTAACGTCTTGTCCCCTCCCCCTTTTTGATAAAACCGAAATAAAATCGTCACAATATGAAATTAGCAAATAAAAGCAAAAACAAAAGCTAAAATCATACAAACCCAAAATACATATGTACATGGACTGAACTTGTGCATGATGTTTGCATGCCAACTAAAATGAGAGAAAAAAATTAACTGACACCATCGCCATCATTATTATTATTTGTTGTTTGGTGCCAATTTATAAAAATGACGTATGCACCAGAGTACTTTTGGTTGAATGAAAAACATGTTGTGTACTCATGGATACATACAAGTATGCCTGAGTAGTATGTGTGTGACAGACAAATCTACAGTCAGTCAATTGACTTACAAAAATAGCACCGCCTAAAAAACATGTTGTTTATACAACTACATATTCGATAAAAGCTTTAAAGGCATACATACTTATCATTTATATTTAAATATGTCTAAAAAATATACATACATACATACTAAAAATAATGTTTTATTTATACGCCACCCCAATTCAAAATGTTTCAAATATTTATTTGGTTCACAATTTTATTATAAACAAAACAACTTTGGGATGATGAATTCAAATTTCTACAATTTTCTTTTATAAATTTGTAAATAAATAGAATTTAAAAATGATTCTATTAATTTGTATTAAAAAACCTTTAGCAAAATTCTTATTGTAAATTAAATATTGTAGCAAATTTTCCAACTCTGATTATTACGTTGGGGTTTTTGGTTCATGTGTTTTTTTGGCTGTTTGTTGTATTAATTAACGTGTGTATATATGTATGTATGTGTGTTCAACTAGCAGATGTTGTTCAATATTATTTTTTGGTGGGTCTGACGTTGTACAGTACATATTTTGTTGTTTTTGTATTCATTTATTATTGTTTATTTTAGAATTTTCTGCTGAATTTATAACCATTGCGAATTTATCAATTTTGCTTTAGTGTTAGTTTGAAAAGTATTGTTGTGTTACAACAAAAACATTGTAGGAGGAAAATAGAAATATTGCACGAAAGGGAAAATTATAACAGGGGTGCCAGATGATTTTTCAAGAAAAGTGCTAATTTTAGGATTTATTGAAAGAGAAATCTTTTTGATCTAAAATTTACAGTGACTGACATAAATTAATTAATTGTAAAAATGTACAGTATATTTTTAAAGGGGATTTTTCGAAAAGTTATAATTTTGTACTTTTTGTAATGGAGTTTTTTAGTGAAACTAGCATATTTGAAATAAATAGCATTGTTTTCTGTTATTAGAGACTACTGCCTAAATACAAATTTTTAAATCCCTTATATTTGAGCTGTAGTTATTTATCTTTAATTTTAGATTTAAAAGCCCTCCCTTTTAAGTAATAGCATGTTTTGAGTACATAATACCTATAACTAGATTATAGCTAAACTTGAAAATAAGTTTAAAAATTAAAAACGACACGCAATGACTTGAATGTATTTAAGAATTCTAACTATAATTTATAATTTCAAATCATTTTGTTAATCTAAATGCTAAAATTAGCACATTATTCAATATTTCTACACTGTAATCAAGAATATACAGCATTTTTGTTGAAATTTCACTTTTTCAATTCCCAAAATCTCACTATGTGTTGTACTATTTTGTTGTTCCTTATGTTTTTTTTTTTTTTTGTTTTTAATGTAAAAAAAAAAAATATATATAATCTTTACTTATAACTTCTTCTCTCGTGCGCGGTTCATGAATATATTTATAGTATTTCCAACATTGCCACATCCGGCCGTTTCTCTAGGCAATTCAACGCCACCGGCATTGCCAACATCTCAGCCACAACCACCTCCGCCACAGTCAATAGCACCACCACCTATGCCACAATTATCAACAACAGCCACCTCAGTTACCCAATTAACACAAAGTCCAATGGCTAATTTAATGTCTATTACAGAGACATTGCCACCAGGAAGTCCACGCAATGGACCAAGTCCACCCGGACCACCACCACCACGTACCGCCTCCAGAGGTAGTCAACATTCGCCGAACAGTTCGGGTGAGTTTAAAATTAATTAAGTAATGAAAGGAAATATTTTATTAATAAACATTTTTAATTGCAGGTTCTTCATCCGGTCGTCGCTCATCTGGTTCCCGTCATGTTTCGAGTACAACCGTTACCAGCTCTGAGGTTCAAGCTAATCAAACATCAAATGCACCTCCTGTTGGACCCGGAGGTCCAGTAAATAATGTGGGCGTAAGTAGTGCAGCCGCACCCGGTCCACTACCGTCACAAGCTACTGGTCCCGATGGTCAGGTTGCGGGACCTACGGGCAGCAGTGCCACTGGACAGCCACCTACCGGTCTTAGTAATGCACAAGCAGCACCAGCTGGTACAGCAGCTCCTCCACCTCCCAATACAGCCCAGAATACCACCCTTAAGTGTACGCTCTGCCAGGAACGTCTTGAAGATACGCACTTTGTGCAATGTCCTTCGGTAAATCATCATAAATTCTGCTTCCCTTGCAGTCGGGAGAGCATAAAGCGACAAAATGTAAGTATCTGAGAGGAAAGAGCTTTTTGATGTATATAATTGTTAAATGGGATTTAAGAAACTAAATTAAAAATTTATTGTTTTTGGAATACTTCATAACAATTAGTTATTGCTTAAACAAAATTGATGTCTAAATTTACTGAGATATTTATTTATTTTTTCAATAGGGTGTTGGCAATGAGGTCTATTGTCCCAGCGGTGATCGTTGTCCTTTGGCCAACTCAACGATACCATGGGCGTTTATGCAAGGTGAAATCACGACTATTCTAGGAGAAGAAGTCAAGGTTAAAAAGGAGCGTGAATCTTAATGTCCATTTTATTGTAAAAAGCTAAGGCGAGCTTTGGAAAAATATTAAACAAATTCCCAGTACTTTTTTCCATATTAACACACAAAAAATGATTGAGGGATTTCAACACCAACAACATCTACAACAACAATCATTTTATTTGAGCGGCCGGAGCGGGAGTTTTAAAATAAGTTTATCTAAAAGGAAAGCATTATAATTTAATTATAATGTCTTGCTAGATGAGAAGAAATAAACTCCTTAATTCGGCCCTAAAACTCCTCTTGCTGTTAAGAAATTAGTGTTTTTAGAAATCAAACAAAAAAAGTAGCAGCTAAAACAAAAGTTTAGCTGAAACTTAAAAAAATATTTGAATTGTTTTATTTGTATATCTAAAAAAATGAAACGCAAAATTGTCTTAACAAACAAAGATTTCTGATAAGCAGAAATCTTTAATGTAAATATTAATTTAAATAAAAAATATAATATTAATTATGCTTAGAGTTATTTAATTATAAAATATAAATAATAATAAAAAATAAAAATTTAATATTTAAAATAAAGAAAAATAAAATTAATAAAGTAGAACTAACTAATTTATGTCTATATGTATGTAAATGTATGTATTTATTTATATATATTAAAATGTATTTGTTATTTGTATGAATATATAACATTCAAACATTGTCTGAATAATGTATGATGTATGGAAAACAAACAAACAAACAAACAAAAATATTCTAATACCAATCACAATCACTTTAAAAAAATATATAATACTAAATAAATGTGACTATAAATGTATGAATTATTTGATAAAACAAAAGGAAAAATATTTATCTAAAAATAAATTAAATTGTATATGCAGATAAACATACAAAATTTGTATGATTAAAGCATACGTACTACATACATAAATTGTTTTCATACAATGTGTAACTTGTTTGTATGATAAAGAAACAAATATAAAGGATTTTATATTAATTAAACGACAACAACAGGCCTAGAAATAGGAACACTTTAAATTTGAGTAAAACCTTAAGAGCAAAATTAAAAAAAAATATATAAATTGAATCATACAAAAACACACTTTGAAACACCTTTTTATTTAAACAATTTATGTGTGTTTTTTTTATAGCCATACCTAGAACGATCATTTATGTATGTGATCGTTCAACCAACCTTTTTGCAAAAGGATCGTTCCATAATGATTGAAATTTTGTAAATTTATTTGTAGTTTGTAACTATAATTGTAGCTCTAGTAGTTGTAGCCGTAGAGTAGTAACGATATATGAAAAATCCAAGTATATGCAATGTACACACAATTAACACCATACCAGCATATGATTTGTTAGTTCTAAGCCAACAACAAATTAAAATGTTCAAAAATTATATTTTGAAAAGGCCTTATTTTTATTTATTATTATTTCTTTTTGGTAAAAACATTAACAATGGCCCTGAAATATTTGTATTAAACGAAATTTGAAACAGTGAAAAAAATAAAATCAGAAAAATTAAAATTGAATTCAATTCTAGAATAGAAATTAATATGGATCTTTTTGGTTTTAATTGAAAAAAACAACATGTATGTATGACTTTTTTTATTTGAATTTCCAGCAGAATATTAAATAGTTTTAAATAATTTACACATTTTTAGATATGATTAAAAAAACTTGTTTGTTTTAAAAATTGGTTTAAAAAACTTTTAAAATTTATAAAAAAAAAATAAAATAAATTAATAAAAATAATTTTTAGATTTCAAAAAAAAAAAAAAAAAAAAATTTAACAAAAATTCTGCAAATTAAAAAAAATGAATATTTTGTTAATTTTAATTAAAATTGTTAATATTTTTAGAATTCGAGATGTTAGGAAATTTAAAATCAAGGAATTGGCAAAAAAAGATATTCGGATATTTAAAATATTTTTCAAAATCCAAAATTTTATTATAAATACAAAATACTTTCAATTCATTTAAAGAAAAGCTTTTAGACAAAAATAGATTTGAAAATTTTAAACTATTAAAGCTTACTTCAAAGTTTAGTACTGAATTGAATTGAAACTGAATTTGAATTTGAATAGTTCGTTATAAAATAGGAATTGGACAATTTGAATTTCAATTTTCGAAACGAATTTTAGTTTTGTTTTACAAAATCAGGCAATATATTTTGTAAATTTGTGTGTGTGCATAAAAACTTAGGATATAAATTAATATTGAATATACATACATAGTTATTTAATTAATCCTTAAAGAACAAACAGCAAATAGGAATACATATTAATTTTTTGTGATATTCAAAACCGAAATACGATGACACGTTAAGGACACTCTACTAGAAAACAAATATAAACTTTCATGCTTATAAAACCTAAAAAAGGGAAATTTGGTAAAAAAAAAACTTAGTAACAATTTTATAGAATATTTCGAGATTTTTTTATAAAAAATAAAACTAATAAATTTTTAACTAAATTATGAAAAAAAAAAATGCAATATACATATAAAAAAAATTAAAAACTCAATATGTAATAAATAAAAAATTTAAACAAACAGAAGTGTAAATTTTTATATATTTTCAATTTTTTATTTAAAAATACTATAAATTAATAAACTCAAACATTTTAGAAGTTTATTGTTTAAACTAGAGATGTATGTTACTGTATAATGCGTTTATAGATTTAATTAATATTCTTTTCGAACCGGATTATATAGTAAACCATCTCTAATTCTATTTCCCCTGGGTTTTTTGTATTATACTAAAGGCGAAAAAAAACTTTGTATTAATTAAACAAAGTGTTATTACCATTTTTTATAATTTGGAAACTATTTTTTTATTGGAATCAATCAATTTTAAATGAAAGTAATAAAAATTGTGGGCGTTTAACGTTTAAACGCTGTATAATAATATAAATTAACAATTAAACTATACAAACAGACAAGTAATACAAAAAAATATGACGATTAAATAAATGAAAATAATATGACGATATATAATATGCCAAACAAAAAATTCTATATATGAACTTTAAGCGTTTTATTACATTTTTTAATTTAGTTGTTTTACAATTAAAGGAAAATATGGGTAAGTAGTTTAGATTTAAACATTTTAATTCATGCGAGTATAAATTTTTATAAACGAAATACATATTTGGTTCAAAACAAAATTTTGATATTGAAGGTAAAATTGATTTCAAATTTTTTTAAAAAATATAACGAGCGAAAAATAGGAATTTAATTCCAAATTTTAAAAATTTTATATGTAACTGCAGCTGTCAGCAAAATGACCCAAAGCAAAATCGGCCATATCAAATATAGAAAAATTGGCCAAAAAATTTCTATACAAATTTGGGTAATACTTAATATAAAAAATTATTCAAAATTTTGCGGTAATTTTTCGTAATTTTTGGGCTATAATTTTTATAAACCATTTTTTATATTTTGATTGATTTTTCAGCCAGGATTTGAAATACGTCCGAGTTGAAAACTCAAGCGTGGTTTCTAGGAAACCATTTTAATCTAGACCAGAATCCTATTCTATATAAAGCAATAATTTTTGAAAATTCGGAACTTCGAATTTAAATTCGAATTTTTGAACTTACATTTTTACATTTTTTCAACTTACATTTTTTTAATTTCATATTTATTTTTCAACTTACATTTTTTTTTAATTTCATATGTAGGTTTTTGTTATTTCGAAAAATCGAACTTAATTTAAAATTTTTGAAAATTGTAAATTTTATGAAAATAGTAAATTATTATCCCAGGCTTAATTAAAAAATTAAAACAGAATTAAATTTAAATTTATTTTTGTAGGAAAAAGCTAGTTCCGATGCTAGTTCGCTGGTTTTTTAAGCCAGCTCATCAGGAAACCTTTCTCAAATTTTAGAAAGGCTAAAAATGTCTTATACGTAAAAACATATTTTTATTTCAGTAAAATTTCCAATTTCTTTATTTTCTAAGAAAGTAATAATATTTTTTTTTTTCAATATAAAATTAACATTATATGTAGGGATCGCAATTTCCCGGGAAATTTTCGACTTCCTGGAATTCCTTAATTTAAAATTTACTAAAAAGAATTCTAAAACTAGTGGCTGATGATCACTTTTTTTGAAACCCTTCGGGATGATTAAAAAATTTTGAAAATATTTTGGCTAAAAATTTAAAAATAATAACCCTTTTAAAGTACGGTTAACTGTAGCTTGAAAAAATTTTGAACCTTCCTAAGCTTCAGTTTCTTGTTTATTTAATTTCATTACAATATATGTATATTATAAAACAATCGCTTTCAAGTTATAGATCCGATTAGACGTTCTCATACATAATAGAGTCATTTTCTATATCTTTCCAGTTGAAAATTATAGGAATAATTATTGGTTTGTCCAACTCACTAGTAGCTTTTCTTCTTAACTTTTTCAGAATGTAGTCTATAAAAACTGACAAATTTCTAACGTACATTTAAAATGTCTAAATATTCGTTCAATCAGTAATACTTTTTCACTTGCTGGTTTTTAGTGCGGACTTTTTATTAAGATATTTAATTGAATTCATCCTATATAAACCATCTAATAAATGTTACATAAAAAAATTACAAATGAAATTGTTCCTGATATTGTTGTTAGCTATATTTTTTGGTTAATTTTCTTTAAAGAAATACTAAATTATATAAATTTTTGCTAAAATTCATGCAATTTTCTCCCATCGGAATGCTTTTGAAATTCCCAGGAATCCCGGACGAAATTCCTGGAAAACGAGACATGAAAAATTGCATATTTCACGGGAATTCCGGGATGCATTCTTTAATTATATGATTTTGATAGTTTTTAAATATATTCGAAAATTCATTTAATATTAATTGAGTTAAATTTACTAGATTTAGTAAAATTTATTCTATTTGGTTGAATTCAAAAAATGTCTAAACTGATTTCAAATGTTCCAAAATTCGAACTTAATTTATAGCAATTACACTTCATTTTAATAATATTTGAAATTTTTCGATATTTTTAAACTCTGAAACCCCAAACGTCTTCTTTAATGATATTTTTAAGTCCTAAAAATTACAATTATTTCACAACACTCACGTTTTCAGAGCCCTGAGTTGCTGATAAATAAATAAAAAAGTGTACTGTCCAATTAATTTGCACATTATTTAAATAAATTTCGTATACTAAGTATGTATACATTCATATATCATGAACGCTCATAAACTTTTTTTTATCAACAAAAGACAATTTGAATTGAAATTTTGTTTTCGTTGATGTTTGTATTTGATTAAGTGTATAGAGCTGCTGGGATGAAGACGTGAGTGATATAATATTTAAAACAATCACCTGTGAAATAAAAGTTTTTATTTGTAACATATTACGTGAGCCAAGATAAACATAAACTTATTTTATAAAGAAATTAATTTTTATTTAATTGTTTTCTACAAAAAAATTTATCATTGATTTCTTATTATTTTTTTTTTTTTCTAAAAATATACAAAAAATGTTTTAGTGAACATTTGTTTACTAAAACATTTTATTTAAAAATTTGTGATAGAACTACTCTTTAAAATAGCTTAAAGTCTTAATTAATAAAGTCAACTTTTTAATATAAATAAATTATAATTTGAAAATCTTTGAAAAATAAAAATAATCACCTCACCGTCTCATCTCTATTTTAATGAAGCTTTTCATTTATTTTTGTTTATGAAAATTAATTTAAATCTGCTTTTAATATGTAATTCAACTCTTATGGAAATGGATCTTTGTTTAGTGGCTAAGATATTCTTTTTGGCAATTTATTTTCAACAAATTTCTGCTGACCTTGGTAAATTACCAAATATTGTGCTTATTTTAAGCGATGATCAAGATGTAATCTTAAATGGTCTGTATCCCATGCAAAATGTTAATAATTTAATTGGAGCTGATGGAGCCACATTTGAAAATGCTGTAAGTAATAAATTTTTAAAATAAATAAATTTTTCTTAATTTGTTGTTGTATCACTTAGTTTACTACCTCACCTTTATGTTGTCCTTCACGGGCTAGTTTGTTATCGGGACAATATGTACACAATCATCGTACTTGGAATAATTCTGTGGAGGGTGGCTGTAATGGCGATTATTGGCTTAAGCAAATAGAAAAGAAGTCATTGGCTCCCACTTTGCTAAAGGCTGGCTATACCAATTTCTTTGCTGGAAAATACTTAAATTGTTTTAAGGGAGCAGAATTGCCTCCTGGATGGCAAGAATTTTATGGTCTTCATGGCAATTCTCGTTATTATAATTATACTATGTTGGAAAATTATAAGAATGTTAGTTACACTGATGTTTATCTCACAGATTTATTAAGATCGAAAGTTTTGCGTTTCTTAAATAATTATACAAAACGTACACCATTTTTTGCCATGATTGCTCCGCCAGCGCCACATGCCCCCTATACGCCGGCAGAACGTCACCGTAATACTTTTAAGGGAGTCAAAGCTTTGCGTACACCTAATTTTAATGTTATAGATAAAGGTTTTGGGATTTTTGTTTAATAATATTCTTAATAAGATTATTAATTTTTGTATCTTTTCCAGCTAAACATTGGTTGGTGTCTAATGCCCAACATATAACCAATAACACTCTAGACCTAATGGATGTTTATTTCAAAAAACGTTGGCAATCATTATTGGCAGTAGATGAACTAGTAGCTGATGTTATTAATAACTTAAAGGCAAAAGGAGAACTGGATAATACTTATATAATATATACCTCAGATAATGGTTACCACATAGGCCAATTTGCCCAGCCATTTGATAAACGTCAACCTTATGAAACCGATATCAGGGTACCATTGCTCATCAGGGGACCTAATATAGCAAAAGGTGTAAAAATTACAGCTCCTACCGCTTTAATTGATATATTTCCTACAATTTTGGAATGGGTGTGTTTGCCTATGGACCGTCAAATGGATGGTCAATCCATTAATGCCTTTTTAGCCAATGCTCCAGATTATGATGCTAGTTCGGATCGTTTTTATAAACGCAGTATTTTGGTGCAACACTTTGGTGAGGGTAATTTAAACACCTATAACGCGGAATGTCCTTGGTCCCCAATGGATCGTTTGGCACAATGTACTCTAGAGGCAGATTGTCATTGTCAAGATGCCTGGAATAATACTTATTCATGTGTGCGACATTTTGGTTATAAGGCAAATCGTTTGTATTGTGAATTCAAAGATGAAGAGGTAATTTCCTAGAAATATCCGTAGAGAAGTTCTTAATTTTCTTTTTTATCCAGGACTTTGTGGAGGCCTACGAAATTAGCCAAGATCCTTATCAAATGCAAAATATGGTTAGGGACATGTTACCCAGCGAAAGAGCTCTGTACAGCCTAGCATTGCAAAATTTAACAAAATGTGTGGGTTCTTCTGCCTGCAATGATGTTATTTTATAAATAATTCCGGTATTTAGTTTTTTGTTTGTTTAATTTTATTGTTGATGTGGGGGGAACACACAAAGAGAAAAATATAGCTGTAAGGAATATTATTAAATTATAAACAAAATAAACTTCTTTATATAGACCAAGATCGAAATATTGGCCCTAATTTAACAATATTATTGCAAATTATTTTAATCCATTAAAAAATTAAATAAAAAGAAATTAAAATATCTTTTATAAAAGCGAAAATCCATTTAAAACGTTAAAGAAATGTTAAATTATAATAAAATGAAATATTTCGAAATTCAAATTAGTTTTGAAGTGTGGTCACTGCTGTTTTGTGTTATTAGTACTCCAAGTTATATATTTTGTTGTTGTTTGTTGCACTTATATCTTATCTTAAAAAACTAAATTATGGGAGTTGCGCTTTGCTGGCTATAGGGTTTTCGAGCATCTAATCGGCAGCGGCATTCTCCTTGCTGGCAGTAATGGCTTTATCTTCATCAGCCGAGGGCGTATGCCAAGTAAGTCGTTCTTCATAGAATTGTATGACAACCTGAGGACATCTCACATTGGCCTGTTTAGCGGGTACCAAATCAGCTTCATCGCTACCCTTCCATTTCATCAGGAACATAAGTTCGCCCGAAGAATCTGTAGCACCCAAAATTTTGGACGGTTCTAGACCACGGTCAAAGCCCACCGTCTTTCTGTTGTCCTTTTCTTCTTCAGCGGCCTTTCGTTTGGCCTTGGCTTCGTTGTTGGGTGCCGTTGATGGTCGTTTCTTGGCTTCTGCTGCTATAAACATTAAAAAGAAAAGAATGTTAATTTAAGAATCTTGTAAGAAAAATTAATAAAATTTTGTACCTTTTTTCGGTTTCATTGATTCTTCATAAGCTGCAATTAAATCGGGACAGTCCAGATTTTCCACTGGCTCCCATGTGTTCTCGCTTCGTGGATAACCTTTCCATTTAAGATAATATTCAGTCTAAAAAATTTACAATTCGTCAATGAAAGTGATTTACAATTCTTTTATACCCATAATCCTTACCTTGCCATTTATTATGCGTTTGTCTTCAATACGTTCCACGGAGTACTCAGCCTCAGGTTCTGGTTCATTTGCAGCATCGGCCATTTTTGACTTTTGGTTGTATACTCCCTTAAGTTTTATAAAATTTTACAAATCTATTAGCCTTAACGTTATCTTTTTTGGAGACAAATCCTTCTTTTTTAAAGGTAGACCCGCTATTTTCTGAAATAATAAAAAAATCGAGTTAAATTATGCTGTACCTTTAAACCAAACTAACAATGAGGTCTATCATCAACCGGTCAGAAAATCTTGTCTAGATTTTTTTTGTTAATTATTTGCTTGTTTGGGTATTTGTTAAGATTTTTATATAAAATTTAAATTAATGCAGACATTTTATTTACCTTCTTTCAGAAATTTTCTATTTTATTACAGGTAAATTTTGTATAGAAAACGCTATTTTTTCACTATGTAGAGATTTACAGCTTGCGTCTTCTTCTTTTGCTTTTTCCAATTAGCAGTGATGCCAGCTAAATAGTCATAAAAAAACGCTTGTACAGAAAGCCGAAAATAACAAATTTAATAAAAATACTACTGATGAATTTGAACAAAATTAATTCTGACAAATTCTTTGAACCCGGTTTTACTTATTAGCGTTTAATTTGATTACATGGTATCCAAAAATTGCACTTTCGAATCATTTATACAATTTCGACAAAGCAACTATGAAAAGAGCTGAATTGGTATCACTCTTTCTTATTTTTTTGAAAGAGTTGCCATTTGAAAAAATACCCATGTTACACATACAATTGAGTAGAAAAACAGTGGTGGCCAAAATTTTTTTTTATTTTTTCTTGAAACAAAAATAGGTGGACTAGGCGGATTTTGACGAGTTAAACAAGAATCTGCATTCACTTTTTTTCTATCGGGTACTGATTTTTGTATGTGAATTACTAATATCATCACTTTATTCAGCGGTTACACTATAAAATTCGAGAATGGTTTGTCAAACTTAGATTATAACTCAAGAACCTTTTACACGATTTTGATACATCAAGAGATGCATACGAAAATTGTCTTCAAGATATTTTAACAATATTATTCATTCGCTCAAGAATTTCAGAGTTATGGATAAAAATGTTTACCACTAATTACTGAATAACTACGGAAATATTAACTGTACAAAAAAATTATATAAATTCAGCTCAAAGACAATTTAGGTCGCTATATATTAAAGTTTAATTTATCTTAATTGGACAAACTGTTCTCGATTTATGCAAGTGTGACTGCCTAAAGGCGGGGTCATAGTAGTCATGCCCATAAAAAAAAATCAATGCGTGGTAGAAAAAAGTAAAAGCTGATTCTTATTTAGCACGTTGAATTCCATCTAGTCCACCTATCTTTTTTAATTTAAGACGAAAAAAAAAAAAAAAAAATTCGGTATCCTAACTTAACTGTGAATTCAATCATGATTTGTGCATCAATTTTTATGATACGTGGCTTTATTTACTCGTAGTTTTGCCAGCTTTGAGATGATAAACAGAAACATTTTTGATGTTTTCACTTCTAAAAAGAAATTTTTGTAAAAAAAAAGATCTTCAATTGTTCATGAACAATTTTTTTCCGGACTCTTATTTCGAAATATCTCCAAAACTATTGAGCGGATACAAATTTGTATTAGAATGACTTAAAACCAGTTTTATTCCACAAATTTTGGTGTATCACATAAAAAATAGTAGAGATAATATTACCTTATTCGACTTAGGTACTATCTTTTTATATGAAAATAATAATATACTAAGTTTTATTACCAAAGTCGATTAGTAACTTATACAATACATTTTACCAAAAGTCTTTGTAAATTTTACTAAGTGATTTAGGTAATTTTTCGAAATTATGTATACATCTGTTTATTTATTCAAATGTCAATTAAAATAATTTTTGTTAAGAAACATAGCTAAGTAAGTATATTAATTTAATAAAAAACTTCTTTCATATTTACCAAAACTTATTTTTTTAAGCAAAACCAAAACATTTGGCGGCTAATAATGGATCTATACTCAAAAGGGCTTAAAAATGGTATTTGAGATTTTATTGCATAAAGAAAATTCTTAATTTATAAATTCATATCTTTTCAAGCTTTTGTTTTTTTCACCACAAGGATTAAAATTTTGCACACAAAAACATAATATTGAATTTTCTGTTACAACGAGAAATGATAGCAAAAGTTGTTATTGCTGTAGTTTAGATATTCTAAAAGAGATGCAAACTCGTAATATATGCGGCGCAATGCACATATTACAGGTAATAATCATCTAATTAGTTTATAATGCACTATAATTATATAATAAAATATTTTTCATTTCATTCTTTGTCATGACATTTTAATCAGGCCGATCAAGCACCTGAAGCAACAAAAAGTCACATCATTAGAGATAAACCCTATGTTGCCAAAAAATTATACTAATATTTCAGAAATAGACTGTAATTTAATACCATATTTGTGTTGAAAGTTTAGTCCAAGTAAAATTCAACGGTTCAATGTCACAATTTTTTGTAAGATCTTAATTTATATTTTATATTTAATAAATCATATTTTAATTCAACATGTCTATTTAATAATTGGTTTATCAATAAAATATAAAATAAATGCAATAAATAGTTGTGTTTCTGTTAAATTAGATAACAAAAAAATGTAGAATTTACTTAAAATCATCTATAAGGAAAGAATTAGTTTCCCAAAAATAAATACATAAACTTACTTTAAAGTTAGTTTATGCTTCGACCAGTTTTGCGTTGGAAATGATGATTTTTTTCTGCATCAGAAATAATATTTACGCGGTCTTTCAGCTTCAAATGGCTCCAAATTTTCCAATGTGTGCTTTTTAAATGCAATTTGGAGCAATTTGGACCCCAGAGCATTAAATGAATTTGGTTTGAACCACCCAAGTACGTGTAAAAATCGACATGTTTGCTGTCATCAAACAGTTTTTGTTTGATGGAAGAATAATGACAATTAATAAAATCTTAGTCAGTTGTAAATATGGCATCACACGTGGTGTAATCACGCCTCATTTTCGGCATTATTGTTTTCTAATGACATTTATCAATTTTACTGGTAATGCCTTTTTATTAAACGACTTGTACGAAGTCGTCAGCGAAAATTTCTTTTTAAATAGTAAGTTTATTAAAATGTTGTGAAATTAATAATAAAATGCCATCAAAAATACAAGGAAACAATAAACAAACTGACTTAACATTGAAGCGTAAAATTTAACAAAGAAAACATCTTCCGAAACAAGAAAAATCCTAGTATTTGCAAAAAAAAATTGTGGTGTGGCATCAGCCATGTTGGCTGCAAATTTTTTATTGTGCACAAAATACCTAACCTCAAAACATTTAGAAAAATTTCTTATTTTTTGTGTGTTTTGTGTCTTTTTTAGGAAATTGTCCCAAAAGTGAGTAAGGAATAACAACAATCCATTAAATATGTCGCGTTTCTTTGCTACCGGTTCTGACTCGGAAACCGATTCTGAAAATGAGGAGGTTCAGGCACCAATCTATAGCAAAACCTCGGCCTATGTAAGTTTGTTGAATATAAAATGATATGAATATAATTAATTTTATTTTCTTGCACACAACAGCAATTCAGTGATGACGAGGAGGAGGTAAAACGAGTGGTACGTTCCACTAAGGAAAAACGTTATGAGAACTTAACGGCTCTTATTAAGACCATACGCAACCATAAGAAAATTAAGGATATGTCTAGTATTCTAACAAGCTTTGAAGACTTGACCAGGGCCTATCAAAAAGCTTTACCGGTCATAACTAAGGAGGAAAATGGTATCACTCCCCGGTTTTATGTACGTTGTTTAGCCGAGTTGGAGGACTTCATTAATGAAGTGTGGGAAGATAGAGAAGGTCGTAAAAATCTTTCCAAGAATAATGCCAAATCATTGGGTACTTTGCGTCAAAAAGTGCGTAAATATATTAAAGATTTTGAGGATGATTTGGCTCGTTTCCGTGAGAATCCCGATCAAGAAAGTGAAGCTGAAGATGAAGAAGCTGCCTACGATTCGGAGAATGAGAAACAAAATGAAGCTGCCGATGCCCGTGATCAAAAACAAGCCACCGAACAAAAATCGGTCAAGGTGGCACCATCCAAAACCTTGGAAC
Source organism: Protophormia terraenovae (assembly GCA_951394005.1). Lineage (NCBI taxonomy): Eukaryota > Metazoa > Arthropoda > Insecta > Diptera > Calliphoridae > Protophormia > Protophormia terraenovae. Next base: position 1,288,595 of record OX596076.1, read on the forward strand.
AAGATCCTGATGACTCGGAAGATTCAATTGATTGGGATTCAGATTCTGAATCAGAAACCGAATCTTCGGACGATGACAATCAATATGTTAACATACGTGATCGTTTCTTGAAGAAGTCTACTGGCAAGGAAGAAAAAGAAGAACGCGAAGATCGCAAGAAGGAAAAACGTACCAAGGAGCCTAAGGCCCGCAGGAAGCAAGAAGAGGCCGATGATGATGGTCACTGGGAAATTGTCGTTAAAGGCCCAGTGGTTGAAAAGCCCAAAATGTTCGAGAAGGATGCCGAAATCGATGTTCCTTTGGTGTTGGCAAAATTAAATGAAATCATGTCGGCCCGTGGTAAAAAACGTACCGATCGTCGTATGCAAATAGATATGTTGTTTGAATTGCGCGATATTGCTGAGCAACATTCACTTGGTGTAGCCGTGTCGGTCAAAATCCATTTTAACATAATTTCCGCCATCTATGATTACAACCAAAAAATCTCAGAGCCCATGAAATTAGAGCACTGGTCTAAATTGCTTGATGTCATGCAGAGTATGATGAAATTATTGTTGGCCAACGAAAACATTACCATGAGCGAAAGTGTATCAGAAGAAAATGAGGAATTTGTTACTCCCACTTTTTATATTCGTGGTTGTCCTTTGGCAGCCGTTGAACGTCTTGATGATGAGTTCACCAAATTGCTTAAGGAATGCGATCCCCATTCTAATGATTATGTAGAGCGTCTTAAGGATGAGGTCACCGTTACCCGTATTATTGAAAGTGTATTGCAATACTTCGAGAAAATTGGCAACAACAACGAACGTTGCCGCATTTACTTGCGTAAGATTGAACATCTTTACTACAAGTTCGATCCCGAGGTGTTGAAACGTAAACGTGGTGAAATTCCCAGCACAACCACCACTTCTGTTGAGGTCATGGACCGTTTGTGTAAATTCATTTATGCCAAGGATGACACCAATCGTATTCGTACTCGTGCCATTTTGGCCCACATCTACCATCATGCTTTGCATGACAACTGGTTCCAAGCCCGTGATTTGGTGCTAATGTCTCATTTGCAAGATACCATCGATGTTGCTGATCCTTCCACCAAGATCCTTTATAACCGCATGATGGCCAATTTGGGTCTGTGTGCCTTCCGTCAGGAGAACATCAAGGATGCTCACCACTGTTTGGTCGATTTAATGGTCACTGGCAAACCCAAGGAACTTTTGGCCCAGGGTCTTTTGCCCCAACGTCAACATGAACGTTCTGCCGAACAAGAGAAAATTGAAAAGCAACGTCAAATGCCTTTCCATATGCACATTAATTTGGAATTGTTGGAATGTGTTTATTTGGTGTCTGCCATGCTTATCGAAATTCCTTACATTGCTGCCCATGAATTCGATGCTCGTCGTCGCATGATTAGCAAGACATTCTATCAACAATTACGTTCTTCTGAACGTCAGTCGCTCGTAGGTCCCCCCGAATCCATGAGAGAACATGTGGTGGCTGCCGCCAAGGCTATGCGTTGTGGCAACTGGCAAGCCTGTGTCAATTTCATTGTCAACAAGAAGATGAACACTAAGGTTTGGGATTTGTTCTACGAATCCGATAGAGTACGTGAAATGTTGGTGAAATTCATCAAGGAGGAATCTTTGCGCACTTATCTCTTCACCTATTCGAATGTCTACACTTCTTTGAGTATTCCCTCGTTAGCACAAATGTACGATTTGCCCGTCCAAAAGGTGCATTCCCTCATTAGTAAAATGATTATTAACGAGGAATTGATGGCCAGTTTGGATGATCCTACTGAAACTGTAGTCATGCATCGTTCCGAACCATCTCGTCTACAGGCCCTTGCCATGCAATTTGTCGATAAGGTAACCAATTTGGTAGATGTCAATGAAAAGATATTCGACATGAAACAGGGTAACTTCTTCCAACGTGGTAACATGAATGTACGTAACCGCAATTATAACATGACCCAAAACAATCAAGGTGGTGGCAACTGGGGTGGACAACGTCGCGATAATCGCAACCAGCGCAATCGCAATCAACGTAATCAACACCACCATCACAAAAACCAGCAGCAACAACAGCAACAGCAGCAACAACAAAACCAACACCACGAGCAACAAGTTCAACAACAAGTCATTGCCGAAGAGTAGACGCTTTGACTACGCTTAGGGGAACAACACAGCAGCCACTAGACTCACTAGTCGGTCAATTTCAATACCTCACATTCGTAAATCTCCCAAAACAGAGACTTTGCGAATATGACATTACAACGTATTCTAAGCAACATTATTATCTTCAACAATTGGCGATGTGCTCCCGGTCTCGATGCTTCATATAACATTGGGACCGGGAGAAATTAAACAATATAGACAATTTAAATCTAAAATGTTTTGTATAAATTAAGGATGCAAATTCCTTTAAAGAAATCTTTGTTATCCTGTTGCTTGACAGTGTGAGTGTGCGTGTTTCTCCTTAGTGGTAATAAATGTAAAGTATAGAGAGAGCAAGTAAATCCTTTTTTATAATACGTCATACAACAATTATAAAATAAAATATTAATAAATAAAAAATAAACAAAAACTTAATAAAAACAATAATAAAAAACTTAAAAAAAAACCTTAAAAGGCAAAAAACTAAATGCATAGTTATCTTTTTTTTTTTTGGATAATTGGCAATGCTGAGAATTAAGAAACATTTTAAACAATTTTAGTGAAAAGCAGTAGAGCAGAGATTTTAAGACACCTCCAGCTAAGACAAGATTTCATGATACTTCAGGAATTCAAAATTTAAGATACCTCAAGAACTCAAGATAAAGCAAGTTTTCAAGTTAACTCAAGATTTCAACATAGCCCAAGATTTCAAGAAACCATATGAAAACTTTAAAATCTCAAAGTGGTAAGTGAATGAAGTTTTTTTTTTTTTTAAATAATTAGCAGTGAGGCAAGTAAAAAAGATGTTGAACCTAACTTTGTAAACGCTGTTCGAGGGCCATAAACAAGCTTGCAATCATAAATTGCCATGTTGTCTCTATTTGGGGGTACTAAAGCAGAGTTTGTGATCTTTAATTATACACCAGCAGAATGGAATACATATTTTCTGTCCCACAACACACTTCATAAGCATTCGTGGTGTCTTATCCATTTCGGTTTCGTTGAAAACTAAACATTTATTAATACCGATTTTAAGTAATTTTACTTCAATCTTCATAATATACAATTTTAATACAGTAGAAAAAAGTCCAATCAATTGAGATTTTTACGGCAGGAAGATTGCAAAAATGATTATTGTTGGCCTTCCAAATTTTTTAACGAAAAAATTATATTGTTTTTTTTTTATTGTTTTAAGTTGATATATATTGTTGCTTTAAATAAGTAAGGGCTCTACGGATAAATTTGCCCTAGGCACTATTTACGCCTGAAAACGCAGATCATGAGGAAGATGATATTCTAGATCAAGCAGAGGAAGGCATTTCCTGTAACCAGATGTAGTCACTTGGTCCCATATATGAATTTAGGAAAGTTTTTCAATGATGACTTAGTACAAATGTTGTAAGATTTCTTAAGTATATCAATTTTATTGCGCATTTTTTAAAAAAATTTAAAACCCATGAGATTTATATAGAAAATAAAAGGTCCAAAAATTAGTGGGTAATGACCACGGCTAAACCAAATATAAAAAATTGTTCAACATTAATGAGTTTATATGCTTCAGTTGACATGTTCAAAATTTCAAATACCTAAATCTCTAATGGGTTAATGCCTTGTCACAGTGTCAACGTTATCACTTTATATTTTTTAATAAATATTCTTATTTACTTTCTCTGTTATCTATAAGGACTGCGCACGGAAAAATCCGTGCATGCTCTTGGGCTTATAACTTGATGTGTTGAAAAATAAATAATTCTGTTAGCTGGTTTACATTTGTCATTATACTCACTAGACATGTGCTACGTTTCATGGTTATAGCGAAACTAGTTTTTCTTAAAATGGAAATTGAACAAAAAACACCAAAACACATAATTAAAATTTTTCATGAAATCTTACATCGGTCATAAAATAATTGCTAGGAAAGCAGTTGTGTCAAAAAATACAGTTTTTTGGGTCATAATATTATACAAAGAAGTAGTTTTCACTGAATGGAAACCTGGTAGTTGAAGAAAAGTAGTATATTCAGGCTGTAGGACTCAGAAAAAATAGAAAGGATTTTGAGAGAAAATCCCCTCATCTCTGGATGAAAAGTGTCACAAAAAGTTAATTGCTTTGAATCTTTATCAAAAAAGTTGAAAGGAAATCTAGCCTGAGACATATAAAGTACAAAAAAATCCTAATAGAAACGCAAGCAAGAATTTAGAGGTAAAAAAATTACCTGAAAGTACTTCAGGTAATGTAATCAAAGTAATCAAAATTCCCAAGAAAGTTTTTGATTTGGGAAGCTATATGCATTGAGGGAAAGAAGCACTTCATTCATAAAAAATGGTCCCATTAATACAGGGCTCTAGTAAAAAATAATTTAAAGGACATTAAAAGCTCAGCTTAAAATGAAACGGAGTTTAAAAGTAAGTTTACTTATTCGAGCAAAAAAGAGTCGGAAGTACAATAAAACCTTTAATTGGAAGAATTCTGGAAAAGATCAGATATTTCCTTAAAAACCAACAGGAAATAATTTATTCTTTTATGTTTAGAACTTGAACATAACAGTCATTAACAAAAATATAATTTAAAACAAATTCGCTCATTGATTTAGTTTCTACAAGCAGATTTATATGCACGGATTTTTTCGTGCGCAGTCCTTACATAAGAATAACGTTACAGAGTGATTGACTGACTGACTGACTTACTGATTCATTAGAGCACCAAACGCTTAATGCTAGAAAGATGAAATGGGGACTGTTGATTGGTCTCCTATCAAATAGATCCACTAAGACGTGATTTTTAGAAATTCGAATATTTAGGGGGTAAAAAAGGGTAAAAACGGGTAAATTCGGTAACTTTTGAAATTCGGCTCTTTTATTGAAAAAATGGGTAAAAACTGCATTTTGGTACTTTTTTTTGGCACTCTATCTGTTTTTTAATGCAGTAAGCATAGAAATAAAATGTGTATCAAATTAGTATCTTATCGAAAATTGGCTAATACAAGTTTTGTACTTTTTGGAAATTCAAACGTTTAAGGGATAAAAATCGTACCCGTTTGTGGTACTTTATTCACAAAATATTTTGTTATTTTTACTGACACACATATGAATATTTTAACATTAGATTCCAATAAAATTTAGAAATTCATTTGGATACAATTTTTGTTACATCCAGGGGGAACAAAAAGTACCAAAAAGGGGATAAAATCGGAAATTAAATTTTATTTAAATTAAATAATGCATTTTTTATTATATTAAACTTAGAAACATGAACTTAAGTACATGTAGTCCTTAGTGAGTGAAAATTCACAAGAGAGTAATTTGTGGTACTTTTTCATTCTTCTAATGGTACTTTTTGAATTTTCTACCATATTGAACCTAGAAGCGTTGAAATTAAAGATATATGATCCTATGCGAATGAGAATCCATAACAGGGGACTTTGTGGTATTTTTTCCATTCTTCTGAAGGTACTTTTTGAATTTTTACAATATTGAACCTAGAAATATGAAATTAAATATTCATGGTCCTATGTGGGTAAGAATTCAAGAGGGGAACTTTGTTCTTCCAATGGTACATTTTGAATTTTCTATAATATTGAACCTTGAAAATATTAAAGATATAAGATAATAGGTGAATGAAAATCCATAAGAAAGGACATTATGGTACTTTTTCATTCTTCTAATAGTACTTTTAGAATTTTCTATAATATTGAATATATGGTCCTATATGGGTAAGAATTCAAGAGAAGGGACTTTTTTTTATAATTTTTTGTTCCTATAATGGTACTTTTTTTAATTTTCTATAAAATTTAACCTAAAATCGTGAAATTAAAGATATATGGTCCTAAGTGAATGAGATTCCAAAATGCATATCATTATAATAGAATTCTTTCAATTTTTTTAATAATAATTAACTTTCAAACATGAAATTAAAGATATATGGTGCTGTACTAATAATCCATAAGTACTATTAGTCACATTATTTTCTACTGAAATATAGAAGTAATTTAATAGTTTTTGAACCTTCGAACGTTAAAGATGTAAGAAACTGGTAAATAAAATATTTAAACAATTTATTAATTTATATTAAATTACAAATGTCTGTCAACTGAAGAACGTCTGCAACTAAATTATATAGGAGGTGGGCTGTACTGAATATTCTTTAATAATAATTAACTTTCAAACATGAAATTAAAGATATATGGTGCTGTGCTGATAATCCATAAGCACTATTAGTCACATTATTTTCTACTTAAATATAGAAATAATTTAATAGTTTTTGAACCTTCGAACGTTAAAGATGTAAGAAACTGGTAAATAAAATATTTAAACAGTTTATTAATTTATATTAAATTACGAATGTCTGACAACAGAAGAACGTCTGCAACTAAATTATATAGGAGGTGGGCTGTACTGTAGGCAGATCACGTCCATTTTTGATTTTCGAGATTACATCAATTTTTGTACATGTTTTTTTTTTAAATATTTCGGTAGAATAGTATGAACTGGAATTGTGGCGGACACTAATTTTTTTTTTTAGTAATTGATTTTTTCAATACCAAACAAACCTTTTATGAGAGAAATATTTGAGGAAAATTTTGTCCATTTTCCTTTAATTTTTTAATTTATTTTTTTCTTCACTCTTAATAAATATCCATCTATATATGAAAAAACACCATTTATTTTTATTTTTTGTTTTTCTCAGTGTATAGCACGATTATTATATATTTAGCGATTAATAGCTACAGTATGTGAATATGAATTATTACAAGAGACGATATATACATAAAAATAAATTAAGCAGTTATGAACTTAAATTATAAGGAAAATGTTATAAATTTATAGAAAGTAAATAAATTAGGGTGGTAGAGTTGGTGTGGGAAAAGGTATTAGATTCAGTAATGTTGTAGGAGGAGCAGGAGTTAGTTATTATAATGCAGAACATTTTTTTTTTGTTTTTTTTTTGTTTTTGGGGGTTTATAACAATTTTGATATACATTACACAGTTACAAAATAATATTTTGTTTTTATTAGCATATTTTAATAAAAGTTTAAAAGAGATTTAAGAGAAAGAGAGATTTTTTTGGAATGATGAAAATGGATATACCAAAAGTTTAAAATGTAGTATAAAATGTATTAAAATCTTTTGAATAGTTAACAATAATATTTTTTTTTATTTAAAATTATAACGTTCTTTTAAATCTCTTTTAGTTTTTTATATTTATCTGGACATTATTTTCATACAATACCTTCAATGTTGGTCGGGTCGTTTGTTTTGCAAAATTTATAAATCAAATTTGATTATATGTATGGGTTGCTAGGTTTAATTAATAATTCATACATTTGTTTCTTTTTTTTTTTTTTTTGTATATCGTCTCTGCATTAAATAGATTAAAGTGAAACCCAAAATAACTTATTTAAATAATTAGAATCAATAGCACAGTACAATAGAATATTGAAAGTTATTAAAGTTTAAATTTATAGTTTTTTTTTTTTTTTTTTTTTTTGCATTTTTTTTTTGTAAGTTAATAGAGTTTTAAGTAAGTTTTAAGGATTTTTTAATTAAATTTAATTTTCAATCCTTTTAGCTTTAGTATTATAATCATTATAATTAATAATTATTAATAAATATTGGTTTTTTGTTTTGTTATCTTCTGTTTCAAATATCACATACTGTTTTATAGTATGTTGCTCGTACAATATCAAAATTATATTCGATTTAGATGCACAAAATATTATCTACATGTTATTTGTGTTTTCTTTTTCATTATATCTTTTTTTTTTGTTTTATATTATATTATTATATAAATTAATGAATATGAGTTGTAATGTATGTAAATATTAATGCTTAATTAGTGTTTTATGATTTATAATCACTTATTGTTACGAACGGTGTCTGAATGTTTGTTTGTCTGTCTGACTGTAGACAATAAAAGAACAGAGAACATTTTTCTTAAAAATTTGAAAAGTATAGATTTTTAAATACTTGGGCAAGCATTTTATGAAGCTTTTAGTAAAATTGGTTAACTTTTTCAAAGTTTTAAGAAAAACGTTTTAAATTTATTATTATCTTAGTTTTGTATATTTTTTAGTAAGTGTAATGATGTTTCTTTGTTTTCTTTTGCTTAGATATCTGTTAGTCTGTTGTTTGTATTTGTTAAAATGGTCTTGTTGTCTGAAAACTCCTTAGTTCAAATTTCATATGTCTTGTGGCATTTCCTTGGCGTTATTTCGATGCTTTTGTTTTTTAATAATGATTTAAATTTTATTTGGTTTTATTTTTTCATTATTTTACTTTTTGGTATCTTTGTTAAATTTTAAAGCGAATTCTGTTTGTGTGCATCACATTTAGACTATAAGATGCTAAAATGGCCTTATGAGATAAAATTGTTTAAACAAAAAAATAATAATTGCAAGAATTTTGGATATTCTTAAACTAGTACATATTTTAGAAAAAAATGTAAAATATAAAATTTTTTGTTTTTAAAGTTATTCCTGCATATTATAAATATTCTTGAAAACAATTTTAAGCCCAAAATGAATATGGAGTTTGACGGAATGCTTTCAAATGCTTTTATTGTGGCTGTTATGATACTTAAAGTTTTTTGTACCAGTACAAGTAATGTTCACCATCTTCCACCATGAGTTCATCGACACCTATGATTATTTTAAACAAAAATATTAAAAAATACATTTTTTTCAAACATCCGGAATTACTTTTTATGCTACTTACCAACAGGAGCTATTAGCTGATTTCCGGGAGCATTATTGGGATCAGGAAGTTCTGGCAAACGATATAATAGCCAATAGTTGTACCTATAATATAAACAAAAACATAAATATCAAATTTTAAAGAAAGTATTATAAAAATTTACCCTCTGGGTTCCTCTTTTTTGCCTGCCAAAGTGTGTACATAATGACCATTAGGCCATTCTCTAGCCTCAAAGGCAAACCTATAAATAACAAAATTTTTAGTAAATATTTTAAATAGTTTTGAGTTTGAATTCTCCCACCTTGAATCCATTTCGGCCGCTTGGGTCATGGCCTTAAAGAAGGTAGTATTTTTCGGTGATACTAAAGACAAGGAAATGGCTTCGGTTACATTGGAGCCTACCCACAGGGTATATGTATATGAAACATTCTTGGAATCTGATTCTTCGGCTGAAGTAGTTAAACCATAGGGTACAGCTAATTTTTGTTCACCATTTTCTAAAAGCGCCAAAACAATTACAAAAGTTTTCATTTTAAATAACTCTTAACCTTCTCTACTCACCCGAAGATGGATCACTATTTTCACGTATAACATGATCACATTGCAAAGCTCTTACGGCTCCTAGGCCTTTCCAACCCAAAGCTAAAATAATATCGGCTGTCAAACCCACTCCTATATCAGGATCTTGACCATCTTGTAAAGGTTCTTCACTCCAGCCACCATCTTCTCGTTGACGACTTAAAATCCAACGTGAAGCCGCTGTTCTATTCCAAGCACCAGCTGGATCATGTTCCAAATCCTGTAAAGCTTGCATGGCTAAAGCAGTGCTACGCAAAGAACCAAAATTGCCGCGGGGATCTTGTAAACTAGCCAGGCCACGGGCTGGTCTACGTACAAAATGTTGCAGATGACGATGGCGGTGATCGGTGACTATGCAGCGTAAAGCCAAAATAACCTTAAATAAAATTCAAGATTAGCAAAGCATATTCCATATAGTAGGTTTAAGTTTTTTTTCTTTTACTAACCATGGCAATTGTATCCACACTTTGATCGGTTACTCCACTGGCTATATCCAATAGTCTACGAATTTGCCGTTTTCTTACATGAGCCGCCGAACTACAAGCCGACAAAGTGGTCAAAGCAAATTCTATATCTTGGGTAGGTTCATGATGTTGCAGTGTGGCCACCAAATCATGACCATGAAAATGTTTAGGATCTTTACATAAAGAACCCAAAGCCAACACATAACGAGCTAATTTTTCCAAATTTAAAGGTTTTGGTAGAGTATGATGTCTATCGAGCATGGCTAAGATTTCAATTTCCATTTCCTTAACCGATAACATATCCTCGAGTTCTTGAATAACTTGTAAATGACCATCCGCATCGGAGGGATCACGGGCACCCGATAACTCTTTAGCCAATATCACGACATGAGTATCATTTCCCCAACCATAGTCAGCAGCTCTTTTCATCTTTAGCCAATCTAGAGCTTTAAGAATAGCATCTTGTTCTTTTTTATCTGGACCAGCAGAGCCTAAAATTTCATGAATTGGCGTTGTTGAGGGTGGTGGTGTAGGTTCCGCCGTTGTTGTTTCTACTACTGTTTCTTGGCCATTTTGTGGGGACTGTGCGGTAGACGGTGCATCAGTGGTCATTGAGTTTACGGTAGAAACATTTAGAGACGGACTTGTAGAGACACTAATGTCTGTTGGTGTTACAACTGTAGCCAATGATGTAGCTTTTACAAATGTGCCATGAAGCAGGGTATTGATATTTAAAATTAAGAATGTGCTTATAAAAAGCACACCAACACTTGGTATTCTATTATCCTGAGACATTTTGCTGTAAAGAGATAGTTAATTGAGAGTATAGAATATGAAAATAATGCTGATAATTATATAAATAGTTACAGATATGAATTGCTTGTAAACTGTGTGTTTAAGATAAATATATTCTTATTCCCAATGATTTTCAAATCTGCAGTATAATCTGTACTTAATTTGGGTGCTAGGACACAACGATATAGATGATAATGGTTTAGCAGACGAGACACTTGATAGCCATGCTCTCAGACCTGGGATCATGCATAAAGATTTATGTAGGAATTGCTAGGAGAACGGCTTCTTTGCTGAGGTCCGGTACTATTGGATATAAAGGACCAATTCTTAGGTAATTCCTTCTTTGGAAGTCGTAACGATCTGGGTAGTCTGGATGTTAAGCAAATCATGAATTATATTCCAACTTGAATAATTTCCCCTAATGTAATGAGAGGGAAATAATCATATATAGTGTTCCAGCACACAGTGGGGCAGAATCGAATTTTTTAGAAATAAATCTGTAACTTCAAATCGTCTGGTAGGATATCATAAAATTTCACATATATGTAGCAGACAATTTGTACAAGTTCATATTTTGAAGGGGGACCCCACATATTCCTTAGAACATGTTTCAATTAAATTATTTTACATGTAAATTTACATGATTGTAATTGATGTTTTTTCATCAATTACAATAATGTAAATTACGATTATTTTTTCCGGAAATTTTGTATATTTTTAACGTCATGTAATCATTATTATTTTTTAAAAACTTATACATTTCGAATTATAATTACTTGTAATTGTAATTAGAACATTTCAATAACAATTACATATAATTGTAATTTAATATTTTAAATTACAATTAACCTTTAATTGTAATTGAAAATTCCAATTACAAATTACTGGTTAATTGTAATTGTGCATGTAATAGATTACCTAAAGTAATGATTAACCCCCAACCCTGCTTCAGAAACGTAGCTATGGGGACTCACAATAGTGTTCAGACTAGGGTGTTTTCATCCTGGAGATGAAGTCAAGCTGGGAATATATTAGGGATTGTAATGCTTAAGAAGTTCGGATTTTTTTTGAGCGAAAAATATTTTTTCTCTTGGTTATATGGACGTTTCTGGTTCAAATCGACGTCGAACATGTATAATAATATTTCCACACTACCGAATGTAATCGGTTTGAAATTTGCCACAAGTATCCCGAAAATTAATCTTGTTTCTCTTGGAGAATTTCAATGCTTTAACTATTGTTTTGTATCTGGACTTTTTTAAAGTTTCAGACAAAGTAAGCATTATTTTAGGATGGAGTTCAAGCTGAAAATTTAATGTCCCATTATGTTCTGACTTTCACATTCGTAGGAAATATATACATATATCGTTTTTAACTAGAAGAATTCAAGATTTGTTGGAGATATACATAAGTGGTCGTTGCTTTACTAGATTTTTCAAAAGTACACTCACATTTTCTAAGAATTTTTAATATGAATAATTTCCTGGAAATGAAAAAAAAAAAAGAAAAATACAACTCACAAAATAGGACATTAACCTTGAACGTAATAACGTTATTAAGACTCTCCAAAAATATAATATTGATGAGCTATAGAAAGTCAACATCAACAACAGTCACTATTATCTCTCTTTCTATGTGATGCAAATCAATAGTATTCTCACTTGCATTTATTTGTTTAATTAGCGGAGAGGTCATACAAGTACATGTGCAACGGGTGGGTTGGTACGTCAGCAAAATATTAAAAAAAGGGATGACTGAAATTTATCGATTACTTTCTGTGTTTGTTTCAAAAAAACTAAATGACCCCAACATCAATTACAGCTGTTCAAAAATAAAAAAGAAAAGAAAAAAAAAAAAAACAATTGTAAAAGAGACAAGCTGGTAGGTTACTGTTGATATAATAGGTTTTCTTAAGAAAAAAACTTAAATACTCCCATTTAGGCATACATAGACACAAATGTACGGATGTCACATGTGTGTGTGTGTAATTGTTACATTTCGAAAGGGAACAAAATAAAGGCTTTCATTTTTAAAAGGCCTTAAATTTGTCTTACCAGCAAATCCTATTGAATGATTACCAAAAAAACATTTGAATTAGTTTATTTTTTTTTTTATTTGAAAATAAAAAAAAAAGCTTAAAAACAACAACGAAACTAGCTGACTTTAGCTTGCAATGACATAAATTAAAAGAAAAGTAAATAAATTTAAAATGAAACTATAAAACCTCGTGTATGCTTAATAAGGCCTTAAAGAAGGCCTCTGCAAATCGAGGTGTAATTAAAATACACCCCTACATTTGTACTTACGTACTTGTTTTGACAACGAATGCGACAATAACAAATGCACCTCAGAAGTTGAAGTTTAATATTGTTGTTGCATGTAGGTGTTATTGAAGTTGTTGTTTTTGTTTTAAACTTAAGGTTACATAAGATTTAAATCTTCCAACTCTCTCACTAAATGCCACTTTAAACTTTAAAAGTTGCACTTCTTCACAATTAAATTTGGCAATTTTCTCAATCTCTATTACAAAAACTATGTACTTTTCTAAGCATTTATAATTAGCAGACAAAGAAAGTAAGAAACACACCCACCAACCCTTGCATTCCAACTAGTTTTAAACACGCACACATACACACTTTTATGCATACACACACATACGCACTTCAACTAAAACTTATACATATGCATAAGCACTAAGAATTACTCATGGTATTACCCCAAAACAAATTAATGATTCATATATATTTTTTTTCTTCCTTTTTGTGGCCACTGACACTGAAAAAAAGGATTCTCTTTTCTTTTTCTTTTTGTGGTTAAAATTTAAGTAAGTAGAACAAAATTTACCCGTTTTTCTTTTGTAAAAACTTTGTTACTTCCAACAGATTCTTTAAGTATGTTTAAAAAAATGTTTTAAGGTTTTTCGATTTTCGTTTAATTTTATTTAAAAACTTGAAAATATGTTGCTGCCGCACGTAATGCAATAGATTTTATTGAATTTTTTATGTAATCGTTTATGATACATTTAGGAGGTTTTTCACACACACGCTTTAACTAGTCGTCTCATTATTTCACAAATACTCTGTGTGAAAAGTGGGATTTTATTTATTTAACATTTCTTTTTTAGATTATTTCTTCTTTGGATTTTATTAATAATTTTTTCGTTTGATTTTCGATGTTGTCTGCGTTGTGAAATTTTTTTGTGTGAACTTTTTTCTATCTTGTCTAGTTTTATTTGATGTTTTTTCTGTATGAAATAGTTGTATCCTTTACTTCTTCGATTAGGCAATATTTTCTAATTGCGTCTTCTTTCCTATACGGTACTCGTTCTTTCGAGTCTTTTGTATTTTGCTTTGACATTTACGAAGCCAACCAGCCAGCCATTATTTTTTATTATTGTTGTCTATGAGTCCTTATTTTTCATTTGACAGCTGTCTAGTTTGACGAACTGCTGGCTGTTTGTTGGTTGTTTATGTTCGTAAAAGGATAATTGTGAAACAGTTGTTATTACACAACAGATGGCGCTTGAGTCGTTTGGCTTGACATCCGGTTGTTTCATAGGATAAACAAATCACGTTAAGTGATTTTTTATTCTATAGAGGTCTCTTTTTTTAAATTTTACATAATTTCCTGTTTACAACAATATTTGAGTTACTATTCGAAAAGAATTGAAATTGAGTATTTTTTTCCTGCATTTTTTAAACAATTCAAAAATATCTTTTTCGAAAAATTTTAACGATTTAAATTTTTTTTTTGTTGAAATATAAATAAATCATTAAAAAATTCTGAAATCACATTTCCATATCTTGCGGTATATTTTTAACTTTTTCTTGGTTAGAGATTTCGGCCAAAAGTTATTGAAAATATGGGATAGGTTTAAATGGAAAAAGGGTTTAATTTGTGATCACTTATATTTCTAGCAAAAATTAATATTTTATATAAAATTTCAACAAAATCTTTAAACCTCAATATCTTGGTAAATAAGCGTTTAAATGAAAAAAGGCCTTTATTTATGATCACCTTTATTTATTAGCAAAAATCAAAATTTTATGCAAAAATTCCAAAAAATCTTTAACCCTTGATATCTTGGTAAATAAGGGTTTAAATGGAACAAGGGCCTTTATTTGTGATTACTTATATTTCTGAGCAAAACTCAAAATTTTATACAAAAATTCCAAAAAATCTTTAACCTTCGATATCTTAGTAAATAAGCGTTTAAATGGAAAAAGGGCTTTTATTTGTGATAATTTATATTTCTGGGCAAAAATCCAAATTTTATATGAAATTTGCAAAAAATCATTAACCTTCCATATTTAGGTAAATAAGCGTTTAAATGGAAAAAGTGCCTTTATTTGTGATCAGTTATATTTCTGAGCAAAAATCAAAATTTTATATGAAAATTGTAAAAAATCTTTAACTTTCGATATCTTGGTAAATAAGCGTTTAAATGGAAAAAGGGCCTTTATTTGTGAACACTTTTATTTCTGAGCAAAAATTAAAATTTTATATGAAAATTGCAAAAAATCTTTAACCTTCGATATCTTGGTAAATACGCGTTTAAATGAAAAAAGGGCCTTTATTTGTGATCACTTATATTTCTAAACAAAAATCAAAGTTTTATATGAAAATTGCAAAAAATCTTTAACCTTCGATATCTTGGTAAATAAGCGCTTAAATGGAAAAAGGGCCTTTATTTGTGAACACTTTTATTTCTGAGCAAAAATTAAAATTTTATATGAAAATTGCAAAAAATCTTTAACCTTCGATATCTTGGTAAATAAGCGTTTAATATTTATATTTTATATTTCTGAGCAAAAATTTTATATGAAAATTGCAAAAAATCTTTAACCTTCGATATCTTGGCAAATAAGCGTTTAAATGGAAAAAGGGCCTTTATTTGTGATTACTTATATTTCTAAGCAAAAATCAAAATTTTTATTTATATTTTTATAACTCAAAGATAATTTGAATCGCTATCTAGTATTAAGTTTAGTTTATCTAAAGTGGACAAATCATTATCGAGGTATATAAGTGTGATTGTCGAAAGGCGGAAGTATATATTGACTAAAGTTCAATCAGCTAATGTATGACAAGTTTTGTAGTTCGGTGGACAAATTTTAAATGTAAGCAAATAGTTCAAGAAGAACAGGTGGTAAAAACAGTGATAAACTTTGCCGTCGCTCTGTAGAACATGTTGTTATCGCCTTAAGTATTTAGTAAAAACTTTACATTTGTCTGACCACATTTTAAATATTAATATTATAGGCTATTTTGAAATAGTTTAAAATAAATAGATTGTTTTTCTTTAACTAGAGCAATTATCGAATTATAAAATATTCCTAGTGGCTATATTTTAGATTGGCTATAGATAAAAAGATTAACATAATTATGGACAGATGTTTCAATAGTTTTTAGTTTGTAAAGGATAAGAAATTCTTGAAACAAAAATATGTGCACAAAGCGTATGATTTTCCAACAGATATTTTGGGTGTATGCATTCATTTTAATTTTTTTACATTAGATTGTGTTAATAGTATTTAAGCAATCTATTTTAGCAACTATGTCACGTGAAAATACTGTTAATCGGCTTTGTTATTCAGTATAATATATATTATGTGTAAAAGTAACCAACACAGTTTTTTAAAGCTTTTAAATGTGGAGAGTTTCGTAGGGAAGTTTTACTTCATTATTACTTTTTGAAGAAAATTTGTGTGAAAAACAGTCGTATTTTGGTGGAAGCTTGAGCTTAGACAACGTCTGGTTTACTTGATTTAAAACTGGTAATATCAACGAATAAAAAACTCGATCAAGACTAGTGCCAAATGCACGAAAACGACCAGAATATTGTAGCAGACATGAGTTTAACACATTTTATTCTGATAGTGCTGGACCTTATGTTGTGCATTCATTTAAAAACTAAGGATTTGAGAACTTTTTACTTTTAAGGTATGTTCAGACTAGTAAAATATTTTACCAAAATGACGTAACCACTATATAAAATATTTTCTAACTTCTCCATTTTAATGGACAATTATTTTTTACCTATCAGAAATCTTAGCTGAAATTATACCGAAAACAAACATTTGCAAGATCAAACAGTGACAATTTTTTTTTGTAAAAGTAGTGGTCTCACAAGTTTGGTCAAATATTTTATAAACGTGAACATAATTTTACTTGCCTTTTGACCAGTTTGTTTGATTCGATTCGGAATGCCCTTGTTGGAATAAGCTTTTCTTCAGTACAACGTATCAAAAATTATCTGGATTCGTTTCTGGCCTCAAAAAATTAGAAGTGGTTTTAAGATTAAATCCATTAAGATGAGAAAAACTCGTAGTTTGTAATGGACGAAGCCTTGAATAAATTATATTTTGTACTGTACTTTTTTCTTGAAAATAACATTAATGTTTCCTAAAAAAATAGATACGAATTAACTCATACACTCAATAAAAAAAAAAACTATTTAATAAACTTTTTTTTTTTAATCATGCTGAACATAAGCGTTATTAAACAATTCAAAAGTTTCTCCTCGACATTATTAATTTTTACCGGCGGTCTTTTACTTGGACCAGGCTTTTAGAATCATTTTAATTTCATCTGTGCAACTTTTTGAACTTAAAACACTTTTAATCAAACATTGGCTTTAACTGAATGTAAATAAAAATCTTAAAGCTAAACACTCAGAAATAAAGTCTGTATATTCTTCTTCACTTTTTAGATTTGGGTTATTTTGGGCTCTTTAAAGATTTGCTTCGAAAGTGATTAACAAGTAATGGATGAAATCCAATTCGATTAGATAAACTATTTAGATCTCAATAGGTCGATTTAAATTAAATGATTGATTGTACTGCTCATTACTTTCTATTGGATGAACATTTACAATACGATGGAATAAATTTTTTATTCTATCGTAACCAGTGATAACTAAATTTCTATTAGATAATTTGTTTGGCTTTTGTCTATGGATGTAATCTGTCGAGATAAAATTCTTTAGCTTTTTTATCTGTTGACTAGGATTATAATCTTGATAGATATTAGTTTATAGCAGTCAAAAAAGATAATAAGGTTAGTATCTTAGTTCTACTTTGTTTTGAACCTATTTTTGCTGATTTTAGAATAAAGGAGTATTTCAACTAAGGACTGCGCACGAAAAAATCATTGCATATAAATCTGCTTATAGAAACTAAACCAATGGGCGAATTTTTTTAATTATATTTTTATTAATGACTGTTATCTTAAAGTTGTAAACATAAAAGTATAAATTATTTCCTGTTGGTTTTGAAGAATATATTTGATAATTTTCCTAAATTATTCCAATTAAAGGTTTTATTGTGTTTCGATCACTTTTTTGCTAGAATAAAACCACTTATTTTTAATCTCTGTTATTACTATGAAATTTAGCACATGCCTAGTGAGCATAATACAAACGTAAACCAGTTAAAAGAATTATTTATTTTCTATTAAAAGTTATAAGCTCAAGAGCATGCACGGATTTTTTCGTGCGCAGTCCTTAAATTCAATAATTTTATGTCCCAAAACTGCATTACAAAAAAATCTATGATTTCTATTAAAGGGATTAAGTTGAAAACAATCTACAGGATTTATTTTATTTATCACAAGCCGACGACTGATTGCGTAAGCTTTCCCATTTTTTATTTTCCAATTCAAACAATTCTCTCTTTGAACAATTATTACATCATAAAACCTTAAAAAGTAAATGATTAATGAAAAAGTAGAGATCTTTGTCTAAAGCATTTGTTTCCTTAAATTCAATTCTTTCTTTTGTAGGCAGTGTAGGGAGTGTATTCACAAAAAATAATCGTAACTACCTGTAGTGGGTGCTATAGCAATTCATATAATCCTTTGTTATTGCATCCTTTTCCTATCAGATCGGATCATGTTGTTTTTTCTTCTTCAAGATCTTTGTTTAAAAGGAGTCACAGAGAAAGAATGATACTCAAGCCAATGTTCTATTTTAGTTTGTCTAAGTATGTTTTTGTGAAGTATCGTTTAAGTATGTGTTTTGAAGGATAATTGTTAAATGATTTTGTTTTTGATAAACAGGATCATTTGCTATGATTTAAATATGCTGTTTGTATGTCTATTCGTCAGTCTGTCTGTTATGTTTTATTACGTATGTTTATGAAATTTGGTTTTGTTTTTTTTTTCTTTCATTTGTATTCTTTTTTTTATATTTTTATTTATTTAAGCCGAGAGCAAAGTACTAAAAAAATAATTGCAAACAATCAGATGTGTTGTAGTTGTTTGGTTAAACACAAAAGGATGCACCCTTGAGTATCACAGATAGTTACTACACGGTTTATTTTATTTTGTTTTGGGTATTTAAATGTGTGTTGTTTTGTTTTCTTTCATTGTTATTTTGCGTAATCAATAGTGGAAATGTGTAGTTCTTTTTTGATTTTTTTTTCGATCTAAACATTCTGAAATAGAAACAGTTGAGTACTTATTATTATTATTTTATTTCATTTCATTTGTTCTCATTATTAGATTTTTGTATCTTATTTATGCAGCTAAAACTAAAAAAATGCCGATGAGATAAAAAAATTCTTGCTGCCGCCAGGCATAACTATTAGCAGATGTTTAAATAAGTATTTATATACATATTTAATGTTGAAATTCTCTTGAATTTTTAAATCATTTTATTTTATTTCATATCAAATCAAATCATCTCGCTAACAGCATGTAATTGCCTAATTTGAGATGAAGTTGTTAGAGTTTGCTGATATGAAGGGAGAATTTTAATATTAAACTTCATCATCTTGTGCAGTTTTGAAAATACGTAAATTCATATTAAGTTGAAAACTCAAGTGCTGACTATTTTATTTACTTAGATACACTGAAAAAAATTATAAGGAATATGGGAGAATAAAATTGAAAATTAAAAAAAAAATAATAATTAAAAGCTAAGATTTTTATAGGCGAAATTGAAAATTATATAAATTTGAAATTGATTTTCAAGAAGTTGTCTGGTGAGTGGTGTTCGAAAAGGATATTTAACATCTGCTTAGCTCCCTTATTTGTTAATCTAAACTTTAATTTTTCTCAAAGTTTGAAGTATAATTAAAACCTACTTACATTTTATTCATTATTTTCTCCTTGTGCATAAAAAAATTTACATATTATTCCCTAAAACAACCATTATAGTCGATATGGGCAAATGCTTTATTTCTTTTTTTAGAATTTTTGTCATCATTGTTCACAATACAAGTATGAAAAATTGATAAAAAATGGGAAAAACAAAGAAAAAGAATAAATAATAAAAAAAAAACAAAATGGCTTTTCTACAGCTTTAGATCGTCGTTGGTATGTCATCATCATGATGATGATAATTTTTTTTTTTTTTTGGTATTTTGAAGAGCCTTCAGGGAGATAAACGCAAATTAAAAAGACAAAAGTGAAAAGGTTGTCACTCCAAAGTCATACAAAATATTATTCAATGGCACTAGGGTGGGGGGTTTGGTTGGTGGTAGTTGTCATAGTTGAATATTGTATTTTTTTCTTCTTTAAGTACATAAGGACTTACAGGCAAACGTATAAATATATTTTGGTGTATATAATTCTTTTTCAACCCCTCAAAAGTTGTTGGGTGATATGTTGGTGGTGGTAGCGATGGTTATCGTGTGAGATGTATTTGGTATTTCTTCCTATTTATTATATACTTTAGATGTTACAGGTAACCCTCGTTGCATGGGAATCAAAAACTGCCTAAAGGAAATATTTAATTTTTGAAATGAAATCACAAAAATGTCGTTTTATTAAATTAATAATAAATTGCCAACAACGTTGTTCTCTAACTTTTATCTTTAATTCTAATCTTTTATTTAAAAAAAAGTTTTAATTTATTTGCTGTTGCCATAAATACTTTTATTGCTTTTTAAAATCTTTAACATGAGAAAATAGCTTTTTGATGAAAATTACAAGTGTTTACAGAATAACGTTATTTTCTTATTTGAATCCATTTTAAATAAACTACAGCTGATTTTAGTTTTTTTTTTTTAGGTTTTCAAATGAAATAATTAATTTTGGCTGAAAATTATAAATGATCACCTATTAACGTTATTTTCTCAATTGGAAGCTTAACATAAAATTTTAGTTTTCTAAATATAAATTTTCTTTAATATAAAAAAAATCAAATAAGGATGATCACAGATAAACGTTATTTTCTCAATTAGAGTCTATGGATTTAAGAAACTACATCCGAATTTACCTTTCTAATATTTTTATATAAAAAAATCGATTAATTTATGGAAATTATTAGTGATCACAAATAAACGTTATTTTCTCACATTTATTTAAATTTTAAATTTTCTTACGTTTTCATATTAAAATATTTATATTTTCTGATGATTATAAATGAAAATGATCACACAGAGAAAACAGTTTCGTTGTGGCAACCGAATTGTTTGCCAATCGAATTTAGTCGGTTGTAGGTACTATCTCTACAAATCAGTTGTAGTCACTGTAAAAATTCGGCTGAAGCAACTGATTTGAAGGCAAAATAATTCGTTTGACACAACTGAATTTAATAGTAGTAAGGGCAGATTTTTTATTAGGCTTTTTATTGGAGTTCGTTTCATTTTTCTAAATTTTAGAGATACATTACATAAATTTTATTAGGCATAATTTAAATCCATACATATATCAAACACACCAAGATTGCCATTAGAAAAATCTTCCAAAATACTGTTTCTTGACACCGACACCGCAGCCTCCAAGAAGTTTTTAGTAAGACATTTTTTTCGAAATAACCTGTCCTGATAAATGATTGTTTGCATGCAGAAAAACAGCTTACTCACTTAGAAGGAGCATTTAATATTTGCTATTATCATTTGTCCCGTTAGTTATACATATGTTTCTGCTCATTCCTCTTTGTCCCGTTAGCACTTTATTCTCAGAAGAAAATACAGTAAACAAATATTAGCAATGCCAAAAATTTATACACACTTTAATGAGTTAAACTCGCTTTCTAATACTTCAATTAAATTTCTTCCTTAATTTTTTATTTTTTCTAATAAAATAAAAAAATAAAAATGTTATTAAAAATATTTGTTATGTATAGAAATATTTTAATATAAACAATTTATTAATTCCAATGACTCTATCAGTAGTACTAACAAATATGAGTTTAAATTAATTGCACCAACCGACATATAGTAAAAATAGTTACAGAAATTTGTTAATCTGATTATTTTGGAATTGTAGATACGGACATTCCTCTTTAATTACGATTTTTAAAGTGTTGGAATAGAAAATCTATTTAGCTTGGTAATATTAAGTAATCGCAATATAAATTCGATATTTTGTATGTAATTGTTATAGACACAATCGTTTTCCGACCAATCTTTTTTCTGTGTGCACCAAAATTAACGATATAAATCTAACGAAAAATTGATTTTGGATGAAATTTTTACGTGGTCGCAGATTAACAGTATTTTCACCATTGAAGGCTTATTTAAGAAACTAAAGCCGATTTTAGTTTTCTGATATTTTTCTGATATAGGAGCGTATTTGAATAATTTTAGTTCAGAAGGAGAGTATTCTTCGAAAACTGAACGTAGAATAATTGAGTTTGATTTTTTTTTTTTGTTAATTTTCTCAAATTCTATATTTTTTAATTTTGTTAAAAAAAATACTGCAGCTTCGATTTTTCCTATCAATTGAACCGATTTAAAAAAAATAGAACCAAAGCCCTCTAATTTAGTAATAGTTTATGAAGAAAATCCATAGTTGGAACAAAAAAATGGGAGATTCTTAATACTAGTTTAACATTTCCTATAGATTTCAACTCATCCACAGCATTTTTTTTTTGTCAAAATATTGTTTAATATAAATATTTTACAACATCAAGCCAAAATACCCATCTCTTAATAATTTTGCCACTTGAGTAGGGTCTTTTAAAAATATATGTTTTCCTTATGAAGTCAATGTCACCAAATTATTACGCACCTCCTCTGCTACTTGGTGCTATGCGCTGGCTAAGCAGGTTATATACAAATTTTTCGATAAACAATATTCACAGAAAAAATTATTACCGTCTTTTTTACAATTAACTCATTTGTTTAATTTTGCATAATAATTTAATAAATATGTTCAAGAAAAAATAAAATGAAAAATAAATTTTGGTATGATTTTTTTCCTATACACATTTTTAATTCATTCAATCATCTACTTGATTGATTTAGTTAATTTATTAATTGGGAATAATTGAAAGTTAAAAATCGCTAGAACAACAGTTATGCGAGTTAGAAAAATAAAACTCTAATATCACGTTATGTTTACCATAAACTAAGAGCAACATACTTAGATTGTAATATAAGATATGATAATTTTTAACTGTAAAATTATCATATTTTTACGTAATTTTTTCATCATTTAATTATATTAATATATTGTAATATTGCTTGCGATTTTATCATGTTTTTTTATTTTTTTTATTTAATGATTTGACTTTATTATATTTTAAACCAATTTTATCATATTATATAGAATATAATGCTTTTATTATTTATTTATTAAATAAATACATGTTATTATTGCAGCCAACCATATTAAAATGTTGATTGTGTTTTATCATTAAATTATAAAACAGAAACAAAAACGTTGAACACGGTATTATTGAAATAAATAAAAATTAACAATACTAACATTAAATAGTTGTAGTGATCATGCTGTAACCATGTTTTTTCTCTGCGTGATAAATGTTTGAAAAATCTAAAAAATATGCAAATTGAAACATGCAAAAATATGCAATTTTGAGTAAATATGTAAAAAATATGACCTAACTAATAAAAAAAAAAAAAATTAAAAAAAGTGAAAAAATTTAAAAATATGCAAATTTATATGCATTCCCAGCAAAAAACGAACAAGAGCTTCCAAAGAAGAATATTTTCACCACTTCAAAATTAGAACGAAGTGCATATTTTAAACTTTCTACTACTTTCTACTTCCAAAAAAATGAAAATAAATGTATTTTTAGCGGGAAAAAATATTTATTAAATATGTTTTAATAAATTTTAAAGCATTTTTATTATATTTTAATTATTAAGGGAAGTACTTCAAAAGAAATGAACAAGAAGTATAAAAGGAGAACATCCTACCAATGACAACCATGTATTAAAAAAATAACTTTTGTAGCTCTTTTTCATCACTAAGTACTTCCTTCCAATGGCAACACAATGTTAAATTCATGATTTTTTCAGCTATTTTTCAGCTTCGTTGTTGCAGTGTTATTAAGAAAAATATGCACTAACAACTCCATGCCATTATTTAGTAAAAAGTCTGATTCGGATAGATAACAACATAAAATAGATTTTAAATGCTCCAGAAAAAACATGAATTTGCATTAGAATTCGCCCCCTAGTGCTCAGTGATTTGGAATGAATATTATAAATGATCACAGATAAACCCATTAATGCCTTGTGGCAACTAAAGTTGCCATTAGGAAACAAATATGAGAACAAATATTTATGTTCCAAATATCTTAAAATTTCAAGAAAGCAAATTTGGACTATTTGGTTAACGTTATTTTTAAAAATTATAAAACTACAACCGATTTTAGTTTTCTTATGTTTTCATATGAAAAAATCTTTTTTTTTTAATTTTATTTTATTTTGCTCTTCTTAACTCTCCATTTTTAAAATTTTGCATTTTTCTTTGATATGAAAAATTATATTCCATTATTATTATTTTTTTTAATTGCATCCTGATCATCATAAATTGCATTCGAAAGAAAATGTCCCTTCTTTCTTTTAGTTTAACTTAAGAAAAAAAATACTATAAACAAAAATGAATCGAAGTTAAAAACCTTTTCATTTATCTTTATTGTTCATCTCGGGCAGCAAAATTTAACTTATGTTATTGATACCATGCTATTGTGGTCGTTTGAGCACCGGTCTTTATCGCCCGCTTTGAAATATAATATGGTTTCATTGTGCAAATCTACCGCCTGGACGAAGGTTTTGATTAGCTATCAACGATTAGCTAGCTAGTTTGTGTAGATGTATGTATGTAATGTAGTTAAATAAAAAGAACAAGGACTCGTCATCAAAATATAAAACTTACTGATTGTTGACAGCGAATTGTTTTTCTTTTTTTTTTAATGTATGTATGTATTGTATGATTTTGTAGTTTTTCATATTTTTATATGAATACTAAATACTTGTGTATATGTGCACACCTTTGGTTATATGATCCTTTGGCTTTTTATTAACAAAAAAAATCTTAAACGTTTCATCAGCTATCGTTAAGAGTACAACATATTTTTGTTTCGCACAATTATGACTTGCGTCCCCCTCAAATCATACTGTTTGCCGGAATACATAAAAGACAGCAAACAGTCTAGTGATTATTACCGGATATAATGAAAGAAATTGGGTACGCATAAGTAATACATACATACTTATAATACTACAATATTTGATGTGATGTACATACATATGTATGTATAAAATATAGTTGGTTTATGTATCCTCGTGTTTTTATGTATAATATAATGGAAAGTATTTTTTATGTAGTCACAGTGGTAGAAGGCAATTGAAATATTTTGTGAAAAATATTTAACTATATCTTAAAATAGTTATATACTTGTTCTGTTCTTTTAAAAAGGAAATTAAAGCCCAAGATTTTTATGAACATGGTGAATACTTCTATGTCTCTGAAAGCTACGAATTTTTAATTTTGATTAGGGCAATGAAGCTATATTTTTGGAAATATGTTTTAATTTTTTCTTTTAAAAATGCTTCTATACTGAGAATGTTTTGAATCAGTGATTTTATCCCGAATTGTTTCAATGGAAACTTCTAACAGACTCAAGACTCCTAATTGGAAAAAGAACAGCATATCTTATACATAAATGTTTGAGCAATATTTTAACAAGAAAAGGACCCTAATAACTTTTTTTTAAAATTAATTTGTTTTGGACCAAGTGTAATAATTCTCTTTATCTTTTAATTGTTCCTTAAAGTAATCTGTTGTCTAAAATACACAAAAGTTATCAAAGCAAAGATTAAATTCCTTTTATCACTTAAAAGTAAAGTTTACATTTTCACACATTAACTTCCTGTTGGTTAAAAGCTTTTTATATGGCAGCCATTTTATTACAAACACATCCAAAAGCAGTATGTATATACAAACATGTTTGTGAGATACTTTCTTTTGTAAATGAGTATGAATGTATAAGTAGATTTTCAAACAAAACTTTATATGTACTTATTTTTTGACTTACGTACATATTTGAAAGAAGGACTTTTGCAAAGGATTATTACGAATTTTTCTTAACAAGGTCTTCCGATTACTAATTTTCTTCCTAAAGAAAATTAAATGTTTAATAAACCAGTTTCTAGCTAAAAAATATTGATAAAAAAATTACAATACGAAGAATATTAATCTAGTTTGGTTATCCTAATTAAAATCTCTGTAATCCTTACAAAATAACTAACAAAACTTAGTTGAACCCACAATTGATTTAATTAATTCTTTATCCATCTAAATCCCTTAATAATTTCTGCGTTAATAATAATCAAAGTTATTGACGATATTTTCTATTTAATAAATGTCGCCATTTTGTTTTTCTTTTGTGTTAATATTGTGTTTATTTTTTCTTATTCCTTTTCGCATAAATCACATCACTCAACATTATTAACAATAAACAAATAAACACACAATAAAGGCAACAGCAACAAATCAACTCAAGTTATTTTGTGCTGAATATGAAACCTCTCATTATGTTTAATAAGTGTAATGCACAGTCTAAGAAGCTGCTGCAATTAGTTCAACGAAGCATTGTCAGCAACATGACTGAATGAATGAATGAATAACTGACTTTTAGCTGGGTGGGTTCTTGTATTCAAATTGAAAATATACCATCATCAACAGCTTAAATATGTACGATGACGAGTGAGTATTTGGAAAATAAAAGAACTGATGTAAATCACAGTAATAAGAGCATACTTCTTCTCAACTAAATAAATTTCATATTTGTTAAATATACCAAAAGAAATTGTGTGATAGCAAATGTATTGCAATGCATAAAGTGTTGGTGGAGGTTTGTACTTTGCATATGGACCGTTGTACTTGTGGGTGGATGGAGTTGCTATTTTGTATGAGAAGACTCTTATCAGGATTTCATAAATTTAACTTCTAACTTTGGTTATAGCAAAGAGTGCACGAATGGTGTTTGATGTTTTATTTACATTTCCGTTACTTAATCGCATAAAAACTGTGTATCATTAAGTGGCTGCAAACAAATAAAGTCATCATTACATAAACTGAGAGAAATACAAGGTTAAATTTTGGCTTGTAAGCTGAATGAGAACAAACGAGATTAAAAATAAAATATCTATAAACCCATACTCTAAAAGATTTTTCTCTATTATTGTAAATTTTACGATAAAATCTTATATTTTTCTTCAACATAATACACAAACTGATTTAAGTTAGCAGTTCAAATCTTCTGATTGGATCTATTTTATTAAATTTTAACAAGATTTAAATTCTTTCTTAACCCATTAGAGGTCAAATGAAAACCGGCTTTAAGTTTTTTATTTCAGATTTATTTATTAATAAAAACAAGCATAAAAAAGCACAAAATGAAATAAAATTTTTTTTTTTTTTGGAAACGAGTTTTAGGCTATTCGCGACACAATATAGATTGATAGATCTGCATAAGTAACAGAAACTACATACAAATTCTTTTTCTGCAGCTCTTATTATTGTTGTTGTGAAACTAAATAACGGTACAACGATTGTTTTTTCTTTAGTTTTGCTTGGATACACGTAAAAATACAACTGTACTCAGTTGAGTACGGTGACTTCTAATGGGTTAAGCACAACGTAAGTATTTGTGTTTTTATCTTTTACCTGTTGGGGTTCCAATGAAAGAATTATGTTTGGCATTATAGTGCGTAAGATCATTATCCGAACAGAAAGTTATTTTTGTCACTCACTGCTTTTAATGTTCAACTTAAAGTTTGAAAAACTTAATCTCAAGATGCTCTTAGTATAATGAGTGAAAAATGCGTAGAGAATTGTTATTTCACATTAAATTAAATAAACTTGCCATAACTCTCAATTTCAAATGTCCTTTTTTATGTTGAGATGTAATTAAACGTTTTTTAGAACCACCGTAATTTTCAAATTATCAAGTTTTTTGCTATACAATTTGAAAGTGTTGATTAGTATTTTTAAATTTCAGGTGATGATATATATCTTTTGAACATACAATCATCAATTCATAAACTTAATCAATGACCCTTGTTAATTTATGTTATAACACTCTTTTAACTATATCCGCTTCCTTTCATTTTCTACGACATCATAACTAGGTATATTAATATCGTCCAATTAATACCGACATTTGCACAACACATGCATCGTCCCGACTCATAATCACAATCATTTGTAATACTCAGATCTATTCTTTGTAAAAATGCTTTTAAGGAATCAAGAAATGCAGATTCAGCCCAAAACAAAAATTATTAAATTTAAATCGAACATTTTGTATACAAACCCGTAAGTCAAACTACAATTTAAATTCGATTTCCAACTAAATTAAATAAATTCACATAATAGTACGTTGCATCCCACTCATAATCAAGACAGCTAACAGTAACCAGGAAATCAGGAAAGTCCTCGATCTAAACAAATTATTATTTTACGCAATAGTCTGATAAGAATTTCGTATTATTTGCTTACAGGTTGGGACTTATAGCAGTTTCAATAGGAAAAAGTGGTACCAGTCTTCCATCTTTACTGCGAATTCCCTGCCGTAACTTACAAGTGATACAGAATCTGTATCACATGATAGTTACGTATTCCAGATTCTTGTGCAATTACATACTAGATATATCTTGTACCAGAGTAAATTCACGGCTACTGGGTGAATCTAGAATCTGAATATGTTTTAAGAGATAACACATTTGACGAATGGTGTGGTCCTATTAAAACGGTGTCATTTTGAATGTAATTCATCCAAACATATCATTTAAATTTATAACCATCCACATAACTGTCGTCCATATAAAACAATTGATATGAGTGCTAGTGTGTTAGGAAATTCAATTTTTAAATCTTAAAAAAAAGAGATAATCATGTATCATCGAAAGCTACCCTGATA
Source organism: Protophormia terraenovae (assembly GCA_951394005.1). Classification (NCBI taxonomy): domain Eukaryota; kingdom Metazoa; phylum Arthropoda; class Insecta; order Diptera; family Calliphoridae; genus Protophormia; species Protophormia terraenovae. The sequence continues at coordinate 1,317,406 of OX596076.1, forward strand.
ATTGAAGAAAAAGTTGCTTTACAGCCTGTAGGATCGCAGAAAAAATTTACGTATTTTAAGGGAAAGTCTCTACAACTCTGCATGATAAGCGACTCATTTGTTAAATTGGTCAGTAAATTGGTAGGTAATTTTGTTTTTTTTTAAAGTATCCTTAAGACCAAACTAAGACAAACTAAAAAAGTTTCTAATAGGAACGATAGAAAAATTGTGGAGGCAAAAATATTAACTCGTCTTAATGGCAACATTAAGTACGTACTGTCGAACTGTACAACATCTTGGTCAATGATTCTATATCACAGATATTATGAGAAATATCATGTAAAAAAAATCAAAATTGACTAACAATGAAGAAGGGATATATTTAACAGAGAAAAGGAAAAGATTCTTTTTTATCATTACAAAGCACAGTGAATACTAATTTTTATGATATCTCATCTCATCAGGAGAGACCAATCTAAACTAAACTGTTCCCTGGACATATCCGCTCTATTCGAAACTTGATACTTAAAATTCTATACATTTTAAGACATTCTTTGAATTACTCCTTTAGATTATGCTAAAATTAATATTTGCTTTGTATGGGGACTACTCCTCCCTCGAGTTCTATCAGTCCTATTTTCATTTCAATGCGATTTTAGAAGTTTTCGCAAAATTTCCTTTGTATGGAGTACCATTTTCTATTGTCTTACCCGTCCCATTTTTATCCTAAATTATAAATGTATGCAAAATCGTTTTGTTATTGGCATTTGAAATAAATTAAAATATTTTATAAAATACATAAATTGAACAAACATTTGAGAAATAAATTATGTTAAAAAGTGTTTTAAGCCAATTTTGAATCTGAACGAAGTATCACTGAGGATTCAGGCAACGTAATAAAGTAAACGAGTCATAAACTAATTTAATCTATCAGACCTAATGCTGAAACAACGGTAAGAAACAATGACATAACATTTTATCAAAAATCCATTGAAAATATAAAATTTGGAAAATTTTATTACAGATGCTGTGTAATTTTGAATTGATTTTAAGATTCCTCTCACACCGGTAATATAAACCAGTTGAAAATGAATTTTCTTGCCATATTAAACAATAATATATTTACTTTATATTTATTTATCGTTTTGTTTGTTTGAACTGCAATTTCGAATTCCAATGGACACAATATTTTTATGGAAATTTAAGTATAAACTAATGCATTTTATTTTCTGTAATTTATGTTTTCTTTTTTGTATTTCCTTTTCTTAATAAACAATGAAAACCCAACAAAATTGTATTTTTTAAAGTTATTCACAATAGTGATTGTCACTCTTTGCCGAATTAAAAATAAAATCAGTTACGTGTACCATAAATATTCGGTAATTACAATTAAATAACAGATAGTTGTTGCAACCGACAACCTGGTCCTATCCTTTCATTTTCATCTCAATTATTTCCTCAAAATTGTAAGACTTTAGCGAAAATAGTTCTGAATTTATGAGATAATATTCGCTTTAAATATACTGTTTTTATTCTAGGCATGATGATATTGTGAAAATTTAAAAAAAATCGCTTCAGCGGTATATTTGTTTATAAGTTATAAACAAACAGACAAACACAATTCATATTTATATACATATCGTCACCGAAAATGCAAAACAACGTAACATAATTTTTCATAACTTTACAGGAGGCACAAAAAACTTTCTAAAATCTAAGCAAATTGTCCTACAAACAAGATTTTTGGGTTAGTACATCCCTAAATATTACCTAATAAATTAATGATGAATAATTTAATTTTTATTAAATATTTTTTAAGTTATGTGGTTTACGTTTTTCAAGATTTAAATTTTGTGAAGCCAAAAAAACGTTACATCAATAAAATTAAAAGGAATTCGTAAAAAAAGAAAGAAAAATTTGTTTTTTTATTTTTTTAATAAATGTGATGATACGTTATTTTGTTTTAAGAAAATCATTGCATTCGTTAATATGATGGTTATTTTTTGAAAATTTGTGATCACACGAATTTTGGAAAAATAAACAATATTTCATCAAAAACAGAAATTTGAAAATTTTGATGTTACGTTGTTTTGCATTTTCGGTGATGATATATGGATTTAAAAGTGGAATATAACAGTCATTAACATAACACAATTTTAAAAAGATTAACCCATTGGTTTCTTCTAGTGAATTATATGCACTAGTTTTTTTGTGCGCAGTCTTAATAGTCGATACTTTGGGAACTATGCTACCAAAAATTAATAGGTTCGAAGAAGGTTTCAGAAAACATTAGAAAAAACATTGTCTGCATCTGGAAAGTTAAGAGATTTAATTCCATTTAAACTTTCTAATTTTTCTCACTGTATTTCTCCACCATTTTCAATAAAAGTTTATACAAAAAAGTATCCAATCAATTGACAGTTACACTGTTTAGACCGTTATATAAATATATATTTTTTTCATTTCCTTTTACGAAGTCAAGCTACTTTCATTAGAAAAGGAAAAAAAAAAAAAAAAAAAACACATAGAAAAAATATGCTGATATTCAAAACAGTTATTTATATAGAATAAAAGGATATGTACGTATTTAAAACTCTCTCAAACATACCTACCTACAAGTACTCATATTGAATAAAAATAATAAATACGTCAATTTGTAGAATTATTTCTTTTATATTTTTCATTCTGCAGATTTTGCAAATAAAAGAAAATCTATTATATAAATAAATAATATTTTTTTTTCATATTTTAGATAAGAGTGCAGACAAATAGATTTGAAAGGAATATATAGAAATATTTGTAGCAACAACAAATTAACGTTATGATGTTGATCTTAATGTTGATGTTTTGCTGTTGTTGTTGTTGCTGCTGTTGTTGTATGTTGGCATGATTTAGCTTAAGTGAATTGCATATTGCAACGAATTGGGAAAGGAATTGTAAAATCCTTCAAATTTTTCTAATTGAGATTTGAAAGTATAATGTTTATATATGAATATAAATGTGCATATATAAGATACATACATATGTTTGTATGTAAATGCGTTTGAATTATTTGTAAAGGTATTATGTAGCTTTTCTCATTGTGGGACAATAGCACCCTCGACAAATCCGCTAACGAATGAATGAATAACAAACAAACAGAGGCAGTACTCGACGTTTATAAGAGTGTGCCTCTTAAACTTTTGTCAGAGGTTTTATTTTATGTTCTTCTTGTTGATGTAGTTGTTGTAATTCGTTTAGGTTTTTATCATATTGCTATTGCTGCTGATGTTGTTGTCGTTATTGTGTATTATACTACATACATATATATATATATATACAAAGAACAATATGGCTGTAGAAAAAGAAGTCCTTGACGCGTTCATAATTCACATAAATTTAATTTTTTTTTTTAGTAGGAAGTAGATTAATTTGCATATTGCGCACATTTCCACCTTTGAACACGTTCAAGAGTTTTGAGTAATTAAAATCAGGAATCCGTCATATTGTAGCACTTGAGCTTCATACTCAATCTCAAAACAAGCTACCAACGAACAAACCTTTAAATCAACCCATCATGATCCTAAGTACTATGATGATGTTGATGTAGATTTCAATTTCAATTTTAATTTCTTTCTTTTCTTTTTGTCTTTTGCCTTCATTCATGCACATTCATTCATTCGTAAATTTTGATTTGTTTTTTTTTGTAACCACCCGCCCGTCGAACCCACAAATCATTAACAAGCTGCTCATCAAGCAAGTCCTTTGGAAATGATTTGAATATTTCTTTAACAATCTTCATCATCAGTATATTCCTGATGTACATATGAAGTGTGTAGCTAAAAACAAATGTAAGTTCTCTTGCATTTTAAACATGCATATGTAGTATATGATTATATACATATACAAACATTGTCACATACATCTGTATATGTGACATTTTGAAAGTGAGTTTTAATGACTGAGATGTGACATGCAGTAGTAGTAATTTGTTCGGTGATTTTTTTTTTTCAATTCTATTCTTTTCTATTTCTTTTTGTTTAGGCCTCAAATCATACAACTTATATTAGACATCATGCATTTAGCCAAACCACCCAACAGCCACCACCACCATCATTACCATCGTAAGCAACAACTTGAATACTTTTTGTATAGAAAGCTAAATAGCACTGTTACAATTGTCAACCATTTTGTATTAAGGACTTTGTGTGCACTTTGTATTAAGTTCACATTTAGGATTTTCCAAAACAAAAATAAGAAAAAAATATTTACAAGCTCTTACCCATAATGGCGGATTATATTGTTGTTGATTTTTATTTATAGATGTTTAACAATTGAAATTCAAAAGATTTGTAAGTAATAATAAGTAGTAAAACACACTTATACACACACATATATGTATATTGAAATACATAAATACATATCAACTGTTCATTATTAGTTGTTTGATTTTAAGTTTTATATGACTGCATTTGTTTAAACTGTACTTTTAATGAAATGAACTTTTTAATTTTGAAATATTTTACTTGTTTTGTATTGAACAAATCTTAAGCAATAAAAAATAATGTACACAAAATCGATTATAAATCTGAGTACTCGGAAATATTTTTGTAGGATTTGAAAAAATTAAATTTATTAATTATCCCAGCAAAAACATAGTAATGACATGTAATTACGGATGTGGTTACTTTGTAATGACAAGAACATACTGTCTGCATTACATAGAAATTGTTTAGTAACTAATTATGTATAATCCGAATGTATATAATTATTTATGATCAGATTTTTGAAAATATTATTTTTATTGATTTTTATAATGCAGTTACCAATTCATATATTTGAAGAAGGGATACATAAATGAAAGGCAAAATTTGCATATTAATTTGTAATTTAAGATAGTTCATTTTTATTACATTTATTTTAATTACATTTTCGGTTGTTGTTAAGTTTTTTCAATTAAAATTTAAAAAATGTTTTTACAACAACAAAAAAAAATATTTTATATCCGACATTTCATTACTTATTTATAACCAAAAATGTAACTAGTTCCTATTATTATTATTACTAATCATGACTTCGTTAATGTTTTAAAACCAATGCGCTATTTAACAACTCGGAAGTAATTAGTTATTGTAATGACATCTAAGTAATGTACAGGGTAAGTAGTTGCCTCTAATGTCATCACCGTGTTAAAATAATGAGTTATTCAGTTAATGCGTAAGTAGTGAAGAGTCATTATATTAGCTTATTAACTCATTACATGGGAATCAAAGTTTTTGCTGGGTATCAAACAGAAGTATTTATTGAAAATAATTTTAAATATCTATTGTAATTTTTTTTAGTACAATATTATAACAAATAAAATTGAAAAAAGATTCGGCTATGCCGAATCTTTGATACCCCTCACCATCTTACCGACAAATAATTAAATTTCCGTCTTTATTACATGTAAATATAGATTTATAAATTATTTCACATTTATAAATCTACATTTTTTTTAAACTACGAAAAATTGAATATGAAAAAAAAAAAAAAAAATCATAACAAGCTTTGCTTTTAAAAAATAAACAACAACAATTTCATATTTATTTATTTTTGTATGTGTGTATATACAAAGTGACTGCATATACAAAGAACAACAACAACACTGTTATTCATTATATTACTGCTGTTGCTAACTAAACTACTTGTCTTATAGGCAAAAACGTCACTAATAGTCATTACAATGCTTAATATACATGTTTGTGTGTGTATGTATATTCTTAACTGATCTATATAAAAATAAAAATCTGTAACTTGAACAAGGGCTTCAAAAATAAAAAATGCCTTTTCCCCGATATCTCAGTTATTACTGAACCGATTTATTTCATTTTTTCAGAACAAAAATTCAGAAAATAATTTCCGAGCCCCTTTAAAAAATCGAAGTCCCTGGTATATGCAGAGGCTTCAGAAACTGAAAAACCGTTTCTAAAAACCGGTTTTTAAAGCATATCTCCGTCATTTATAAACTGATCTTGCGAAATTTTATAAAAATATTTATGACCGATCTGTATAAAAATAAAAATCTATAGATTAAACCAGGGCTTCAAAAAATAAAAAATGCGTTTTGTCCTATATCTCAGTTATTATTGAACCGATTTATTTCATTTTTTCAAAACAAAAATTCAGAAAAAAATGTCCGAGACTTCTTTGTAAAAACGAAGTCCCTAGTATATACAGAGGCTTCAGAAACTGGAAAACTGGTTCTAAAAACCGGTTTTTTGAACATATCTACGCATTGTATGAACCGATCTTGCTGAATTCCAATAGCAAAATTCTCGAAAGGATTTCCGATCGTTTGATATATATATTATATATGTCAGTTATCGGTGGGCTTCATAAAAGCCATTTCAACCGACACACGGACATTTCTTACAAGGATCCCGAAAATGAAAACTTTTTTGCTCTCCGACGAAAATTATAGGAATTACAAACGGAATGACAAACTTATATATATCTCGCCACACATAGTATGTCCTATGTGTGGTGAGAATATATCGTCACCGAAAATACAAAACAACGTAACATCAAAAATTTAAAATTTCAGTTTTGATGTTCAGTTGTTGATGAAATATAGTTTATTTTTCTAAAATAAGTGTGACCACAAATTTTCAGACTTGTCAAAAAATGCCGATTATATTAACGATTGCAATGATTTTCTTAAGTCAAAATAACGTAACATGACATTTGTTAAAATAAATTAAATTTTTTTTTTTTCTTTTTAGAACGACAAACTACCATTTTTGGATATATTATATAATATAAGTAGATAAGGCCGTAAACATTGCCACTCCCATACTGAAACAAATTATTTTATTTATATGAATTTTAGATATATTTTTGTAAAATTTATTAAAATAAAGGATATTTAAAAGGTAAGCGTGGCAAGATCTAATCACACCAATCTTAGTGTAATATTTGCATAACAAATTTTTAGTCATTACCTTAAAATGTTAAAATAATTCTTAAAAAATTGCTCATATCTCATACCGCACATTTTATTCTAATATTTTAATAGATCGCGAAAAGTCGCAGACAATATTCTTAATTATAATTATATAAATGTTCTTTTATATAACAATAGTAATTTTAAATTAGAATTCGTTGGAACTTTTTAGTTCCAGTCCATTAAAATAGAATTTCCCAAAAAATATATTTTTCAATATTATGATTTCTTTAAAATAAAAAACAATATTTTCAGTACTGATTTTTTAATCTAAATGTATAAAAATATAATGAAATAATTTGAATACATTTATTATTACATACTAAAGAAAATAGCATCAATATCTCCGGTATTTACTGAGATATATGAAGTTAAAGTTAAAATATTTTTAAAATTGCAACTTTGAAAATCCGCAATTCACGCTAAAGGCACTTTCCTATACTTTAAGTCTTTTTTCCATAACATATGATATCTTTACTGATAAATGCGAAAATAATTTCTTCAATTAATAAGCTTTTATTTTCGTATTTTTTTATAGTTATTTTTAATTAAAGCAAATCTCAAAGAATGTGATTTGTATAACTAAAACTGACTTTTAAATACGGTAACAAGTCTTTAAATTCAGGTTAAATATGAAGATCTCTATTAATGTGGAAAAAAACTTACGGAGAAAAAAATCGAAGGTGTTGAGAAACATAGGTCTCTATTCTAAAATTATAAATCTCAAAAGTATATTTTCATTTAAAAATATTTAATTCGAATGGTGGAATATAAAGTTAATACTTTGAAAGTATCAAATGACTCGAGGGAGTACTTCGGTTCTTTTGAACATTAAATAGTATCAAAAAAAATCTATAGTATCAACTTTTCCATCCTAGGTACAAATATTAACATTATTTTAAAAAATAACTTTGGAGGTCTACCCACTTCCCCTCTGACCCTATAAATATCTGTGCTCCCCCAAATCAACTCGAAAACACCTCGTTTCTGGCCACCTGAAATTTTATTGAGATATTTCCAACGGTTCACAAGTTTCTTAATTATTTCCAAAAAAAAAAAAAAAAAATGTTTTGGAACCACATTGCATTATTTATCCCAGGCAGAATGTTCGTTGAACCTTAGTCGAATTTTTAAGTTGCATTTCTTATTCACGGATGTCCACCTAAATACTGAATTATAAGATAGTATAGGACCAATTACACTACTATAGTACCAATATATAATTTTCCGATTAAGACTCCATTTACAACCAACATCTGTGGGCTTTTTTTTAGCCCTTTGCATGTTAAGATGATTTTTTTTTGAACTGTACAAATATGTAATACTAATGTTAAATAATCACTTTCTTTTGTTGCTGAGTGGTGGATTGTAGCGTTTGGACACTTTAGATATTTCCACTAAATTGTGTTAAATATAATTAAAAAATTCGGCTTATGTTGTAATTGTATTTCTATGTTCCTTCTATCGATGCAAAATTCAACTATCTTTGCAAATGCTTTTCAGTCGAATTTTCCTATATCATGGGCCAAGTTCTTACTTAGGTCTTGGGTCGTAGAGAATCTTCATCTCTATTTTGAAATTCGGAAAAAAAAAACTTCATTAACTTCCCAACAGCCTGTCATCCTATTTTTTTGAGGTAAAATTTTATATGGGACAAATAGTAAAAGCACATTTAAGGAGATACATTATTAACTACGGAAAAAATGTAAAAGTTTTTTATGTTGTTCAAGTTTGAAGCAAAATATTTCATTCTGAATATGTATAAGTGACAGTCAAGATTATGAACATAGAAATTCAAACATTAAATGTCAAAATAAAAATATATAAACCCTGTACTCCGTATTGCTTTAATACAAAGCTTTATATGGTTAAGTATTAAAAAAATAGGACATTATTTTCCTTTTCTTTTTTTTAAAAAAAATATAAATTACATTTAAATTAAAGTTTAGCAGTTGTTTCAAAAATTTCAATTAACAACAAATTCGGTTGCCGTAGCAAAACTCTTTTTTCTATGTACTTAAAGAATATTGCTTTTTTCAATTTATACATAAGGGTCCATAGTTAATTAAGTTAACTATCCCTTTTTCAAATTTCTAGAAATTTCCATTCTGTTCCATTCTGTTCATCTGTTATAATAACAAATTTAAATGTTATTTTAGAAAAAAGGCTTTAATGTTTTGTATTTTTATTTTTTTTTTTTTTATTTCTGGTGAGAACATTAGAGACCGTCCATCAATTTTTGTCATAGATACGGGTATTATATCAGTATAAATTTAGTTTTTTTTTTCCAAATCCCATTCATCCCTCTTAATTGACAATTTTGAAGTACTATTACACCAAAGGGAATGGGTTTGGGGTGGTATGTGGCATGAGGTATAAATATCAACATCATTTGGCATTTTGACAGAAAATTTTAATGCTGCATAAATTAATAAATCGGATGCCTTTCATTACAGTTAAAAGGGAATTAACACTCCATACACTTCAATGAATTCATAATGGCGTCGTAGTTTGCATTTTTTCAACCCTGCAGCAGTGAATTTTAGCGACATGTTGAACGTGTTATTTACCAAACACGTTCGTTAGAACACACTCAACGACACACGCACACAGTTGTATGTATACATACCACTACATACTTTCAAAAATATATACATACAAACAGATACATCTACACATTGCAAACATATCACAAGTATGTATTTACTTAATTATGTACATAACATCATTCTCATTCTCATCAGCCGTATAGTCATCCTTTATTTTTTGCCACCCCATACTCGTATATATGTATGTATAATTGTATAAAAAGAAAGAAAAGTTATCTGTATGTATGTGTCTATTACAAAAATAAAAGATGTATAGGAATATATACATAAACATACTTTTATAAATGCATAAACATATATACACACATACAGACAGTTGTATAAAAGGACTCCCACCATGGATGACAGTTGTGAAAATACTCAGCATCTAAAAAAAAAAAATAAGTAATTTTTGCAATGGAGAGTTGTTGTAAATTGTTATATACATCTATCTTTACATACATTTGTATGTATGTAAGTATGTATGTATACAGTTGATTTTTTGACTAACAATCTAAAATACCTTAAAAAAGAGCGCGTTGAAAAACGTTTTTTTTTTTCGATTCATGACGACTATCTGATTGCTACGCATTTTAGATGTTGGTATATTTATAAACATTAAGAAATATTTTTAGAAGCTTGATAAATTGCTTTCTATGTCCTCCATGAATAATATAAATGGACTATATAACACAGAATTGTCTTGTCTTGTTGTGATAGCAATTGTCTACCTGGATATAGTTTAATAAATCGCTTTACCTGAGTGTGAATATAGATTATTATTAATGGGCGAATTCTTATACCATCCATGTTCTAATACTTTTCCTGAAAAAGACTAAAAAAATGCAGAAAAAAGGGCTTAGATGATCCTTATATAAGGTTCAACAACTTTTCAAATAAAGCTATGTTCACATTTGTCAAATATTTGACCAAATTTGTGGGACCAGTAGTTCTACAAAAAAAGTTTGCCGTTGTTTGATCTTGCAAATGTTTTGTAAGAGAAAACAGCGTCAAACAAGGTTCGGTAAAATGATAAATAAAAAATAGTTTGCCATTAAAATGGAGAAGTTAGAAATTGCGGGTACGAAAGTTTCTTCAAATTAAAGACTGTGTAAGTCCGTGTTCATTTGGGTGGTAGAAAATCGTTAATCGAACACGCTACAGTCTTCTCTTTCACACTGTCTCGGAAAGCTACCAAGATCTTTTACGAGCTCATCCCTAAGTCGCGACGGAGATTTCTTCACCAAGATCTTTTACGGATTCATACCTAAACCCTGAAAGAAATCGTCTATTCCCCTATACTCTTTCACAGAAATCGTTGATTTGGGGCCCCTTTGACTTACGGCTGAATGTCTCAAGTTTAGATACCAATATATTTACTGCAAAAGTATGAGTTCTTTTGGACTGAAATGGAAATGGAATCGACTGGAAGAAGCCTACTCTTACATATTTTCTTGAAAGCGACGTTGTTTGCTCCGAATTTAGACACCAAGATCTTTTATGGTACTCGTATCATGCCTAAGTTCCCACGCAAATTTCTTCATATTGAAGACTGCAAAATTCCGAAATCTTTTTGACTGAAATAAATCGACTGCATCGTGCTCTCCTGCACACTTTCATGACTAGTGAACTAGTTGTCCCAAATTTAAGGCTCGATACTCAACCGGAAATATAAATGTAAAGATGTAAGTTTAACTTAACGTAAGTGGATGGTTACTTAAAAAACGTAAATATATCAAGTACTTTGTTGTTGTTTTGTACATGTAAACATCAGTGATGTCAATTAAACACATTTTCAATCAATTTCTTGTAGTTTAAAAATCGCTAGATTTATTTTATTTAATTTTCCAGATTTCGATGTAGGAAGATCACTTAAACGATGCGTAGAAATTTCATTCAGTTCCCTACCGGCGATTGAAAAATCATAGGTCCCATACATTTTGGTCAAAAAAAGTTTAGATTTTTTATTCGAAATGGGTATCAAAATATTCGTAATTTTATGCTGGTTATGGAAAAAAATATTTTTAACATTTTTCCCATGGGATTTTGTTTTGCTAGAAGGCTTTTAAAGTAGGGTTTTTAATTTCCCGACCTTTTTTAAATCCCGGGAATCGGGATTTTATTTTAGGCATTCCCGGAAATTCCCGGGTATTCGGGAAAAAATACAATTTTGTTGAAAAAGTATCAAAACTAAATACAAAAATCTAAATTTTTCATATAATTTGCACGCAGATATGAATCTATTTCTCAATTAAAAATATACAGTAGCGAGCATAAAAAATGCAACGCTAGGCTATATGATTTTTGATCGTACTGATTAGGGCTAGAACGTCATTAAATTAGCAAATTCTATTGTGATTTTATTCTTTGCGGCCTTAGCCAACTATTGTATGTCATTTTGTTCCAAATTGTTACGCATACGAACAGTTAATAATATATATTTTTTTTAAGTTGTAAATTTAAGGGAGCAAAAAAAATGCAACTCCTAAAAAATCATTGGATTTTTTTACATTTTGATAAAAATAATTATTGAAAAATGATGAAAACTATAATTTGGTAGTATTACCACTAATTACTACCAATACATATAAATTTAAGGTAATTTTAACTACAAAGGATATTAATAATATTAAGAAAACACTCTTTTATCCATACTTTTTAAGAATTTTCGAATATTTTTGAATAACATTCTGATAATTGCAGTGAAATAATATTAATATGTAGTTCTAATATGAAGATTCTTAAAAATTATCTTAAAGAAACAATATTGAAACGATCATGCCTGTAACAATTAATACAAGTCATTTAACAGTAGATATTTTATATTATCTGAATGGCCACATTTGGCCATTCAAAGCTACTATTACCAGCAATCGTTGATTTAATAATGTAAATATGGTAACTGGATATCCTTCTAACAAAACACATATTATTTACTTATATAAAACTACCACCTTTACTTTTAGAGGCAGGTCCTTTATTATTTTTACGAGTACTGTATAATGGAAATAAGAGCCTATTACGATAACTTGAATTAATTTGACTCTAAACCCATATATTTAAATTTTAGACGGTCTAGGTAGACATACTTACTTAAATATTAATTTCCAATAGTAAACAAGTCCAATAGCCCAATTATCAGGAAGGATGCACTTTTAATTTTTCAACATATGAAGAGTTCAAAATAGGTATATTTCTTAACTGTTTTTCCTTGTGTTAGAATTTGTTCCAGGACCAAAATCAAGGGATATTTGAACATTATAGCGATACAAGGCATTCGATAATGTCATATCACTGCGAAAAAAATATTTTAAGCTGTTGATTCCATCGTAAGGTCATACTCAATTATAAATTATGAAGTTAAGCTAAACTATCATAAATATTTGATCGCTTATTTATAGAAAATGTTTGTTGTTTTTAAAACAACTAACAAAATAAATAATAATTCAAAAAATATCAATCTCTATTGAAAAATGTCCAAAATAGTTCATAAAAATATCAAAATTTAATGAAATTGAAATTTATTACAAATATTTATATTATTTGTAGATTTCATGTATCTTAGACAATATGCAACGATAGGAAATCATGTTTTTTAACAACACTATAGTTTCCAACCATTTCCAATCAAAACTTTTATCAAAATTTTAAAAATCATGTTTATTTGTTTAGAGTTGCATTTTTTTTTGCTCGCTCACATTTTCAACTGATTTTACTAAACGTTCAATAATTTTCGTTACGCACAAAAATATTCAACAAAATTATATGCAACAGGTATCTATTACCACAAATAATAAAATCACATTAGTACTGTTACATTAGGACTTGCTATAAGCAAAATATATACGATCAAAGATCATATCACATAGCGTTGCATTTTTAATGCTCGCTACTGTATGTTTGAAGACCAATTTTATTGTAATATTTTACTAGAAGAATTTATAATAGATATAAAAAATAGTTTTCAACAAATTCTTCTGTTGGGTAATTAATAAATTTAGTATATTTGTGTACATTATTTCTTGTTGCTTAGGATTTGTTTTGTATAGAAAAATATTGATTTGGATTGAGAGAAAATTTTAAATTTTATTTTAAACTCTCGTTTACACTATACTTATCTGAGACAAGGAACAAGAAATACGTAAAATTATATGCGATACATTTGTTGATTTCTGCAATATATCTATTGATTTTTTTTTTTTTTATAGAGTTTATAACTCAAATTTTATGTAAAGAATTTCTTTAGTTATTCTTTTTAATTAAAGGCCTCACTTTAAATCTCCCTTAATTTTTTTCTTATACATTTTTGCAAATTAATAGAAATATTTTCGAAGCGAGATGAAATGACGATTTTAAACAACTAATGCATTAACTGAATTATCAGATAATCGATTTCAGACTATATTATAATAGAAATACAATTTCGCATTCGATGCATTTTGGGCTTTAAGTCAATAATACATTGGTGAAGTTTTCTAACATAAGAATTCCATGCTGTCAAACAAATTCGGATTTTTCAAATATTTAGGAAGTGTATAGTATTTATATACATCAAACTGAATGCACGACAATATTATATTTGCTTAATTATGATAAATCAAAGATTTTTATAGAATTTTTGATGTTTAAAAATGGTAAAATTAATTTCCGGGATTCCCGACAAAAAAAAAAAAAAAAAAAAACACGGGAATCGGGAAGTGAAAAATTGCTAAAATTCCCGGGAATTTCGTCCCGGGAATTCTCGGGATAAAAACCCTATTTTAAAGGCATTTTCCAAGCCAATTTTTACGCATCGTTTGAGGGGTCTTCCTACAAAATTTTTATCTATGGGACACTAATGAGCATTGATACTTAGGAATGAATTAATCTTTAATACGGCAAAGATACCTCGGGTAAAGTGAACTATTTAATTTGAAAAACTTTTCTTACGATCATTAAAGGCAGACAGGATTTGAATCTAATTAATTTTGAATTTTTCAACGAATTTGAACTTAGATGCTCAAACTATTTTGAACCTAATAATTATTTTTATTATTCTAGAATCTGGATCAAAATTTTCTATAACAAAACTTTTTCTTTAAACTTTAATAAACTAAGTGTAGGGTGTGGTATTGTTAGTATGTAAGTAATAATGAAATGGTATCTGTATTTGTGCACTTGGGCGCAAATGTTGTCTCGAATATGATGATGAGTGGTGATGCTGTCGAGTGTTGCTGTTGTTGAATAAAGGGATCTCGTTTTTTTTTCATGTTTTTTTTTTCAGATTTTTTTTTTGTGTAAATAGATTACAAACGACAAAACAGTTTCCGTTCCTTCGCTTTCACGATGCTGGATTGAAGTTGTTTTTGTTGTTGTTGTTTTCCTATAGTATTTATTCGAGTATTTTTATTTATTTTTTTGCTGTTGCTGTTATTGTGTAAATGTTAGAGTGTCCCTGGCGTTACCATTTCACGTCCGTAAACAAGTCATAGTACTAGAAATATGTAAGTAAGTATGTGAATTGTATTACATACATACAATATTTAGTTAGAGTATATGTAGTATGTATATTTGTAAGTATGTATATTGTTTTGGAAACCATGTGCACATAAAAGCCATCCATGATTGTTTTGGTGAGGGGTTGGGCTGTATGTTACGGCCTTCGGCTGTCAGTTTTTGTCAGAGTTTGAGTATGAGTTTATATATTTATTTGAACGGTGATTTCATTATGGTATATAGCGCTTTTGTATACTTGGATCGATTTCAATATCCTCCCCAGTGGTGTTTTTTTATATGTTTTTGTATGCTTACGAATGTTTTCATTATTTTTCCACTTGGCTCAACTGCTTGTCTGTTTGATTTCCGTTGATGATTACACTACTACTACTACAACAGCAACAACAACATTAATGATATACAACTGCCATCCATGTTCCTGAATGGATGATGATAATAATGATGCTTGTTGTAAGGATGATGATAATGATTATGTTGTTGCTAAAGATGATTATTGTGGTAGTATTGGTGATGTTATTGTATATAATATTGACGATTTTCGTAAAGTCCATGGAAGTTATGATTTTGTTTGGTTAAGCTGCCTTAGAAACATAGTAATTGTTGTCGTTGTTGAAAATATAGTGTTGGTAGTTGTAGATGTCAGAGTCATATAAATAAAGCAATATACTTACATACAAAAAGACAGACATTTATCCTTACAACATACATATAAACATATATATGTATATACATAAGTGCTTACTTACTGATACTCCTCAAGTCGTCAGACTACAAACGACTGTTGTTTACACATGTACATTCCTAATACAAATTGGGGTGTGAGGAAGTTTCTTTTTCATCTGTATTAGACTACAGCACTCTACTGGGAATTTGAAGTCTTAATAATCACGCTCGAATAATGAAAACATGTCGGTGTTGAGGGCTTTTAAGGCTTTGCACATGTCAGGGATTGATTAAAACGCTCAGAAATCAATTTTGGCAAAGCGCTTAATAAAAAAAACCTAACAAAAAAGGGATAACATAGTATAAATAAAATAACAAAAAAGAAATGAAAAAAGGAAGATACTTTTGCCTTTTATAACGCGTAAGTGCGCACTCAACGGTATTTTATTATGATAAATTGGTATTTCTTAGATATTATGATGATGATATGTTTGTGATATGGCTTTGGCCGTTATTTAATTTGCCAAATGCATGTATTTGATTTGGGTGTATTTGTCTTGAGGGATAATAAATAATATAGCCAGCCATACATTTTTCTTTACCATCCCTTTTGTATTATTAAGCCAGCAATTAGGTTTTTATATATATTTTTTTTTTTTTTGTAATTTTAATTTGATTCCTTTCGTTTCGATTTCATAATTGTAGTTATTTTCTGGTTTAATATTATTTTACATTACTGATATATAGCAAATGCTTAACAAAATTCATATTTATTTAAAATACACTTTGAAGCATTCATTATTATATAAAATTATAATTTTAATTAAGCAATTACCGTTGTTGCCACTCCAACTTTTGTAAGGGGTCTCTCTTAAGTCCACAAATTTGCTAAAAGTGCCCATCGATTTTACAACAGCAACAACAACAACAAAAATCCTACAAATCAAAATTATAAATAGCAATAACAGAAAGGAGAAACTGAAAAAAAAAGAAATCCTTCAAAATGAAGGTGTACTTTTGGAGGAATAAAAAAAAGGAAAATAAAAAACTAGACTGCTTATATACGTTTTAGAATTAATTGGTGCTGTTGACATTTTTTTTCTCAATTTATTTAAATAATCACAAATACAGTTATGTTTTATTTAAGTTTGTTTGTATGTTTATGGTCTAATGACGTACGGTTAGCATAAGGTTACTAAAATTAATTGAATGTTGTACTCACTTAAAAACTTCAATAGAAAAAGATTGCATTATGAAAGGACATTTTTTTGCGCAAGTTTCTTTTATTTGTGTAAAGCATAAAGTGCAAATGTTGTAATTGGTATTATATTGTAAAAGGAAATAAACAAAATAAAGCTTAAGTTAAGGAGGAGGTTTATTTTTTTGTGGTAATTTAAAATAAGAATTAAGATTAAGGCACCCTTAATTTGTATGAGTATTGTAGGATATTTTTATATGGATATTAAATCCTACAATATTTAGATTATATTTGTTAGTAAAGGGAACAATGCAATACAGCTCACTTGGGTCCATTTTTCGTCCTGCTGTGATACCCTAAGGGATCATGTGTTGTTGTTCACATGTCTGGAACTGAGTTCGAGTCGAACCAATCTAACGCATGCAAGAAGGAATTGTTCGCTCTATGTCAATAACTGAGAAATCTGATAATACATGCATGAGCGGACCTCCAAACTTATCAGTCCTTATTTCAGTGAGAGTTGGGCAGTGGTATAGGAAATGTTCCACGATCTCTTCCTCATCGAAGCAACTTCTACAGAAGTCGTTAAAAGTGAGCCCTAATCTCCTAGCATGCGCACCAGCTATCCAGTGCCCTGTGACAACGGCTACCAGAATACGTAACCGGTGCCTTGATAGTCCCATTATAATGGGGCCATATTTGCCTCGAGGTTGAACACGTGGACTCATTTGTCCATCTGTAATTTGCAATCCCCGATAAGTTTCGCAGAATTATCGATCTGCATGAAGAAAGCGGTACTCCAACCAGTTGATCCATATCCTCATTTTGAAGAAGAATACCCTATAGTACTTTAACCAGTTCACCGCTCTCCTAATGGCCGAGATCTCTGCTTGAAGAATTCTGCAGTGATCCGGCAATTTGAAGGAAATTTGAAAGAAGTTGCTGTAAAGAAAAGGTATAGGGATGCAATAGTCAATATTGCAGAGTAGGTAATTTAAGCACCCTAAGACGGCTGCATGGCCTTAACCTCTGTCATTCCATGCACCTATAGTACTGAACCTAGTCGCCGACATTATGGCGATCTGTTTGGCCATAAGATCCACCGGTAGCCAGTTCATTAAAACGAACAAGGCTTTGGATGGAGTTGTACGAAGCGCACCTGTAATGAGTAGCGCTGAACTACGCAGAATCCTTTCAAAGATTCTGATGTAGGTGGATTTTTCCATAGCCTTCCACCATACTATCGCCCCAAATTTTGGTTTACAACACTATGCCTGAATAGAAGTGTGTGCATATCAGCTGTCAATCATTTTATTATAAATACTTAACTAAAAACATTTATATATTATTTTGGTGAGATTCTTGTTATTAAACATTTATTGAATGTTAAAAAGTCGGAATATAGTTAATTACATTCCTGTGTGTTTTAATTGAAAAATTACTTTTTACGTGGAAATTGTTGCTGTAATTTGTGAGATACATAACGGGTGCCATTATTACTTGTTGCTGTTTTTGATCTGTTGCTACTGTATTATTGATACATACACAAAGTAAACAAATATGCCGGCTGCAAAAACTTTTAAGTGTGGTCTATGCAATGATCCTATTGGGAAAACTCAGGGCAGTATTAAGTGCAGTATGTGTGAGTCATGGCTTCATCTTCCTTGTGCGAATGTCTCTGAGAAACACTTAGCTTTGTTCAAAGAGAAGCAGACTTCGTTTTCTTTTACATGTACTACCTGTCTCAATACCTCTAAGAGTGACAATTCTATACGTGAAGAAGTTCGTGCATTGAAAAGCAGTTTGGATGACTTCATTAGAACTAGCCGTGAGGATCGTGATTCTTATAGAAATACCTTGACAGACATTCTTTCCGATTTCAAGAGTGAGACGGCAGCTTGTATCAAGGAAATGAAAGCTGATATTGTAAACTGTAGTAAGCTGATAAATAATATTGATGCGTCTATCACAGAGAAAATACATGCACTAGAAGTGGAAAATAATACTCTGCATCGCAGACTTAATCGTGGTGATGTTGTCTTAAGTGGATTGCCATCTGGTTTGGATGACTTGATATCGACTGTTATTTCTCTGTGCTCCTTCTTTGATATCGTTATATCTGATCGTGACATCAATCAAGTTTTTTACATGAATAATAAGCGACTTATCCTAGTGAAGTTCAATAATATTTCTTTACGCGACAGAATCATGAGGTGCTACTTTAAGGCCAGGAATCTGAGAGTATGTGATGTTATTGGTGGTGATGTGGGTTCCAGAGTGTATTTGAATGATCATTACTCTCCTGCAGCTTCAAATTTGAATGGTCTGTGTAGAAGATTGGTGCGGCAAAAAGCGATTCTCAAATTTAAGATTTTAAATTCTGATAGGGTAAAGGCTAAGGTGACATTACCTGATGGAAAAGAAGTTGTGTATGATATGGGTGAATGTACTGTTTTATTGAATAGTTTCTCTGCTGCTGCTCTTTAATTCATACTATTCTTTTATTTTAATTATTTTATATTATGTAAAATAGCTTTAATAACATTTTTGAATGGTTCTGCCTTTAATGAATTTTTGTTTGGCGGTTGTTAAGGCTATTTTAATAATACTTGTTTCTGATCTCTGCATCTTTAATAATATATATTTTTTTATTTTGCTATTGATAGCTGTGATTGAATATTTGATTTTAATTTATAATGATTAATATAATATTTTTTGTTGATTTTGTAAATAATGTTTTTTACTTTTGGTTCCCCGCCATCTATATGAATTATTTGTTTTATAATGTCATTATTTAATGAAAATATAGGTCCTGTTATAAGTGGCAGTGCTTCTCGTGACTTTGCCTTGCCTAGGAGTGCAAATAGTCTACGTGTTGGGCATGTTAATTGCCAGAGCATAAGGCCTTGTAATAATTCGGCTAAGTTTGATGAATTTAAAAATATTGTATGTGGAAATTTTGATATATTTGGAATCTCCGAGACCTGGTTGAAACCTTATGTTTCCACTTTGTCTGTAAGTATTCCGGGTTTCTCCTTGATTAGAAATGACAGGTTGAACGCTCGTGGAGGTGGTGTGGGCATTTATGTGTCTAATACCATTAAATATAGGTTGGTTTTTAAAGTTTCTGAATTTGGTAGTTGTGAATCTATTTTCATTGAGTTTCTGGATGGCAATGTTACTGTCCTTTTTGGCGTTGTATACTTACCAAATGGTGATATTGATTCTTTTGAGAGTTTGCACTGTGATATATTTCTTAGGTATTCTAGAATAATTGTGGTTGGAGATTTTAATTGCAACGTCTTTAATACAGTCAGAGCCAATATTATTAGGACATTGTGTGTGAGGTGTAACTTATCCATGTTTCATAATTCTAGGCCTACACACTTTGATGTGAATCATGGTTCCACGTCCTTATTGGATTTTTGGTTGGTTAGTGATAGATCGATGGTTATCTCTTCGGACCAGGTACAGTGTCCTGCAGTTTCCCACCATGCCTTGATTTACGCATTATTCTGTATTCGTGTGGATTCTTCCACTGAGTTTTTTGAATACAGAGACTTTAATAAAACTGATATTAATGGAGTTATTTCCTTCTTGGATAATTTGGACATGACTTCCTTTTTTGGATCTAATTGTATTGATTCCCAGTCTGCATTTTTAAACTCCTTATTGGAGGCTCTCTATAATTTTGTACCTGTTATAAGAAAGAGAATTCCTAGCGGTGTTGACAAGTGGATGGAGTCTAATTGTGTTGTCCTGTCTACTTCATTAAGAAATTTAGCCTATTCTGCTTTCCAAGTATCTCCATCAGTTGAGAATTGGAAAATTTATTGCCGCTATCGTAACAGGGCTAAGAACATTATCCGTAGAGAAAGAAGAAAATATTTTTCAAGGTTATTTTCAGGTATGAATTCGTCTGATATGTGGACGTTTCTTAAAGGATATGGTTACACTGGTGACAATAGTTTGCATTGTGATTTTGATGTTGAGGATATTAATGCCCATTTTGCTAATGCTCCGCTCACTGGTAACAATTGTGTGGATTTTTCTGATTTCGCTGATGTCAGTGGCTCTTTTTCCTTTCAATGTATAACAGAATATGATCTTTGGTGTGCTATATGTAAGGTCAAATCACAATCTAAAGGAATTGATGGAATTCCGATTCAATTCATTAAGACAATTTTTCCACAGATATCACATTTTTTGGTGTTTCACATTAATTCAATTATAACTTCGTCTATTTTCCCATCTTCATGGAAGGTTGCTCGTGTCGTTCCTATCCCTAAAACAAGAGTAGTTGGTTGTTTGGAAGACTTGAGACCCATTTCAATTCTTCCTTCTGTATCTAAGGTTGTTGAGCATTTACTGAAAAATCAAATTTTATCTTTTATTAATAATGACATTACTTCTTCTCAGTATGCTTTTCGCCGTGGATACAGTACCACTTCCTTATTGTTGAATTTAACGGATTCTATACGTGATAATATTAATTGTGATAAATTGAGTTTAGTAGTTTCTTTAGATTTAACGAAAGCCTTTAATTCTATCAATTACTCTATCTTGGTTAGTAAGTTAAGAGATAACTTTAGATTCTCTCACTCTGCTTGTAAGCTTATTTATTCTTACATATCTGAGAGATATCAGTTTGTTGACATGAATGGTATATTGTCTGGGATACTTCCGTTATTTTCTGGAGTCCCACAGGGTTCTGTATTAGGCCCTCTACTTTTTATATTATATGTTAATGATCTGCCGGAATATATTGACTCGAATTTATGCAGATCATTCCTTTTTGCTGACGACGTATTTCTTTTATTTAGTGCTAATTGTGATTTTTGTGATGTTCTTGAATCCAATATCAATTATAGCCTTGAACGATTTTCGCAGTGGTCAATTGGAAACTCATTACACATTAATTCCTTCAAGACTAAAGCTATTCTTTTTGGTAATGTTGGGAACAATGTGTCTGATTTAAATATATTTGTTAATGGTAATAGAATTGCTTTAGTTGATAGAATTAAATGTTTGGGAGTTTTTATTGATGATCGTCTTACATTTGAGAATCATGTTGACTGTGTATTTAGTAGAGTTTCTGGTGTTTTGCGCAGAATTTATTCTAATTATGTATATATACCCCTCACCTTGAGAAGGAAATTGGCTTATGCTTTATTGATGCCATATGTATTTTACGGGTTGGAGGTTGTATCTGGTACATTAGCTTATATTTCTGTTCGAATGAACCGTGTAGTGAATAGTATTGTTCGCTATGTTTATAAAGTTGGTAGGAGAATGCATATTTCGGAATATGTTAAAGAGTTTCTTGGATGTGGTTATAAACACTTTGTTTCATATAGAAATTTATTACTTTTCTATAGAGTTCTTAAAAATGGTAGACCTTCTCAACTTTGTTCTGAATTCTGTTTTACTCGTTCTACGAGAAATCCTCAAATTATTATTCCTAGGATAAGATGTTGCTGCTTTGAGCGTTCTTTTCTTATTCGCATTGCTCGGTGCTGGAATTATTTACCACTAGACCTTCGCATTTTCTCTCACTCCAATAATGCATTTCGTTTGAAATTACTAGCATACTTCTCTGCACAAGACTAGTTTCTATTGCATTCTTATTTCATGTTTTTATTTAGTTTGTGGTTGGAGTCATGGTTTAGTAAATTTAAAGTATTGTACTTTTATTACCTTTACATTTTATTATAAAAAAAAAAAAAGAAAAAAAAAAAAAATTTTTTTTTTAAATGTTGGCAGCATTGTTCTGTTATTGAAGCATTGCTACTTGGGACTCACTTGTACAAATTTTAATTTTATATTCTTTTTTTCATTGGCTGGGGAGCTAAATTTAAAATATTTTCTTTATATGTATTTAATATTATTGGAATTATCAATTTATTTTAGTTTAATATACATGCATATAAATTGAGTTTTTTTTATTATTATATTTGTATTTATATACATATTTTGTTTATATAACGATTTATTTTTATTGTATATTCAGGAAATACTTTTGTAATATAAGTTTATTGGCCTTCTAAGGCTTTGTTATATTACTTGAATTTTTAATAAATAAATAAATAAATAAATAAATAAGTATGGGCTTAAAAAAAGTTTTAATCACTTTTTTATTTTATTCGATAACCGATAGTTTTCTTCTGAATACTTAGACATAGACATAGAGAGGAATGAATTGGTTATGATCCATACGGATTTTCTTGGGAAGTTATTTGGAGATTTTCGTAAAATATGGGGATTTTTTTTTTTATTAATTTATACATTTTTAAACAATATTCGATAAATTTTAATTTAGAAACAAAAAATTTCAACACCGTTTGACAGTCATAAAATTACGTAGAGTTTTTCTCCAGGACATTATATATTTTTTCAAATTTCGAAGGATACACATATTTTTTATTTTTTAAGTATAAAATTTTTACGAATATTATATCAACCCAAAATGGGTATCAAATAAAAGCTAAGAATCCGCGCAATATAAAAATATTTTTTATCTAAATGTTGCTGCACAAAAATTTAAAAAAAATTTCCTTTTTTATCTTTTACTATTTATTTTTAAATATTTATCAACCTGGAAAAATCATTCTCACACATGAAAAAATTGTGTTATGAATAAAACTAGAAACCATCCATGACAAAACTATGTACCCAGTTTTTCTCAAAGACATAAAATTTTTCAAAAAATGGAAAATTTTTAAGAATACTATAAATATTCTCGGAGGTTATATTGACCAAATATATATGTGAAAAATTTAACCCTGCAATATTGCATTTATTAGTTAAATATATATTTTATTTAAAGAATTTTTTTCTTTAAATTTTGTCCTGAAACATTTAAATAAAAACTTTTTTAATATTTTAAGGAATCTTAGCATTAATTTGACTTCCATATTGCTTTAATAAAATCTTTGTTAATATTTTATAAAAATTTTTTAAATTGTATATTTTTCGAAAATTTGAAGTCCTTTAAGGAAAAAATTTGACGTCTTTGAGAAAAACTGAATACGCGCTTTTATTATGTATGAACTCTAGTTTCATACATACACTGCCGGTCAACAGAATAGGTTCAAGATTTTCGTTACATTAAAACTCTTGTTATTTTTAAAATAATAATGAAATTAATATATTATTTTCATAATAAGTTTTAAAGTACTCAATTCTCAAGATATTTATAAGCAAAATAAATTAAAGTAAGAACTTTTAATTATTTTTTCCCAACAAGCGAATTTTTAAGGTACATTTTTTGGGTCATCAGGATAGGTTAAACTTTATTTATTCAATAAAATAAAAAGATGTTTGGATTAATTTGGTACTTTTTTATTTTATTATATTATTAGGAAATTATTAATAATGAAAGTAGCCTTTTTTATTCAATTTTACCTAAAAAATTATACTTTTAAGGGACTTATAAAAATGTTCAACTTTTAACAAAGAAGGTTTTCTCCAGCTTTGTTTAATCTCTTCAGATAATGATATTTTGTCTTTGTATTGTCTGTCCGACTCATAAAAATTACGTGACAGCAATTTCCATACATTTGCTATTATATTAAGGTCGAGAGAGTATGCTGGCCCCTCTGAAGTGGTATTATTTTTACTTCGAATTTATTGTTTTACCGCTCCTGTGGTGTGAATAGGAACATTGTCGAGCTGGAATGTGCATGGAATGAATTAAAATATTGTGTAAAATATAAAAAGCTTTTTTTTTTTCAGAAAGTTTTTGTAAGTTTTTTTTTCCGTAATTCTATGCGAAGCAAATCTGAATTCACATGTCTCATAATATGAAGTTGCAACCTACGCCATCACACTTCCTTCGGAGTTTTATGGGATACATAATTATTATTTTTCTTCTCTCAAATAATGAAATTAATAATATCTAAAGACATTGGAGCAGTCCAGATTGATTTTCTTTCATCCTATTTAAAAATATGTTTCATTCTTTTTTTAGAACATGAGTTTACGGTAAACGGGAGTAGTTTCACTTCACGAATGGTGTTTAGAGGTGGGTTCTTTATAATTTTTAGTCTTCTTATGTGCACTTAATTATGAATAACACGCTTTAGTATAAAATACTTGCTTTAATACGTGATTTTTTAATAATTTTTGGTGCATTATCAGTAGAATTGGAGGCATCTCGAAAGATAGATCTTCTGTCAGCTTTTGTTTTTGCTTTATAATTACCTCTTTTTATATTTTTCGCAAGTTATTCACAATATATTGACTTCGCTCAATTTCTCTTCGCCATATTTCATAGGTTAAGTCCAAATTTTGCTTTTTTCTTTATCTAAAAATTGTTTAAGTCTTATAAACAGCAAACGATTAATATGGATTATCCACAAAGCTTGAATGGTAGTTTGGCAACTCAAACAACATATTGATCTTCTAACTTCTAGCTCTGATTTATCAACATCAGAAAACTCATTTTCAATCCCTTCTCTTAAATGACTTTACTTTTTGTGTAACTAAGTTTAGAGTGGAGGGAATGCAAGTCTTAAAATAAATATAAAATTTTTAAACTTCCAACCAAATTTTACCTAATAACACTTCAACTGCCAACCGGAAAGCGGATATGACTTGAAAATTACAACTTAAATAAAAACAACTAAAATTGATTTACGTTCAATGTAAAAAAAATCAACATTCGAACTTGTTAATAGCAAGAGTACATAAAGAAGCTTAAAGCTTTTTATCCCTACATCTACAATACTACACAACCAAACAAATTTGTAAATGTACATATCCTAGCAATACACATACATGTGTATGTTATTGTGTGTGTATGTGTATATCCTTATTGGTGCTTAAATTTTGTGTGTTGCACATACAGGTGCAAAATATATCATAGTTTTATTGAATTAAATGCATAGTGGAAATTTTGTAAATTTTTGACCGATTAAAATGGCTTCCAGGCAATTTACCAACAAACAATGATGAATGAAGCATCATAAAATATGAAAAGTGAACGCGTCGATGCCGCTTCAATACCTTCTGTTCTGTTAATAAAAATTAAAAAAAAAAAAAAAAAATGGAAAAAGTTAAAAATTTTTGTTTTGATTTCTGTTGTACAAAAATTTTTACAAATACACGTTATACATATTTACAATTGCTGTTTTTAACAAAAATAAAAAAAGAAAGAAATTTACAAAAATATATGTGAATTTATAAACAATATAATACATATTATACACATATACATATAAATAGATGGATGGATCATGTAGGTACATTATACATGTTTATATGTATGTAAATATATTTATATATTTATGTATGTATATATATATTTATTTGTTATTTTTGCAAAGTATTTAGGCGATTATTTTATTGTGCAGTTATTTTAATTTTTGCTTGTTTTTTTTATATTTTATTTTCAAAAATATAAAAAATATTGTTTTGTTTACGAATTTATTGTTATTTTTGTTATATTTCCTAACAAAAACCATTAGATTTTGAGGCAATTTCATTGAGTTGTGAATATTTAAAGATGAAAAACAATTTGAAATTTAAATCGAAAGCGTGTTGAAGTGAAAGGAATGTATATTCAATTAACTTTCTCGCGTAAACAAAACAAAAAAATCCAGACAACAGTTTTCCATTGTTGCAATATGCAACATATGCAGTTGTTAATGTTTTATTTATAAAAAAATAAAACTTAATTTATAAGTAAATTTGTAAATAAAAATCATAGTTTATTTTAACATGCAGGCAAGGTTGTACAAAAAACTTTTCCAAATGTACTAAATATTAAAGTAAATAAATGTTAAATAAATTTTTACTTTTCTAAAAGAAGAAACTCTCAAGAATGTAAAACATATTACACACAGAAAAAATTATTACCGTCTTTTTTACAATTAACTCAGTTGTTTAATTTTGCATCAAAATTTAATAAATATGTTCAAGAAAAAATAAAATAAAAAATAAATTTTGGTATGATTTTTTTTCCACATACATATTTTTAATTCATTCAATCATCTACTTGATTGATTTAATTAATTTATTAATTGGAAATTTTTTTCTGTTTTGTATTTTTTATAGTTTTTAGTAATTGATATAATCATTTCGGTGAGAGGTGCAAATTTAAACAAGTTTATAATTGAATGAATTATTTTCATATATATTTGTTAATTGGTGACTTTCTTCTGTGTATGTTTTCGTTAAAATGCTAAATTTGAAAAGTTCAGAGAAATGTAGAAATGCAGTCAAAATTAAATTATTTTAAAGATGAAATATAATATTTTTTAAGTAAAATTTACCCTCGGTTTAAGACGGCTAAAGTATTTGGTTTAAATTTGAGTTCCAACAAAAAAGGTTATTATTACAAATGCAATGGTCGTGAATACAATCAGATACCAATTTCTCATGAAAAAAATTACTAGGCAAAAGACCTAGCACTTAAAGTCTTATTAAGTATCTTATTGGTATAGATAACCACTTGTATCTGTCTTTGATCCAGGGAGTAGTTCTTTCAAAACAAAGTCATATCAAATATACTTATATGAAACGTACGAAGAGATCTGAAACAAGTGTGAAATAAACTTTTTTACTAATGCCTTCAAACTTGGTGGAGAAGTCGGTGGTGTAGTTTTTTGTAGGGAATAATTTTCGCCCGACTTTCCGCCCAAAAACGACCTTTGAAGAGTCTTCCAGGTGGATGTGTTGGTTACAAAGTCACTGCATTGCTAGAAGGTGGAGATCAGAGATGCTAGCCGACCGGCTCAAAGTCGACGACTGATTGTCCATTTTATCAGCCGTAGCCGATTTGGTCGGCTCATACTGGCTTAAAATCAGCCGCGGACATTTTTAAGTTTTCATTGAAATTCAATGCAAAAAGTAATTGTTTCTAATAACTAACCGCCGCCGAAAATTTTGCCTCGGCTTGTTTCTCTGGTAGGGATATGTCTAACGGGGAGACTAATATCTACTCGGACAGCTTCCATTAAAGCTTTATACTCTAGCGTCTAGAGGTGTCCGCGACTTTGTACAAGGTCTGCCTGCAGTACAATCCGCTTTCCCACACAGATTATTCCCGATAAGAAGAATGTAGATATACCAATGGCTTCATGGAAGCCACATGCTAGGGAATTGATTTTTCGGGAGGAAAACGATCGTTGGAAAAATTTGAACACTTGTTAAGTTGGCTGAAATCTCAGGCTAAAGCTTTGTTAAAGCCAGTATTAAATCTTATCGTCTCTTTCGAGAGATAAACTCTATTGGCGGACACGTTCTTAGAGTCATGCTTAACGATTTCTGCAACGATGCGAATTTGGAATTTGTCACTCTGTGCTCCTGTGCTCTATGAATATGTCGGAGAGAAGGAGATGTTTTCTAGGTGATTTCTTTGATGTAATAATTTAGATAGTTTGAATGTAAATCTTGGACTTTATTAAGAGTTTGAGATGGCTTATGGCATAGATTCCCTATACTTGCGGTGACGCAAAAAGCCCAATTGTAAGCAAACAGTAAGAATTAATCCGGTTGCGATCCTCGATCATTCCGTAACTACTTTTGCTTTTGGCGGCATATTTTTGAAGTTTTCAGCTATAAATGGCAAGAGACCTTAAGTGCAAATATTGATACATTAACATGCCACCGCCGGACTTCTGTCGTATATATGAATGTCATTCAAAGTTGTCATATATTAACTGCAATAAAGTGGATCCTGCATATATCTCTGTTTGCTGTCTTTGGAAACATAAAAGTATTTTCTGAAATATTTCGAAGAGGATTCTTATTGCATGATATTAAAGTTTGGGTACCTCCAGCGATGACATCTCAGGATAAAATGTTATATTAACGTCTTTTCTTTAAGAGGTTATTCCTTTGTTTGACTAATAGTTTTGTATCTGTATATCTGGAAATACTTTCTTTTGTTTTAATTATCTTTTTGGAATATTCAGAATTATACAGCAGAATTACCGCAACACACTTCATCTACATTCATAGTGTTTATTTTATTGGGATTTGTGAAAACTTAAACATTGGCTATAGAGGTATTAGAGAACCTAGAGACATCATATATGATATCATGGATGTGTTGCAGTGACGCCAATTAACTTTAACCGATTCGAAGGACCATAAACGGAAATAGGTTTTGCTGTCCCTAACGGTACTAAAGTAGAGCTTGTGGTTTATAATTAATAGCAGTAGAAATAAAAACACAATTTCTTTACCTCTTTAAAATTTAACAGCATTCCTGTTATCTTATACTTAAGTCTCATTAAAAATCAAATAAAATAAAATTTATTTAGCAGCACAAAAATGTTTACAGGAAAGAGTAAAAAATCCTTTTGGCCTAATTAATTCACTTAAATGTTTTTATATTCCTAAAATACGTTAATGAAAGCCTTCAGTTTTAAAAGAACCACTTCAACTTCTAAGTAATTATATTCCGTTAAAAATACAAAAATTGTTTTTCTTAAAATGCAAAACGTGTCAATTATAAAAATCTTAATTAATTTTTGCACCCATTCAAAAGTAACTTAATTGGTCTGTCTATCGATTGTGTTAAAAGTATGTATGTTTTTTCCTCTACTTTCTAACATATGTCTATTTTAAATTCAAGTTGTTTGGTTTCTTTTTTTTCATCTTGTTTTTTTTTTTTTTTTTGTAATTTTGCGTCGGCCATTTGTAAATATGTACAAACATTTTTGTGTTTTCTCCATTTTGTCATACATATAAATTTCTATTCAAAAAGAATGTCGCGTTCGTCTCACAAGTATTTTTGTATTGGTGACATTAGTTAGGCTTGACAAAAAAAAAAAAAAATCTGAAATCACCCACCACCAAACAGACAAAGTTGACAAAAATCAACCCTTAACATTTATTTATATACACATTCTCACACACCACTTTAGTTACACTACTACAAAATTGTTCGCTAAAAACTCAAAAGACACGGTCGACGAATATTTCAGTAAACACCTCAAGTTTATTTGCTGTTTTGGTTTAAATCTAGTCAGTACAGATTAAAAATGTTTCCGTTTATATTATAGTATATTTCGTGACAAAACAAAGAAATTTCTTAGTGTTAGCAGATAATTGTCTCATATCCTTGTTAGGATATTATGCTCTTTGAGTTTAGTTGTTTGAGTTTTTTTTAAATGAGTATGTTTTTTGTTTGTCACCCCCTAAAGAAATGTGCTGGAAATATACTCATATGTATGAGTTTGAGTTTATCTTATTACTCTCTTTTATTTATTCTTGTTTACTCACAGGATAATGTTGGCAATAAACGCTAGATGTCGCTTTTTAACTCGGTATTAGTTTTAAAATCTGCTAAAAATGTAAAATTAAAACAACAGAGGTCACTGATTTGTTTTTGTTTTATTTTCTTTTAGTTTGAGGTTATGTTTCTTTTACATTTACATACATACATTCTTAAGAAAATCAATGACAATTTATACAGATGAATTTTACAACAAATTCTTAAGGTATTTTTTATCACTGTTGTTGTACATTTGTATGCACAACTAAAGAGAGTTGCCAGAATGAAATAACCAATAAATCATTGAGTTTTAAAATTGGAAATGTTAAAGATATCTATTGAAAATTTGAATATGAAAATTTTGCTGTATAAACAGTGAGTTAGTACTATATTTGTAAGTTAGTAACTCACGAAAAATAATCGTGATAGTGAAGCTAATTGCAAATAAAACGTATAGCGTTGCCACTTCCTTTTATGTTCATAGAATTTTTGATGATAATAGTTTCATTTTTCCCATCTGGCACGATAAATATTTGTGCAATTTGCGTATAAACAGTGAACTATTTATTCGCAGGTTATTTTTATTTGCAATAATCGAGCGTATAAACGTAATATATAATAAAATATGTAATAGAATTTGTTTAAACAAGTTACAATTAGTAAGTTGCCCTGTTTTCTTTGTTTGGAGGTACCAAAGCAGAGATTGTGGACTTTAATAAGATATCGGAAAAATGGAAAAAAAACTTCTATGTTTCTTTACTTCAGTTTCGTTGAAATTTAAATTCGCTTAGAATTCGTTAAATTTTGTGAAGTCCAGGCATATATGGCGGGTTAGATAATCTAAAATCATTGGCGCTGAGGTTATAGTTGTGGGTAAAGTGTTGTCAACCAGAATCCGGTTCGTTGGACTATAAACAAGTTGCGATCGGTAATTGCTCTTCACAGCGGTAAAAACTAACAAGCCTCAAATTAGAACCAACTTTATCTTCTTAAAGATCTCGCTCGACTCACGTTAAGTTTGCTTTGTACAATAAAGTTTTCTACAATAACTCATCTTTAACTTCTGAATGATATAAAGAGAACCGGTTTAAAGCTATTCACGTGACAGATTCTCAGTGTTAGTGACAGGTTCCGGAAATATATATGAGAGGAACCTGTCACTTTTCATGGGGTTGCCATTGGAGGTGGCTAATTAGCACCTTGAAGCAGGTCACAGGACAGGTTATAGGACTGGACCTAGAGGACATGTATAGTGTCGATTAATATAATACAAGTTTTATAATTTTTTTTACTATTCCGGAAATATATATGAGAGGAACCTGTCACTTTTCATGGGGTTGCCATTGGAGGTGGCTAATTAGCACCTTGAAGCAGGTCACAGGACAGGTTATAGGACTGGACCTAGAGGACATGTATAGTGTCGATTAATATAATACAAGTTTTATAATTTTTTTTACTATTTTTTATTAAATTAATTTTTATTTTACAATTTTTCGTTAATGTCGATGCCGGCACCTCAAATCGAATCCACGTTCTTCTGACATATCTTACGTTTTATAGTCTTCAACGCTAACCACTCAGCCACGGATTGTTATTGCGCGCGAGTTATTAATTGCGCACTTAATAAGCATGTTAGAAATAGTCTCTCTGATATTTAGTGAGTGCGGTAGTGTCAACTGGTTCTCAACTGAAACTTTGGTGACGAGTAGGTGTTAATTGGTACTCAGTTGGTACTGAGGGACCGGCACATAACTGCAGTTTCCACCAATTTCCCGCAGGTTGAATTCCTTAGAAGACCTTTTGACCTCCAGAAGGCCCTTTGATAGCTCTTTTTCTGAAATTTTTTTCTTTTAGTAGCTTATCTTTCAATCAGAATTCTACTTGGCCTATTAAAAGAGCAACACCGAAAGATAAATAATAATCAGTTAAATTCTGCAAATAATTAATAAAAATTTTTTTAGCTCTTTGCCCTTTTTCTAGGATCTAGCAACAGTAGGAGCCGTCTTATATTGTGTGAATTTTACTTTACTACAGATCTGGCAACCTCAGGACTTTAGTTTTTGACCATAAACGGAAATACTAAATTATATTTTATAATGGAGATTACGTTTTTAATAATTGGCTTTAATATGTTTAAGCTTAATTAAACTCCCATTGTTTGAAATATTTTCCTCTCAACCTGGCAGCCATGAGAGACTTAATATTTCTACAGGGCAACTTTTAGAGTTAATTTTTAAAGACTGGCTTAGATTTTTTAAAACATTTGATGCTAATTGTTGCTGAAAAACACCTTTCCCCATCTTTTTCGATCAGGCAACAACAATGTATCAGGGGAACTTAAGAGTCCATTTTGGGTGACTGGCTTAAATATTCCTAACAATTGCTCCAATTAAAAAAACAGTCACCTGTTCCCTCAGATCTGGCAAAAAATAGGAGTAATCTTATATGCTCTGATTTGAATTTAAAATGGACTTTTAATTCACTTACATTTTAAAAAGTTGTTGTTAACTGCGTATTATGTCACATATTCTCTCCCTTTCTCTGTCATCTCCGATCTGGCAATAATAATTAAGTCATTTTATATGCTCAGACATAAATTTTAGAGTCCATTTAAAAAGTTTTGGGCCTAACTGTTGCCCCAAATCAAAATGCATATTATTTGTCACCCATGCCCTCCCTTTCTTCTACGATATGGCAACAATGGGAATCATCTTATATGCTCTGACTTTAATTTTATGTTTGTTTTTGTTTTCCAAGTTTTCAAATTGTGGTCTTTACTTGTTGTTGTTGCTGCTGCTGCAGTTGTTTTTATTATTCTATATTGTTCATTCTCTTCTTGTATGATACAAAACAAGTACCACTTAATGAAGTGGAAAACTTTTATTCTGAAAACGAGTCATAGTCGACGTCGTTATTTTTGTCATATTGTTGCTGTTGTGTAGTTTTTGTTATTGTTGTTATTCTAGTTGATTTTATTGTTGCTTTTTAATATTTGCAGGCTACACCATCATCATGCAAATTTTGTTCGCTCTAATGGAGCAAAATTTTGTCCACAAACGGACGATGTATACAGAAAATATGGACACCGCCAGATACAAACATTTGCTAGAGAGCAAACTAAGCAGGGAGGCAAACGGGTAGGGTGGCATATAAACAATATTTACCCATACATACAAACAAACACATGTACCGAGTTGGAGTACTCGTATAAACACGATTAAAGTTCAAAAATACGTAAATACAATGTACAAATGCATAAATATATATGTGTGTGTACGTATGTTTGTTTGTATGTATATGAATTTTAGTTTAAGTGTATGTTGTGAATATGTTTCAGTGTGTGTGTGTGTGTTTATGTTTTGTATGTGTACCCTCATGCCTACGGTAGGCAACGTTAAATCATGTGGAAATGCTGGGCGAACTTGTTTCGCCTGCGTTTGGGCGAGAAAATTAAATTGGCCAGAGCTGAGTCCATAACTCTTGGCTATAAATACTACTGCTACGTGTGTGTACTACTCTATAGCAATGTCTGTTATGTATGTATGGGCACTTTAGCTTTTACATTTTGTATTTTTTTTCTTCTTATTTTTTTTGGATGGACAATGGCTATGAGTGTGTGTGTGTATGTGTGTGCGTGATTTAGTCCGTTTACAGTTTCTGTGCCTTGGATAAACTGATGCGTAAATTTGAAGTGTCCATATTTGTACGTTTGTTTTTATGTTTGTATTTAAGTGTATACGTACATGTTAACGTGAATGTGTGTATATAAGTGTGTTGGTTTATGGATGAATATATGAAGTTGTATCCCCAGTATGTGGGGTAGTTTAATCACAACATGGCCAGCAGCAGCACCAGTACTAAATTGTAAATGCGTGTATGTGAAGTCAAAGCAACTGATGAGGAAACTTAGTACTCTGCCCTACAAAATGTCCTTAATGTGTATTACTCACACAATCATATAGTAAGTTTTGTTATATATACGAGGGTTTAATTTAAAAGGATGTAGTGGTCTTATATCAAAATATTTCGAAAATTTCAACGTTTAAGCTTCCGGTTTGTAGGACCGCCAGAGTCGCGTGTGAACAAAAATTTCTTAATTGAGTGAGTGACCGCCGTTTCAACAGTTTGGCGACATCCGTCTAAACGTAAGTTTGGGGTCCTACTGCCATTTTTATATTACCTTATTAAGGTTCCTGCGTCTCTAACTAAAATACAAGGAATTTCTTAAAAAGGCGACGGTATCACTGACCTCCAATGCCGTTTAAAATTACACGATAAAATCTCATAACTACAACCATTCTATTTATAGTTTTTCGCTGTATAGTCTTAAAGAATCACAAGATTGACTTTTTAATATTAGTAACTAATTAGTTACTAACTTAAAAGTTTAGGAGGTCCCAAATCTTTCAACCACAAAATAAAGACTCTGAGAAATCAAAATTAAAACTATTTTGAAAGATATTTGCTCATCTCTCATCCCTCGTATATGCCCATATGCCTGTATATGTTTTATGTTCGCATGTATGTGTTTTAATGAATGTTACCAAAAACAAAACAAGAGTAAAACAAAACGTAACGAATAAAAAAAAAGAAATAACTAAATATAGCATGGAATATGAAATAATGGTATATTTTGGCATACGACTAAATGTTTAAAATTACTTGTCAGCCTATAAGATAATTGACATTTTCAAAAGAATCCTTACAATAGCAACAACAACAAAAACAAAAGCATCAACGCAATTGTTAGTACTTCCAACAACAAAAACTACAAAAATATTTACAAATATCAGGACAATCATCATCATCATCAGAAGCAGCAGTAACAAACATCAACATACTCAAAAACGTATACAACTATAACTACATACATACATAAAATGATTTCATATGTATCAGTATGTGTTTGACAAAGTTGGGTTACAAAATAAAAACAAAATTTTGCCCCATTCAATTATGTTGATGTATGTATAAAAAAAAATAAGTTTGTAATGTCTTTGCCCAGGCTCATACATACATACTCTTCATACATAAGTATTCATACATAAATATTTTTTAAGGAATAAATTCTTTGTATCTTTGGGCTTTCAGTTTTTTTTTTTTTTTTTTTTGTTGTCTTCTTGTAAACTGAATAATTTTATTGCAATGAATTTCAATGAAATTAATATTTGAAAATATTTTGTAAATATTTTAAGTTAATCTGTTAAAGTAGAGGATTTTCTGATTTTATCAAAAACATTATTTATTGACTTAAATTGTCACGAAGAAGATACATATACATAGATCAACTGTAAACTCTCTTTTGGAAGATTTAATATTGATTAAAAGCAATATTCTAAAATTTTCCAATTATGTCCATTTTGCTTATATGTATAAGATCAACATTTCCCAAATACTATTATTTACTCTGGGCATATGGCGATGATTTCTTTACCTTCAATTTTTATAATGACGGGAATTAAAAATAAAATATGAATTTTCAAAGGAAATTGTTAAAATATTTCGTGGTTACTTTTAAAGGTTTTGTAAGCGAAATTCGATTCTAAGCATGAATAAAGTTTGTGACAGTTTCTTAAATTTGTTTTTACCAAATAAACTATCAGATTTAGCAGCAGATTCTTGTGTTCTTCTTTGTGTATACTCTTAAAATCCACTCTGCTAATTGTTCCTGTGAAATCAAGATGAAAATATACAAAAGAGCTTTCTGAATTGCCTTAGGGGAATATCTAACTGGGTTATTTAAAAGTTTAGATAATACCTCCGATGACATGATATTTTTCCACTGATTGTCACTCAACGAAAGAGTCCGCACTGTAGCAGCGTAATTAACCACAGACCATTTTTATGTAGTTAACAACATTTCTTTGCTTCCGGAAAACGTTTTGAGGACCTTATGTCTACTTTGCAATTTGTGCGTGATTACTGTGGCATGGACTTCGGAAGATTCACAGTCAGAATATGGACTCTAAGTTAAATTTTGCCTCCTTCGTCTAGGTTGTAAAGAGTGTTGTTGACGAAAACTTTGGTGATAATTTCAAGTTACGCTCAATGATGTAATTGTGGATTTCGCTGAGATAATCATTTACCAAAGTGCATAGTTCACCAACGAAGTGCTGTAGGCGTAAACTCCTGGAAGACGCTGGGAGTTTTGAGAGTTAGAAGTAAAACTAAAGTGACGACAGAACTGCGCCCCAAGGGACTTCATGTTTAACTGTACGGAGTTTGAACACTTGTCGCGAAATACTAAGAACGACTGACACACCCACTTCCACTCGTAATTTACTATCCCTCTCTACAAGTTGTTTGCACGCGGAGAAAAATAATTTAGCAATATGGTTGTCTAAACAATAATATTGTCATCGCAATGATATATTGTCATCGCTAGCATCGTTATTGTTGAATATCTTTTATTTTAAAAACTATTTTGTTGTAGCAATTATACTTTTGTTCTCAAATCACAATGCTATTGTTGGCATAACTTGTTAAGCAATATGTTTAAATTAGAACCACATTATTATTGTTAAAATACTATGTGTAAAAAAATAATTTTAAATACCTAAATATATTATTGTGTTTATAATTTATAATTGACAACATTATTTGTCAATTATAAAATTGAATTAAAATTGAATTAAAATTAAACTAGAAATAAATATTTTGTATGCAGAGTACTACAACAT
This sequence comes from Protophormia terraenovae, assembly GCA_951394005.1. Taxonomy (NCBI): domain Eukaryota; kingdom Metazoa; phylum Arthropoda; class Insecta; order Diptera; family Calliphoridae; genus Protophormia; species Protophormia terraenovae. Next base: position 1,354,199 of record OX596076.1, read on the forward strand.
CAACAATATCAGAGCCTTCCGGTGATTTAAGCCAATCAATTTATATAAATTTTGGTATTATCAACAATTTAGAAACATTGGATACAAATATAAATAAAAAAACATTCGTGTCACCTTGTACGAGTTTTCAGGAAATTCCTTAGGATTCATCATTCGCCAGTGATGAAACTATTCTTAATTTTACCAACAAAAAATTGTTTTATACCAAAGTGATTTATATCTGGAATTACCATTAAAATAACATAACTAAATTATAATTAATTTTAATAAAAACTACCATATTTAATTGGCTTTTATTTATTTATTTTTAGACATAATAATTGTTTCTTGACACAAAAAGTATTTTTATTGTGATTCAAACATATTATTGATTTATACATGAATCAAGTACATATGCAACCAAAATATGGTGGCAGATCAGCAATTTTTGTATTCCGATTCAACCATATTTTTTGTATACATGAATCAAGTACATATGCAAACAAATATGGTTACAGATCAACAATATTTGTATTGTGATTCAATCATATTATTGCTCTATAAATGAATCAAGTAGATATGACATTAAAAATGGTGGCAGATCCAGAATATTTGTATTATGATTCAGCCATATTATTGTTGTATATATCAATCAAGTACATATGCAACAAAAACATGGCTGTAGATTAACAATATTTTTATTGCGATTCAACCATATTTTTTTTGTATACATGAATCAAGTACATATGCAAACAAATATGGTTACGGATCAAGAATATTTGTATTGTGATTCAACCATGTTATGGTGCTACATCTAAACATAATATAATTTACAAACAACCATAAACTCCAAGCATAAAATTACAATATATTTTCTTTGCGTGTGCCATTGTGGTTTAAACCATGTGCGCTTTTAATGGCCATGGCGGTGCTTTGCATCTTGACTTTTGGTCCAAATCAATTTAAAGGGACGGGAATTCTGGAGTTTCTGCTTTCCTTCTCTTAGTTTTAATCAATTTGATGAAGTACAAGTTTAAATTTAAAAGATCGCAATATCTTAAGTCCTTACCAAAGTATTTATATAAGATTAAATACTTTTCAAGTCCTGTATTTATTTTAAGTCTATAACTACAGGTAAACACAAGCTAATATTAATATGATACTTAAAAGAATATGTCCTGTATGTGTGTAGGTTTTTTTTATATTATTGCTCAATTTCCTAAGTGCACATCATATGTAGCATCTTCATGTACACATAAATATCAACAATTTGTTTATAATAAAACATACAAACTCATTCAGTTACAAAAGACATCTAAAGAAAAACGTCCTCAATGCGCAAAAAAAAAAAAAAAAAAAAAAAAGATACCCAACAAAGAGTCATCTTTTATCCACTTACACCTTAGAACTGTTGTGTGAAACGTTTGAAGAAAACCGCACTTAAGATTAAAGAATTCTTGGCTGAAAAGTGTGAAACTTGAAAAACACTTTAATGTCTACTCTCTATGCTTTCTTCAATATATAAAAAGCTTATTTTTCTTATATTAAAATCAGACATGCATAATGGGGGTAAGCAAAAATATCAAAATGGATTGAAGTTATCTTACATATAAGAGTACATAAATACAGGAACTTAAATCGGATAAAAATATAAAATGGGGGTATCGTGAAACAAAAAATTTTCTTTAAAAGAAATAAATTTTAATAAATCTTAACGATTTCTTTGAATTTTTGTAAGAAAGTGTTAAAACTCGAACACATTAAACAATCTTTCTAATTTTCTATTAAACATCCTCTTTACTATTTATTTTTTTTCCTTGGAATTAAAACAACTTATACTACTACTAATTACAACAAACACAACAAGTACGTGTTATGATTAACATTTCTAGGCACGTGCATTATTAATTCACCCAAAAATACAAACATTCACCAAAAAAAACCCAAACTTTTTTTTTAGTTTGATGATAAATGGCCTCAATCTTATAAGATCTCTAAGAGAAAAAACAAAAGAAAAAAACACTCATAAATGTTATGTTATTACACCTACTAGATGAAATTTTAAGATAATCAGTCAATGTGCTTAAGCAAGTGTTGTTTTTACAAAGAAATTTTGTACAACGAGCGGAAGCAATATAATGTTTTCATCGTTTTAATAGTTTAACAAATGTGGAATAACAATTAGAATTTGTTTTCTTTCTTTATTTTTCTATTTTATTTTATTAAATGTGACATGTTTTGTTGGTTATTTTTTCTAAATTTTTTTTATTTGATTAAAAGGTAAAAAATATTGTGTGGTTTTAAATCTTTCCCAGGGTTTATTGGTATGAGCTAAACGTAGTTACAATTAAACTTATTGTACGTTTTGTATTTTTATTATTTCCTAAAGTATGTTTAATATTTGTTTAAGGCTTGTGTTTATTTTGTAATTACATGACATTGGTAATTAATTAAATAATTGCTTAAGATTTAAAGAAATGAGCTAATTTTTTTTATTGTATTTAACATGAAACTAAGTTTAATTAGAGTTTAAGTAAGTAAATGGTAGAAAATTGTTGAGTTCATTAATTGTTTGATACTTAAGAAAAACTAGGTACAGGCCCTCGATTATCCGTGATTCGATTAACCGGCAACGTCGATTAGCCGGGAAAGAAAATTTGTAATTGTTTTTTTCTATCTATTTAATTTATTTTGCATCGATTAACCGTGATTATCTGTATTATCTGGGATTCTAAGCATCATTTATTTTGATTATTTTGATTTTGATCTGAACAATCAAACACAATGTGAATAAAACGAAAAAAGGGGAATTCCCTCGTTTGGATAAGATGAGTCAAAGCAAGATAAAATCTAAGTTTATCGCAATCATGAAAACTATCGCAAAAGCTAGTTAACGAAAATACCAGACCCGACCATTACGGATAATCAAGGTCTCACAGTAGTTTAGAATTTGAGAATTAAGAGATAAATTATGATAAACTCCAAAGTTTGATTATTTTTTTTTTTATTTTTCATTATTGTATCAGTTTCCAAAAGTAATTTTTGAATTATATCATAAAAAATAAAGGCAATTTTGATTATAGTTCTGATACTTTTGATGGTACTTCTTGATTTTTGTAACTTTAAATTAAATAAAGTAACTATTCAAAATGTCACTTTTTCATTCTAGTGGCACTTTTTATCCTAATTTTTCAACATGAAATTTTTAAGAATACTTATTTGTTTCATCTATGGGAGTTTTCTAAGCTGAATTACAGAAATTTCATTGCCCAGAACCTCAGACATTGCTCAAGCTATATTGGTGATATATCAAAGCACAATGTCTGGTGAATAATCTCGTTAGTACTCTAAGATAGTACAAATAACTAATTTACTTCCCCGATACCAAATATAGTCTGCTATTGGTAAGCGAATCCTGTTACTACCTACGATCTAAAACATACCCAGACGAAGCCTAGAGGGATGCAAAAAAAATTTTTAGTTTCAATAAAAAATCCCCGACACTCAAGTGTGGGCTTAAAGTATATATTTAAAGTTTCTCAATCGCATACAGGAGAGGGCAAAAGTATTAATCGGTGATAGTAAAGTATGCGACTCAATCAATTGGCAAAAGTTCTGGGCAGTTTTTAGGATTGACATTTTTATCTGCTGGCACGTAGTTCTTTTCCAATTTGTTTAAGCCTCTCAATTGTGAAACAAGCATACAAAATATTTTTAAAAATCGTATTTTTATAAATGTTTATCAAAGATTTTTTTACTGTTATTTATTAAATTATAGTATCTGCCTTTACTTCTTAGGCCTAAAAATATGCATTAAAAGCTTATATCTAAAACAGGGACACGCAAAATGGTGCACATCTGCAAATGTTCTCTTAACTTTGTCACACCTATATGCTCTTACATGTGGAGAGGAGAATAATTGTTTAATAAATTTATATATTTTTAGTACTTTTTAAGCAAATTAGTTTAATATTTAATTATAGTTTTTATTAGAGATCATAAATTGTTTAAGATAAACAGATATTATGAAATTATAAGTTTAAAACTTGTTTCCGTGCACAAGATAAGAGCGGGAGAATTATACAGACAATACATAAATATAGAATGTGAAATTTAAGAGCGCCGATCCCTGATCTAAAAATAAAAACTATTTGCTTTCAGCTAAGAGGTATGATTGGCAAATGGTTCTTAGTAATGCGGTAAATCGCTTCTACGAAACCTTGTATCAGATTGAGTTCTGGATAACTATTTTGCTAGCGGGTTAGGATGCTGTTGTAATTTACAGGCATATCTACGTCCAAATTGATTTTAAGATAGTCTTATACTGGATGACTTTACAGTCAAGGCTTAATTGAGATTTGGAGATTGCAAGCTTTAATTTTAATATGAAACCTCTTGGTTTCAATGTGCCGACACCATGTAAGACGTCTGTCTAACGTAACGTGTTTATTTTTTAGTTCATTTACTCGTATTCTACCATTTTTCCAAGCACCTCTCCACATTCTTAAAGTATTTATCTAATTCTCTACATGATATACATGGGTCCAGGTGAGAACTTAAAATAGCAGTATCATCTGCTAATGTTGATATAGTGAAGCTGGTACTTATAGGTAAATCCGAGGTGTTAATTAGATACAGCAATGGTCCAAGGACACTGCACTGTGAAACTCCAGCTCTAATTGCATTATCTCCCGTAATATAGTCACACTGTTTTACCTAACAGAGAGTAGGTAGGACTCTACTAATTTATGAGTATTTGGTGGCAACAGACATTTAATTTTATATATAAGGCCCTTATAAACTTTAACAAAAGCTTGGGCGACATTCAAGAAAATTGCAGAGCAGTACTTTTTATGTTCAAACGATTTTCTTATCTCTCCAGTTAAACGGTTTACCAGCTCGATAGTTTCATATTGTTCGCGGAAATCGAACTGATTAACTGGGATGACATTTGGCTCATTCAATAATGATATTATTTTTCTGTGGAATACTTTCTCAAATAGCTTATATAAACATGTTAGTAGACTAATTGGTCTGTACGACGTTGGTACTGTCAAATCTTTTCCTGACTTTGGTATCATAATGATCTGCGAAGTTTTTCATGCTTTTGGAAAACGCCTTGTGCTTTATCTTTGGCTCACCGTGTCCAGGTGCCATCCGCTTTTCTTAAAGGACTTTGTTCCTCTACTAATGGTTTAATATTTCTAACTGCTTTCCAGAGGGAGAAGTTAGTCTACTTGGTATTTTTCAGGCTTGCTATTGCGGCGATTCTCTTCTAATGGAAGGGCAATTCTGAGTATTTTACTTGCAGCAGACAGCTTCTGTTTTTCCATTCTCTTCTTCGTTTTCTTTTTTCAATGAGTATTCTATTTCAGAGTTTGTGTTTGTGAAATTTGTGTTTTTTTTATTTATTTATTTATTTTTTTTTTTTTGAGGTGATTTGAATCTTAAAATGATATAAAGCCGAGATTATTGGAAGAAGAAAATCTAATAATTTCCTCAAAAGACGGCGAATTTTATAATTTTTTTAAAGCACTCCTCTTACATTTTTTTCAAACTCTATAAGTATTTATTATTCAATATCTTAGATGTGAAATCATTTCAATCAAAATCTTCCTCACCCTGAATATTATGATTCATGTGAATATGACTGCTAATATATTTTTTTTTTGTTTTAGCCAATTGGTTTTAAATAATGGAGTTTCAAAATTAGTTACCTCGTAGTAAGTATTTTCTACAGGGGAATTGTCAGAAGAGATATCGTACGAATTTTCCAGAAGACTAAGATATTTACAAGAGCTTTGCTATCATTTAAAACAAAGATTCTGAACTTATCAGTCCTCTAGAGCAATTGAAAATAGCATATTCCGCCTTGAATATTAACAGACTTTTGTCAAATAAAGGGTTATGTAGAAGTCAGAACTAACAGCTCTGTCATGTTCTATTGGTACAATAGCTACATGTTCAGATTTCTTAAGAAACAGGAGACCATTTTCTTAGAAGTGGTTAGGCCGGGTAGAATTTTTGTAAGATTTGTGTCTCTTTGAAACACCAATGCTAATGACTGCTGTTTTGTTTAGAACTCATTTGCATAGATTTATGTTTAAAGCACGATTTTTTTCACTTTTTTGTGGCAATCAATGCAAGTATATTGTTAATGATTTCTAATTTATGTGGTATATATGAAGAAATATTCATATAAATGTAATACACGATATAATATAATGCCTCAATCTTGAGATGGAAATGAAGTTTAATGTCTAAAATATGATTTAAGTTAGGTAGTATTCAATTGATTTATGTAGAAAGTCTTAGGAAATAATTGCACCTCATTTATATCGATTAAATTTTGTTTTTTTATTAAACCTCATTTTAAAAAGCGTTCTTAGGTCATAAAGTATCAAAAACATCAAACTTTAAGAGACCGTTGTTAGATTAAAAATATCTTGGACAGTTTTGTGCTATTACATAATATAAAAAGCATTTGTACCACTTATTACTAAGTAATGCAAATGCTATAAACATGTTATATTTTAAATGCTCATAATTTAATTTTACATATGCAAAATTTAATTACTCTAAAAAATCCGCATACAATACAAACATATAGATTTGTTTTGTTGTAAATTAAACATATTTTTCTTGTTTTAGTTTTTTTTTTCTTTAGTCGTACCATTTCGGAGACAATTAAAAGAACTACAAAACTATGTAAAACTAAAGGACTGAACGGAAACGGAAAGTTAACCATGTGTATGATGTTCAACACTGGCAACAAAAAAACACGGTTTTTAGTTTATTTTACAGTTAGTTAGTTAACTTGTAATAAACTTTCATATTCCTACAATAAGCAGAGGCTGACTTGACTGCAAGTGGCTGTCTCATTGGTATGTGTATGTGTGTATATGTGGTAGTTGCCAACAAAAATATTTTTATGCAAATTAAATTACAAGTTTTTGAAATGTTCAGGCAGGCGTTACCAAAAGTATAGTAGTGAAAATTTTTAAAACTTTTGGTCATAAGAAATGTCGAGTGACAATCGGAAACTGCCCACAAAAGTGCTAGAGCACTAAACGTTACGAAAAGGCGGACAAAACTTCTAGCGCAACTTGCCACATAAATCTTGTGGCAAACATAATGTTGGCGGGTCAGCCACAGAATTTACTGATGTTTATTGTTTGCCACACTCACACAAACCCACACAGATATACTCGCCTAAATGATGGTGGCAATGGTATGTTTTACAGGCTCTTTGTAGCTACTGTTGACGATGATGATGATGCTACCGATGCTAACATTAAAACTGCAAATGATGCTTGTGCTGCTGGTGGTAATAATAATAATGATGATGATGATGAAGGAAGGGAGTTTTAAAGGTGGCCACATACAAATACAAGTGTGTTGAATGAATGTAAATGTATGGTCGTTAATTGAAATTTAGCGCTACAACTGATCAAAGGACATTTGCATATCTGTGTTTTATGGAATATTTGTCAGTGTGTTGCATGTAGGGACGTATAGATTTTTTTGTTTTCATATATGTAGCTATACATTTCCAATTGTTTGGCATGTATTGGTTTTATGTTGTAATGTATCCATATGTGTGTATGTTTGCCTCTATATAGATGTAGGTTTGGATGAGTGTATATTTATTTGACTTGGCATGAAAATGGCGTAGGTGTGTGCTGTTATTGGAGCCACGTATGCCAGCATGTGGTACAGACACATGTGTAGATTTCATTCGTTATGCTTTCATGCAACATTTAAACATGTTCTGTTCTGTAGTTTTTTTTATTTTTTGTTCTGACGACATTTAAAATGGCTCGTATCACGGGAACATTGACAAAATTCAATAAACGTTGTATAATTTGGCCTTCTATATTTTATGTGTACTCTTTCGCAGGTTGACGTTTTTTTTAGTTTTAGTTTTAATTTTTTTTTTTTTTTCATTATTTGTGAATTTGACAGTTGTTGTGGTGGTGCGGTTGGTGCCATGTTGCGATGTTATTTTCAATGAAACGGAAATTATGGTAATTTTTCATTATATTGTTTAAAAAAAAACAACGAAAAAACATCATGTTAATTACGCATGTTGTTGGCAAATGAACAGTGTCAGACTGACAATCAGTCAGAGCAATGTTTATTGCCATTTACTGCTGAGAGCTAACTAACAAACAAACAAACGCACTTAAACACAAACATAAATAAAACATCACTTTTGAGCCAGTTATCCTTATAATCCTATTTTTATCATGTGTCAATTTTTCAGTTTGATTTTTTTTCTGTTTTTATACTAAAATGCGTATTAAGTTGTGCCGCTGAAAACACGAAACACTAAACATGCAACCACATAATCTTTATTTGAATAATTGCGTTTTTTCTGCTACTTTTATCAAAAAGAGCATGAAACTAACAGCCAGCCATCCAACCAATCTACATAAAAAAATCTACATTTAAATCTACAATTTCTTTAAGAAAATGTCTATTAGATTCGTGTTTGCAAATTCCCTGTTGTTTAATATTGTCTGCTTGGTTCCAAATGATTTTTAAAATCCTTTCGAAGCAACTAAATAACATGTTTAACAATCATGTAATCAATCACTAGTTGACATTGTAAATGAACATTTTTAGCTTGCTTAGTTTTATTACAATTTGTACGAGAGACAATATAATATAAAATTGCGCTAATCTTATTATATTGTCACCTTATTTTAAAGCTGATACATATTGTGGACACCGTAATTTGATAAAAAAAGACAATGAAGTATAGAAATGCTGAAAGAAAATGAGTTAATATAAGAAAAATACTAGAACAATTTTAGACTAGAAAATTTTGACTAATTATGTGAACAATTTTAAAATTCTTTGTAAATCGTAAAATGAAAGGATTGGAGCAAAAATCAAGAATTTTTTTTATCAGCAGGGCAATCTAGAATATGCTTAAGTAAATATTTTTATTAGAAAATATGTGAAAAAAAATTCTCTCAGTATAAAATATGCAAATATATGTCTTATGGACTTTACATATAAACATGACAAACTATGCTTTTAAAAGCAAAATATGTTAAAATATGCTGTTAAGTCCAAAATATGCAAAAATATGTTGTAAAAAATTCAAGCAAAAACGATTAAAATTATATAAAACAAATAAATATCTGTTATATTCGCATGAAGTAAAACAAGAAATATCTTTTTGCATATTTTTTTTTTTTTACATTTTTATATTATAGCAAAACTAACTAAAATTTTCCATAACCAGGGCAAGTGTTTCAAGCTTTTCGCTTGCAAAATGCTTAGCATATTTCAAAAGAATTTCACAAAAAATGCTTATATTTTAAATCTTTGCATATATTTGCATATAATGGATACAAAAGTTAGTTTTCTTAACAAAAACACACTTTTTGTGATTTTTTGGAGTTTAATCATATGATTTCTAAAAAAAATTTTTGTGAGTATTTAGAGTACATTGTAAATATTGTAAAGAAAAAAATCAGAAGCGTTAAATATGATACTTAAAATAGTAATATTTTTATAAACATCGAAATCTATTGGAGATTGAAAGTTAAAAACATGCATATTTGTGCATATTTTCTACACATTAATATATAAGAATGCAAAAATTCGTTGCTTTTTATATACATATTCATGCTATTTTTGCATATTGCTGTGCATATTATACCATTTTTTTCGTGCTTTTTTAAGGGCATATTTCAATTTTTTTTTGTGCATATAAAAACTTGCCCTGGTCATAACTATTTCCATCTGAAATAATTTTCGATATAAAATACCTAAAATTACATACAATTCCTTAATTAAAAGGTTAAAGACGAAAGTAATAAAAATCTCTGAAAATGTTTATATTTCCACCAAATACAGATTTTTTCATAAACAATATGAAATGGCTTATTATTTGCAAAATAGGAGGTTTAGAGTGAAAATACGCTAAAAAATAAAATTCAAAACTCTGTTGATTTGGTACTTGAGTTTCAGTTGTTCTAAATTTGCTGTAATTTTTTACCTTAAATTTAGGGAAAATTTTACGTCAGTTTATTGTTTTGAGTAAATTTTACGTAAATTAACTATTTAAAGTAAATTTTGCACTTTTACTAATGAAAGTAATTTTTGTAAAATTTTACTTCCAAAGTACATTTTGTGTAATTTTTCTTTTAGAGTAAAATTTGTGTAAATTTACTATTTAATGTAAATATTGTGTTAATTTGTCTAAGGTAAATTATGTGTAAATTTACCGCTTAAAGTAAATTTATTTTATAAGTAATTTTTTATAACATTTATTACGTAAATTTACTATTTAAAAAATTTTTTATGTAAAATACTGTTTGAAATAAATTTTATGTAAATTTACTTTTTAAAGTGAATTTTGTGTAAATTTGTTTTTAAAGTAAATTTTGTGTAAATTTATTTTTAAGTAATTTTTTATACATTTCTTACGTAAATTTACTATTTAAATGATTTTTTCGTAAATTGTTTGTAAATTTGCGTTTACAGTAGATTTTGTGTTAATTTACTATTTAGAGTAAATTTTGTGCAAATTTCCTTTTAGAATTAATTTTGTGTAAATTTACTGTTTAGAGTAAATTTTATGTAAATTTACTTCTTAAAGTTAATTTTATGTAAATTTACTGATTAAAGTAAATTTTATGTAAAATTGCTGTTTAAAGTAAATTTTATGTAAATTTACTGTTTAGAGTAAATTTTATATAAATTTACTGTTTAGAGTAAATTTTATGTAAATTTACTACTTAGAGTAAATTTTGTGTAAATTTACTGCTTAGAGTAAATTGTAATGTAAAATTTGAGTAAATTTTATGTAAATTTACTGTTTAGAGTAAATTTTATGTAAATTTACTTATTAAAGTAAATTTTATGTAAATTTACTGATTAAAGTAAATTTTATGTAAATTTACTGTTTAGAGGAAATTTTATGTAAATTTACTGTTTAGAGGAAATTTTATGTAAATTTACTTTTTAAAGTAAATTTTGTGTAAATTTACTTTTTAAAGTAAATTTTATGTAAATTTACTTTTTAAAGTAAATTTTGTGTAAATTTACTTTTTAAAGTAAATTTTGTGTAAATTTTATGTAAAATTGCTGTTTAGAGTAAATTTTATGTAAATTTACTACTTAGAGTAAATTTTGTGTAAATATACTGCTTAGAGTAAATTGTAATGTAAAATTTGAGTAAATTTTATGTAAAATTACTGTTTAGAGTAAATTTTATGTAAATTTACTACTTAGAGTAAATTTTGTGTAAATTTACTGCTTAGAGTAAATTGTAATGTAAAATTTGAGTAAATTTTATGTAAATTTACTGTTTAGAGTAAATTTTATGTAAATTTACTACTTAGAGTAAATTTTGTGTAAATTTACTGCTTAGAGTAAATTGTAATGTAAAATTTGAGTAAATTTTATGTAAAATGACTGTTTAGAGTAAATTTTATGTAAATTTACTTATTAAAGTAAATTTTGTACAAATAATGTTTTTGTATAATTTTATTTGTTGAGTTAATATTAGGTACATTTACTTTTTAGAGTAAATTTTGTGTAAATTTTCTTTTTAGAACAAATTTTGTGAAAATTTACAGTAAATTTTGTGTAAATTTTTAATTTTGATAGTTTATTTTGTGTAAATTTACAATTTTGATAATTTATTTTGTATAAATTTACTTTTTGAAATAAATTTTGTGTAAATTTACTTTTTGAAGTAAATTTTGTGTAAATTTACTTTTTTAAATAAATGTGGAGTAAATTTACTTATCAAACTAAATTTTATGTAAATAAACTTTTTCAATCATTTTTTTGTAAATTTGGTGTAAGTTTACTTTTTGGAATATTTTTTGCATACATTTACTTTTATAGTAAATTTCCTTTATGAGTAAATTTTGTGTAAATCTACTTTTAAATTAATGTTGAGTAAATTTTGTTTAGAGTAGAGTTGTGTCGCTCATGAGCGAATCTGTAAAATGCACGTTGATTCATTCTTTCTTTTTGAATCATATCGTTAATTTTTATATTGCTTCAGATAAAATTTTATTATTTTAATTTATAACAAATATAATTATGAAACAATTGGTTCAGTTTCAACTATTGTCTCTTCATTCACACTCATCGTTCAGACTCTGATCAATATTAAAAAATGAATGATGAACTAAATCATTTTACAATTTTAAACCATGTGAACGAAACAGTAAAATAAAATTAACTCCAATTTAGAGAACATTTTTTGTTATATATTGTTTAAATTACCTTTTAGAGCATTTTTGTTTACATTATTATTTAGAGTAAATATTGTGTACAAAAATGTAAAGTAAATTTTACGCACAAAAATTTTAAAAATTTTTTGTTTAAATTTACTAGTAAAAATAAATTTTATTTAAAAGTACATTTTGTAATCAATTTTGTATATATTTATCTAGTATTAAAGAGAACTTTGTGTAAATATGTATACTATTTCTAGTATAAATGTAGTATTGATAGTAAGTTTTGTGTAAATTTATTTAATTGAGTAAATTTTGCATAACTTCAGTATTTGGAGTGTTAATTTTGTATAAATTTGCTCTTTGGTGTAAATTTAGTGTAAATTTACTATTGGTAAATTGTGTTTAAATTTCCTTTATTTACTATAGGAAATTTCTTAAATTGTTACTGTTAGAATTCCCTGGTTCTAATTTTTCTCCATTTGTAAACTCTTTTTTTATTATCATTATTATAACCTTATTTTATTACCTACAAAATTTTGATTAGTTTTTAAAATAACTTTTTTTCTTTAATGTATCTCTTGGTAACATGTGAATATAATCATTTACATAGACATACAATATAAAACTATTTCAAGATTATTTATTATAATTTGTATAAAACAATTTGCTTAACAAATTATCATAAGTATGTATTTATTTCTTGTTCTTTTAGTGTGTTATTTTGTAATAAATCATTTAATATTCTTTACATTTGTAAAACTATGTCACCACTAAATATTTAACCACTATTATTATAATTTTTTACTTATTTTTGTCTGTCTGTTTATTTGTTTGTGTGTGTGTGTGGTTGTGTTTTTGAAAGGATGGATGTATAACATGGATGAAAAGGATAATTTACCCCTTTCATGGTTAAGAGTGTATGAATTTTTGTTTTAACAAATTGTTAAGTCAAATAAATAAATAAAATAAAAAAAATATGCGTTGTTAACGTAGTTGTTGTTAATATTATATTTTTGTGTATAAGTGTGTGTATTGTCATTAAACGCAATTTACATACTGTAAAGAAATAAAATACATACAGAAAAAAGGACTTGGTATATTTTGTTAGACAGACATGCGTTAATATTTACTCGTAAAATATTTTTTATGATAATTTCAACAACCTTTTTGTTGTTTTATATTTTTTTCACTTTTTGCTGAAGAATAACGAGTATAAACCATGTCATTTGGTTAGCTATTAAAGTTTGTTTGGGCTTTCAAGTATTTATGGTTTAAGTCAATTTGATAATTTTGATGCCAAAAAGACAACACAAACAACAATAACATACTGAAAATTTATTTTAGTTAATATTTTGTACTAAGTAATAAAACAAGTACCATGAAAGGCGGGTAGTAGTAGGTTGGGGGGTGATTTAACACAGAGAAAGAAAAGTAACAAACTGACTAATAGAAAGGGGTTAATAAATTGGTGACATCATTGTGCTGGTACGTTAAAGAACCAAATACAGCTCTAAAGCCAAAAATCCACCAAATCACAGTTGCTTTGCCATATACTTCTTCCTCTACAACTATAAGTCAAAAGCCATAAAAACACTATAAGTAGGCGCTTTTGACAAATAAAACTTTTCTTCTATATCTCTGCCATCTTCTCCAGCTCTTCCTTGTAAGATTATTATTTGCTTCCCCCTTGTAAAAAATTAAAGCCAGATTTTATTTATTAATATCGTTGTTGTCGTCGTGTTTTCGTTACTGTCATTGTCGCATTAGTCCTTTTAGTCCTTCTTCTTATTGAAACTCTTGTTTGTCTAACTTCCTGTTAAAGAAGGTGGTAAGTTTGTTGGTTGGTTGGATTGTTTGGTTGCTGCTGACGGTGGCATAAATAATATTTTGAAAATTACTGTGCTGTTAGCAAATTAATTTCCATTTGTGTGCAATTATCGCATCAAGCTAAATATTTCAAATTACCTGGTTAACTCGCATTAAAAAGTTTTATCCAAAGACCGTGCTTGTCAATTTTCTATGTGGGTGCTGTTAAATGGATGGTATTGGTGCAATTTTCTTTTTCTTTTATTTATTTTCTTATTTTGTGGGAAAATCGCAAAACGTTATTTATTTAAGTCATATTAAAATACTTATAAACATACTAACAAATGTTAATAGTCGAAACAGGCTCATTGGAGAGGTGTATTTAAATAATAATTTTGTTATTTTCCTTAGTTGGCAAGTTAGCACAAAAGTTTATTTATATTGGTTAAGTAAGAAAGTGATTTCAGTGGTAATAGTAATGAACAGACAAATTTCTATAAATGTCACATTTTCTGTAAGTTGTGCTATTAAAGTAAATTTTTGTGTACATTTACGTTAACAGTAAATTTTCCATTAAGAGTAAATTTTTGTGTTAATTTACTATTAAGAATAAATTTAATGTTAATTTACTAAATTTTTTATAAATTCACTATTTAGAGTAAAATAATTATTTGGTGTAAATTTTGTGTAATTCTACAGTTTATAGTAAATTTGTGTACTGTAAATTTTTTGTTAGAGTACTATTTGTTTAAATATTCTACTAAGAGTAATTTACCATTTACAGATAATTTTGTCTAAATTTACTGTTCAATGTAAATTTACTGTTCAGTGTAAATTTTATTTAAATTTCCAATTTTATGTAAATTTCCAATTTTTTTTTTTTAATTTACTATTTGAAGTAAATTTTAGGTAAATTTACTGTTTAGAGCAAAATTTTTTTGGTTATTTAGGATTTAATTAACGATTTTCTGCAAAATTATCGTTTACTGTTTAGAGCAAATTTTGTGTAAATTTACTGTTTAGAGTATATTTTATAAACTTTTACTATTTAAATTAAATTTTATGCATTTTTTTCTTACAGTAAATTATTATTATTAAAAATTCAAGTAAGAGTAAATTTAACGTAATTTATTATTTTTTAGAATTTATTTCTAAATTTTCTGTTGAAAATTTTGTGCACTTTTACTATTTAAAGTAAATTTTATGTAAATTGTTTTCTTAGAGTTTTTAATTTTCTGCTAAGAAAACTGTGTACAATGAATTTTGCTTAAATTTACAATAAATTTACTATTTTGTGTAAATTACCTATTAAAAGTAAACTTTATTGTTTTTGTGTTAATTTTTTTAGATTGAGTTTTGTAAAAATATACAATTTTGTGTGGAACATTTTATCTAAATTTTATATTTAAAGTAAATTTTATGTAAATTTACTATATTAAATACATTTTACGTAAATTTACTATACAAAAATCAAGTTTTTATTGAATTTGCTATTGACATTACTTTTTGTATAAATTTCCTTTTAAGATTAAATTTGGTATAAACTCAATATTAGAAGTAAATTTTGTTTAAATTTGCTATTTATAGCAGTAATATTTCCATTTAATGTAAATTCTGTATAAATTTACAATTTTTAGTAGATTTTTCGTAATCTTACTACATCGAGTAAACTTTGTGTAAATTTTCTGTTAAGTGTAAATTTACATTCACTACTATATTAGGAGTAAATTTTGTTTAAATTTACTATAGTAAATTTAAGTAGCTATTTTCAATAAATTTTTTAATATTTTTGAAATTTTTTGTGTAAATTCTTGTTAAAATAAATTTTGTGTAAATTTACATAGTGAATAAATTTTGTGTACATGTGAGTAAATTTTGTGTAAATGTGAGTAAATTTTGTGTAAATTTACATTGTGAGTAAATTTTTGGTAACTACTTTATGGAGTGGTTTTGTGTAATTTTATAGCATAGTGTACATTTTGAGAGTAAATTAATTATTTATTTGTGTAAATTAAGTTTTACGTTATTTTAAATTTTCATATGCATATTTACATTGCATTTATGTAAATTTATTACTTAGTGTAAAGAATGTGCAAATTTAGTTTATACAATCTTTTTGTAAATTTTCAATTTACATTAAATTTTAGGTATATTTTCTGTTAAGATTAAATTTTATTAAATACAATTTTTTATAAATTTACTGTTAATTTTCGGTGAATTTATTATTTAGAGCTAATTTACATAGTTTCAAATTAAATTTAATTGTACATATAATTGCATTTAATAAAAGGTCTACATATTCATGGTCTAAAATAAGTTTCTCAAAGTATATTCAATCACAGCTCTATATAGACTTAAAGTGGCTTCAGTTGTAGATATAAAATATGTTTTACTCGTTATTTTTGCTAAGCCTAAAGATAGCTTTAATAATGGAATTCTTTAAGTTAGCTTCAGTCA
Source organism: Protophormia terraenovae (assembly GCA_951394005.1). NCBI lineage: Eukaryota > Metazoa > Arthropoda > Insecta > Diptera > Calliphoridae > Protophormia > Protophormia terraenovae. The sequence goes on from OX596076.1 coordinate 1,370,656, forward strand.
TAGGTTTTTATACAATCTCAATTTAATTTGTAATTCAATACAGCAGCTTTAGAAGTGTTTTTATAGTTCCAAATAATTTTTGGTGGTCTTAGTATTGTTTCAAATAAGACTGCATAATTAGTCTTTAAAAAGTCTCATGTTAGCTTTAATCGTAGGTATTTATATAGTCAAAAATAGTCTTTATAATGCCTTCATGGAAGCTTAGTACTAAAATTTAGTTAATTTTTGGATATTTTATAGTCTCCAATTAATTTTAATTTTGGAACTTTATACCGTCTCAACTTATCTTTCATCGTATGAGTTTTCATAGCCAAATTTGCTTAAGACCTAGGTTTTTATATATCCTGAATTCCTTTAAAACGAGATAACTTATTGGGAGTTAATAAAAAAATAAAAAATAAATAACAGAAATTAACTTTCCTGCCCATCCAATATAACCAGGATAACGAACGATTTTGCATGTTTGGCCTTTTTTTTTAGTAAAGCTTTCCCTCCTTTTGTTTTGGCTAAATTTAGTCTGGCAAAAATTTAATTTGACGACACTATTAAGTGGGCGTAACAATGCCGTTATTTTATTTTATTCGTTTTTTTTTTTTTTTTTATATAAGTAGTATTTACAATACTATTTACTCTATAGAAAGTTTTACATATGGTGTCTATGTATGTAAATGTTAAACTGTCATGTTGTGGCAATTGCCAACAGTTTTTGTTTTTTTGTTAAACGTAACGCAATTTCGTTTTTTTCAACTTCTCGTCTAGTTAACTGCAAAGGCATGTGACATAGGCACCTGTATTCAATATTACATTGTCAATTGGGTAAAGCAGAAGCAGGGGAAGGAGGAGAAGTTGTTTATCGTTATTGTGCAATTAACTTTATAATGGGATATAGTAAAAGTTTGAACGCTTTTCAATTGAAGCTTAATAATAATATAAACATAATATAAAAAGAATAAAAAATAAAATTAAAATGTAAATTATTATATTCTATTTGATCTCATTATGTCAAAATCAAACTTATACTTTTCCCCACCAAACAACACAACCAAACAAATACAACAGCACTCATCACATTTCATCTCAAGTGAATAGACATAGCGAAGAGTTTTATGGGAATTCAAGTTATGAATACGCGGAAATGAATAAAAGCTCAAGTGTTGGCAAGTACTTACTTTGTTGGAATCACCCCAAAAATTATTATCATAAAGTAACGAAAACACTGATACACTTTGGTTAAATACAAATAAACTTCTTTCTATCCATCCATCCATTTAAACAGCCATCCCCTTAAAAAAATAATAAAAAGGAATAGAGAAACTGATACTTCAAATACAGCGTACAATTGTAATTGTTCACCGTCAAAAATGTTGATGATGATGATGTTGTTGATATTGGTGCGTAAGAATATTAAACATTTATGTATATGTGTGTGTATGTATGTTAGAATACCATTTCCATACAATTACATTCATCTTTTTGTAAACGTTAACAATGAGACGATAACAATAACCAATATCAAAAATAATATAAACATCTCTAATAATTGTAATAATTTTCTTTTCTTTTGTATTTTGCTATTTGGGAAATATTGTTTAAGCTACTACATGCTACTCCTCCCTTGTTATAAATTTATATAACTATACATCTAATACTTCTACGGAGACTACATCTTCTCCTGCTGTGAATTTATGAGCCGCAATTGCGAATTTATATAGAGTCAGCAGAAATTACTCATTCATTCATTTAGTCATTCATTCTTTTAATACAAAATGTTGCATACAAAACTTTCTTTACTTTGCTGCTGCTGTTTCACTGACTCTTTCTTTATAAAATACATAATTTTGAAATTGTGGGGTCGCTTTATTTCGCGTTCTAGTATTTTTTTTTTTTTTTTAACAAGAATTTGTTTTGGTAAGCAAAACATGTCATCTACTAAATTCGGACGTATTATTCGAAATCCCGGGGTGCCAAAATTACAACAACAAATAACAACTGAAATAAATTTGCATGTCGAGTATAGAGAAAGAAACAGTTTGGGGGTTGATGTTGTTGTATTTGCTGCTGATGATGAGTATTTGTTATAAGAAAAAGTATGAGCGCGTGAAACGCACGAATTATCGCAGCTCCAAATTATTTAAGAAGTTTTTTCTTTTTTCTTACTTTTGATTTAATATTATGTTTCCTAACGTTTTTAATTCCAAAAGAACGGAGGAATTATTTAAACGAATTGTAATTTTGTGGTTGAAGAGTTTTTTTCTTCTCCATTGCCAAGCCACAGGGTTTCAATGTTACAACTCATGCATATGGTATAATCGAATATGTGTGTGTTGTAAGTATTACTGCAAAGTGCATCAATGTTGTAGCTTTAAAAACAGTTAATGAAATTATGTTTTCCTGTTATTATTGTGCCAACATGTTTTTGTAGTATGAGATGGTGTGGCACATAAATCACGGCACCCAGTTATGTTGTGGCATAAAAACATAAAATTTAGGCAAATTAGTTTAGAATTTATGGTATTTGTAATAGGTATAGTGGGGAGAGTAACCCTTTTTATGGTTAAAAAAATATACATTATACTGTATGTCTCTTCAGCATATCAATTTAATCGCAATTCTAGAACTTTTTAAAGACTCAAATATGGTTTAATTGTTTCGTCTGTTTTAGCTTTAAAAAGAGATCTTATTATGGAGATGTCAATGACTAAAAATATAGTTGTGTTAGTGAGAGTGAAAAATATACACTCAGAGAAAATTCGGCTTTAGTAAATGAAACCCGTTAGTTATGCACTCTAAGTATCGATTAATGATAGAGCGTAAGAATACGTATGAAGTCAGCCAGCAAAATTGTGAAATTGACTTCTCTATCTTAATATAATCTTAAATTGGCTTCAATCATTCTCAATTTAGCTTCAATGAAAGGTCTTAATGTTGTTTTAAATTATCTTCAGTTGCAGAGGTTGTTATGGACTCAAAAGTACCCTCAGTTCTAGTTATTTAATAGACTTAAATTATCTTCAAATGCACTTATTTTTGTGGACTCAAATTAAGCCCAATTAGAAGTCCTTATATAGTTTTATATTATATATAATGAAATAAATATATCTACATCGGAATTATTGAAGATCTACTTAATGAACTATATTGGTTTCTATTGGAAGTCTTTATATATAAAAAAAATGTTTCAGTCGGTGGTATTTGAATAGCTTAAAATTTGATTCATTGGCAAGTTTCCATATAGATCAGAAATAGCTTTAATCCAAGAACTTTTTACAGTATCAGATTATCTTTAATCAGAAGTGTTCATATCAATTGCAATCTTCAAATGGTACCACATTAGCTTTAATCGGAAGCCTTCATATAGACTCAAATTATATTCAAATGGAGTTCTCTAAAAAGTATCAAATTAGTTTCATTAGAACGTCTTCTAATAGACTTCAATAAGTTCAATCGGAGGTATTGTAATATTATCAAATTGCCTTAGGTATTTATATACTATACAATTTGCTTTAATCGGAGGTATTTGAATTAGTCTGAAATTAGCTTTATAGAAATTTTTTCATATAGAGGAGAATTAGCTTTAGTATGAAATCTTTTTGTATTCGTTTACTCTCATATTTTGTATTCATATGCTCTTAAATAAGCTTTAGTCGTGGATATATGTATATATTTTTTTTTCAAACTAGCTCCTATCTTAAGTTTTCATATCGATTAAAATTTGGAAGTGTTCAAATCGACCCAAACTAGCTTTAATCAGAAACCATCATATAGAATCAAATTATATTCAATTGCAGTTCTTTATATAGTAATATATTTTCCCAGCGCGCTTCGCTATGCCATTTAATGCGACAACTAATATTTTCTTTATATGTGGGGCTACTAATCCTCCTAGTTCTATACGTCCTATTTCATTTCATCAATGCGATATGATTAACACAATATATCATTAGATATGTCATCATAAATATTTGTTTTATATAGGGGCACCACTCCTCCTTGCTCCGATACCAAATTATCTTCAATATTAAGTTTTATTCTTTCGAACCAGCTGCTTTAATAATCTTAAAATTTATAGCTTCAATAAGAAAAAAAATATAGTTGTACTGACCATAATCTAAGAGCGGTATATTATGATTGGAATATATGGTCATAGCTACAAATAGATATGATTATACATAATAATTGTTATTATTCCATTTTTTCATATTGTCTCAGACTTTATGGTTCCTTATTATTTTCTACATTATTATCTCATTTTATCAAATTGTGATTTAATTTTATTATATTATTATCGCATCTTATCATATTATTATCTCATATTATCATATTATTCCAACTAATCATATAATAAAATAATACCGATGAATTCAAAATTATTATTTTTATAAATTGTTTATTGAGTCCATTACATTTATTTCTAAATTATAGAGAAAAGTGTTTATAAACCATAACATAATAAGTTTATTTATTTTTACCATCATATATTGTGCAATATAATACAAGATATTCTTTAGTAACTAAACTGTTAAAGTAGTTGCTTAAATCACACTAAATATAACAAAACCTCTTTTACCTTTAGTAATTCATGGATAAACTAAATGAGAATTATAATAAAGATGTTAAACGATCGTTAAAAACAAAATATATTTAAAAAAGAAAATTATTAATTTTTCAACCATATTTGTAAAAAGCTATTTATTTGTAACATTTTATTGTTATGATAATAATAATAGTAATATGGCTTAAAAACAGAATATGGTTTAAGAACAAGGCAATAGAAATAGATTATAACATAGATATGAAGTTCAGTTTTCAAAAACCTAAGTCGGTTGTCAAAAAAACCTAAGTCTAAGAGTGTGTAAGTAAAATTTTTCATTGAAAACAAAAACAATTGTAGTACGTGTGCCTTTTTGAGTAATTTTTTCAATTGAGTTTTTTTTAAGCTTCATATCTATGTTATAATCGATGGAAATAGATTTATAATATAAAATAGTTTTGAAAATAATGGTATTTTGTCATATTAATAAAGTTTTTTTCTAGCAAAAGTATTCTAAAACATACAATTTTTATAGAAAGTAAACATTAAATGTTAAATGAAAATATAATATTGTTGTTGTGACAATATAGTAACCTTAGTTTTTCTATGCGTGTTTTGGGGAACTTGGCTTTAGTCATCATGTAGACTCTTATTATAGATTCAAATTTATTACAATCGAAAATTTTATTTCATCGAGGACCCAAAATAAGCTGCAATCAAAGATCTTAATAATGATTTTTATATATGATCAAATTTGCTTTAAATATCGCCTTTAGATTAAGTTTTTTGAGAATTTCTAGAATCTGCTGTTTGTTAGAGAATAAAATGTAACAAATGTGACTCCAGTTTATATAAATTTTAAAATTTTTCTAAAATCTTTATTCATTAAATGTCAAATTTGTAAAAAGGAAATAAATAAGTATTATATTTTGAAATATTAACTTTTGTCTCCAACAAAATTTAACTGATAATTTCCCAATTCCTTCATTTAAAGGATACATTAAAATATTGATTTTATTATAATTCAAACCAATTTTTCACAAAACAAAAATATCAAAAGGATAAAAACACCAACTCAAAAACATTTATGTTAACAAAATCCAAAAGGATCCAACAACATTCATTGACTATTTGCAAAAAATATGCATCTTTATATTGCCGCCTATAAACTGCCAAATACATACACAAGTATGATTTAAATTTGAGCAGGCAGCCAAATGACATTTGGGATGACGTCAAAAATTGGTTAGTTCATGTTATGCTTTTATCTCGCATTGACATGTCAATTCATTTAAAGGTCTTTGTGCGCATCAATACACCAGCCAGCCAAAAGAAGTCATCAATAATAAATGTGTGCGTTAGCGGTTCCAGGAACTTTTAAGAACCGATGTCAAGTATAATGAAATAAAAAAAAAAGAATTAGCAATTTCACTAAAACTCAAACACACTCTTAGCACATCAAGTAATTGTTGAAATACTCGTAGCAACAAAAACTACAACTATTTTGGAGTGTGTGTGTGTATATATGGATGGAGAGTTGTCCACACACACTCTGCTGGCTGAATGGCTGGGGTGGTTAGAAGATATTTGTAGCGAGTAGCAACTGATGGACTTTTTGTTAAGTAATAGAAGAGCTAGTGAACATTTAACACTCGATTAAATACGAAATTTATGACCTTTTTTTCATATGACGGCCAGAGACTTGTTTGCGGACGAGTGAGCACAAGCAGCGGCGTTTGTTGATGCTAATTCAGTTTGAATTGACAAAAACAACAACTTGAAACAAACACACAAATTACTAATACAATAAAAAGGCAAAATATAATCGATACAAACAAATTAAAGCGATTAGAAAAAAAATTTACTTAATTTATAAAAACATTGTGTCGTGCAATGAATGATGTGAATTGAAAGTAACACCACCACGATTAATTCTATAGTGGGAGAGTTGAGTAGAAGCAGAAAGTAATAGTGACAGGACTATAAATGACCGTTATGGTCATTGCAAAAAATATATATAAAAAAATTAAATGCGTTTGGCCGCTGGTGTTCGTTGTGCTATTGACATTTTATTGAGACAAATTGATGCGTTTTCAATGTGACTTTTGGGTCATTCTCAGCTTTGACATAGAACGCCCATATGTCTGCATTATGCACACACAAATACACTTTAACAACTCTTAGAGTAATTGCGGGGGTTGGCAAGTAGTAAAACGCGGAATTTTGTCATTTAGTAAATTAACCGAAAAATAAATTGTATAAGCGATAAAGACATTAAATGAAAATATCTATCTACCACTACTACTAACTAACATCCAAAATAAACACCCTTACCATATGGATATTGTTGGTTTCTATTTAAGGATGTGGCATTGTGATAAACATCTGGGCGAGCTGCCAAATTGGCAAAAACCAAAGCCACCAATGCGACTGACTCTTCTTCCTTACACTGATCTTAGACAAGCAATTAAGTTGATAACACTTTTATTTTATGTGTTTGCCAATGTTTCCAAAAAAGAAATATTTTTATATATCTTTAAGTGTGTAAGTAAGTATATCTATTTATGTGTATCAGTCAGTAAAAGCTATTTATGTTTAACCATCAATTGTTTTGTTCTTGTTGTTGTCGTAATTGTGTTAAAGAAATCTTCGTCACAAATAGTTGGGCAATTTTGAAAATTATCGCGTGATACCATCGCATACTCACACTCACATTTATTCACTCATTCATTCATTTATACACTTTTAGTTAATATTTATATCTTGAATGGATGATGGTTGTAATAATAACGTTGCTTTGATGGATGGATCGATCGATCGTTCGTTCGATTCATTGCACTTCGATACGTTCGATCACCCAATTGGAACCGATCAATTTGTTTGATATTTTGTTTTCTATTAAGCGAAGACTTAGAATGTCATATGAAAAGGGTGTTTTAAGGAAAAGTGTTATATTTTGAATGTAGTATTTGACGTTTGAGTCTTTTGAAAATAATAATATCATATAAAATATCCCAGTGCCATTCGTATCCTAGTTCATTGTTATATTCCTATTGTAGGTTCTTAAAGAAAGGCTATTGTCCTGTAGAGACTGGCAATCCTATAGGTTCTAATACACAGATATCTTCTTTCCTTCTTTGTCATTTCGTACCAAAAGCCGGGTCTTTATTCTGTTACTTATTTGTTGAATCAATTTTAGTTTAAATTCTAAAATTCCTTGTATGTAGCTTTTTCTGCACAATAAATTGACTTTGGGAAAATTTTTAATGATCCGAAGGACCATCATGATTGAAATCGTCTTTAACAGAGTACAACTAGTTACGGGCTTGAGAGATTACGATCTTAAAGTTATTGTTTTTAGTCTTTATTCTGTTACTTATTTGTTGAATCAATTTTAGTTTAAATTCTAAAATTCCTTGTATGTAGCTTTTTCTGCACAATAAATTGACTTTGGGAAAATTTTTAATGATCCGAAGGACCATCATGATTGAAATCGTCTTTAACAGAGTACAACTAGTTACGGGCTTGAGAGATTACGATCTTAAAGTTATTGTTTTTAGTATCTGGATATTTTGTGGCACATTAATTGGTTAAGAACTTGGAGGATATTTATTCTCATCCAAAGGACCATCCAGATTAAAATGATCCTTAACTGAGCTTAAAAGTTATAGGCTGGAATCAGCCTTTGAGAGATCAGGATCTCAAAGACGTAATTTGGAATCCTTTCAATATTTTTTGGCACATCAACCGGTAAAAAAAACTTTCTTAGATTCGAAGGACCATCATAATTAGATTCTGAAAACTAGAGAATTATTAAAATGAATTACAGCTTTAGCAGAAAAAATACATCTCCTCATGCAGACCCCTGTTACCCTTCTTCTCTTCTTGCACCTTAAAAAAAAAATTGGCCTTCATACAAAATATTATTTTGTGGTAAGCTATTCTTTTTTTGTTTTGTCTTTATTGTTGGTCTTCTTCCTTTGCAATACGGGTGTTTTAATTCAAATTAAGTGCATGCAATAACTATAATAATCGTATGTTTGTTTATTCGTTTGTGTCTGAGAATGTGTGTGTTTTACTGCTTCCGAATGGTTTTACATCAATAACTTTTTAACCTGAATAATTAAACACATTCAATAGTGCAACAGCTCAAAAATAAACAGACATATTCACACACATACATATAAGAACTACGCACCAACACTTGCATAAACCAATACCTACTTACTTTTTCATTACTTTAACTTGTATAAATAAGTAGGTAGACTTCGATGCCTACAACTGACTCTTTAACTCGAGACTTTTTGCTTTTGTTTTCATTTATTTTAATTGGGGAAATTAATAATGTTTGCGTCAGTTGGTTAAATTACAAAAACAAAACAAAAAATATATTTGTAGATCATAATTAAAGCCATGATAATAATTTTTAAACAGTCTTTTTCTTACCATTTTTTTCTTACTCACGAAGTTACTTTCAGTTAGGCTGACTGGCTGTTAGGCTTGATGATGATACTTACTTATTTATAGTACCTTTTCGTAGCACATTTGTATCTTTGTGAATTTTCCCAAGATGCAAGAGACAATGGCTTGTACAAAGTGACAGTTTTGTTATTTATAAACCTGTGCTTTGGCATTCAAATATCGATTTAAAACTCTTGACTTTTCTTTTTTTTTTTCTGCTGTTATTCCCCGTTCTTTTTTGTTTCGAAAGCTGCAAATGAAGAGGATCGTAGTCAGCCAGTCAACCTTGCAGTTAGCATCTATTATAATCGCTGTATGGTTTGGTTTGGTTTTATGCGAGCGAATAGTTAATTTTTATTTGCGTTAGTGGAATTTGGCGACGCTGTTTGGTGTCAGTTTGATAAGTTGCGATGCCAATGAGTGCAGGACGACAATGCTGCATTCCATTCTATAGAACAATTGCTTTGGATTTGCGCAAAAATTCCATTCTTGATTTGTCTGACACTCAATTTTATAACGTTGTCTTGTGTTTGTTTGTTTGTTGTTAGCTGCCGGCAGTCAGCCGGCTCAATTGTCTTCTGTCGTCTACATAAAATGTGTATTTTGAACGATTCAATAACTTTAAAATTGGACTGTTTATTGTTGTCCACTTACTCGAACTCCCGTTCATTCGATTACTCTCTTGTCCCTGGCATTTATCCTATATACATATTTATATCCTTTTCGCTTTTTAGTAGTTTTTTTTTTTTTTTCATTTTTGAGAGGCAATTGCCATTGACAACTTAAATACCTTAATAGCTGAAGTAGTTGTTGCAGTAGTAGTTGGAACAGTTTGTGAGTGTATGGAAAAAAATACGAGAAATTTAAGTGTTGTATTTATTATATTTAGTATTTGACTAGTAATAAACACCCTACTGAAATACTTAAAATAATTTTTTATAGTTAATGCAGACGACAAGAATTGTAGTTGGTTTTAATCGATCTAGCATTTAATATTACAAGAGAGAGTTTATCTAAAGACGTCTTCTGGTTAAAGAACTTACAAATTTATTCTTCTTTATATTAATATTTGTTCTGTCATCGTTAATCTTTATTAATAACAAACTTGTTGGGAATTAGTATCACTCGCAACTTTTTAATATCCTTCATTCTGTAAATCGGTATAGGACACAAATCAAAAATCTTTTCCTATGATTTGCAATAGCTGTCAGCTGTAAAAAACATTTAAAGCCTTAAATGACGTGTCAAATTCGCAAAAGGAAGTAACTTACACTTACATTTGTTTAATTAAAGTCTTTAGATAAATAAAGTATGCAACTGCCAAACGAGGATCAGCATCCCTCCGTATGCAATTTGACTACTTTAACCTGTTGTGCAAATAGCGAAGAAAACGATTTTACACATTAAAATCCTTGATTTGGATTAAACTTTTCCAAACTCATTTAAAAACCTTAAGCTTTGTTGATATTGTTGATACTAAGTGCTTGCTTTTCAACCTGATCATGTTTTCTTACTTTATTAATTTCCTTTGTGTCAATTGGTAATTGAGTCAGTTGTAAGTAAGTCCTGTCTAGCATGATTGAACTTATTGTTTTGCTGATGTTGGATTTGTGTTATTGTTGTCAATTCTTGGGATGAAAGCTGTGGTATATAAGTGCCCTTAAGTTGATCTGTTTTACATAACTGTTGAGTAGGCCGAAGATGCAAAAATAATTATTAAAGGTCACCAATTTAAACCACTGTACAAGCATAGATTTAACCAAACACTTTACAATATAGCTATGGGAACTAATTAAAGTTCACTACGAGTAGTTTAGAAAGGGGAAGACAGTGTACAAAAGAGATAAATTAAATGGGATTACTCATGATTCTACGACATAACACGCAAAATAAATTGTTACTCCATATACGTTCTGACCTAAACTAATCTTATACGCTTACTAAAACAATCGAATGCAGCTTCTATTTGGTCTTACCTCTACTTGTTTGTGGAAAGAAGCTTATCTTTAACAATAGCGAAGTCATAACCTCAATATTTTGTCATGGATCCTGTTCTTATGGAGCTCTTGCAATTTTTTTTCGGGCACACAAAACATTTATTGGATTTAATCTCACATATCATATAAGATTCAACAAATAAATCGCAGTACAACTCTTGTCATAATTTATAAAATTTACTTAGATTGTATGGCCAGTATATTAATGCTTTAATTAAAGTAGTCTGTATAACAAATCATAAATTATTTCAGGTTCCCTACTTCAGCACTCTCTTAACAAATGCTAGTGTAAAAGTATGGAGCTCATTATTGATTCTAACTAATTATTGATTCTGTCAAACAAAACGCACCGCTTTTTCCTACTCATTAATCAATGATTGATCTGTCGACAAAATTATATCAGAATAAATCTACCGATGCTTTGGCAGCAATGAGGAAGATCAACTTTTTCCTACTCATTAATCTATGATTGATCTGTCGACAAAATTATATCAGAATAAATCTACCGATTCTTTGGCAGCAATGAGGAAGATCAACAAAATATAAGATTAGATAAGTAGCAGGCTATTATACAAATTTGCTAAACTTTATCAATTCCACTCGGCTGCTGTTTACTGTAGCTATGCGGTGTTAATTAGAGACCTGCAACACATGTCTTACAAGACATTTCAAGACATTTGGTATTTTTCAAACGCTTTACTGTTGTGTGTATGCAAGGAAAAAATTCTATAAAGCAGGCACTTCAAACCATTCAAATATTGTTTTAAGTGTTTAACTGTACAAGCAAATACTTGAAGTAACAAGACATGAGAGTGCAGTCGATCAAAAATTCAAGACATTTGTATACTTGTTTGCTTCGATAGAGAATATTTTGCTTTTCTGCTTTGTACGTTTTTGTGTGTATAAAGGCCGGGTTAGTTTGCTGTTTGATGCGATGTTGATGTAGAGAACGAATACAAAAAGGTTGCAAATATTGCAAATAATATACTCTTATTCGAAGCAAATACCTTAAATACTGTGTAAAAAAAAAGCAAGACATACGAGACATTGAAAAAATACTAGTGTTTCACACAAAATTTCAACAATCGCTCTCTGAAAGAGAGAGTGTCTCCCACTTTTACACTCACAACCAATATAAATTAAAAGAGGTTGGGCAACTTGAGCAGATATATATATATATATATATATGTATATATATAGATATATATATTTATATATATATATATATATATATATATATATATATATATATATATATATATATATATATATATATATATATATATATATATATATATATATATATATATATATATATATATATATATATATATATATATATATATATATATATATATATAAATATATATATATATATATATATATATATATATATATATATATATATATATATATATATATATATATATATATATATATATATATATAAATATATATATATATATATATATATATATATATATATAAATATATATATCTATATATATACATATATATATATATATATATCTGCTCAAGTTGCCCAACCTCTTTTAATTTATATTGGTTGTGAGTGTAAAAGTGGGAGACACTCTCTCTTTCAGAGAGCGATTGTTGAAATTTTGTGTGAAACACTAGTATTTTTTCAATGTCTCGTATGTCTTGCTTTTTTTTTACACAGTATTTAAGGTATTTGCTTCGAATAAGAGTATATTATTTGCAATATTTGCAACCACTAAATGTCTTGAAGTGTTTGCTTTGTTTTGGTCGACGAACAGCACAAACAGTAGTTACTGTTGTTCTTGTGCAAAGTGGTATTTGTTTTTCAAGTGGTCTTGTGCAGGGGTGTGATATTTTCGCATTGTTCGTATATCCGTTTAGAGCCTCGATTATGTATTGCTGATATGTTTCATTCATATCGTACTCGAATTTCTATCGGTGTTGTTCTGATTCGTCAAACTTTTTGTATAATTTTTACGTAACATTTCTTATTCATGGCTGTCTACTACACTATTGAAGCATAGGTTTGTAAAGATCTCCTGAAGAGCTAGTCTTTCGTTTTCGAATTAAGACTCCATTTAGAGCCTATTCCTCTTCTACACATTGACCAGCTTCTGGCGACTATTTTGGCCATTCTCTCTATGAGTTGTCTCCATTTTAATTCCCGATCGTTCATTTGAGTTCAACATTATAAATTAAACTTATATGGGATTTTAATAATTACACCCAGAGAAATATCAATCACATACGTGTTGAAAACGATACCATTCTGTGTCAATAGTGAATATACACCGTATGTGTTTAAATTAAACACTGCGTGTTCAATTCTTATTGAAAATCGATACCTAATTGAAACCAATTGAAACCATTTCGGTATCAAATTTTTAAATTACATTTGTTTTGTATTAAATTTGTTAACGAAAGGTATTAAAAAGCTGTTACCGTAAATTTTCAATGTGACCACAACCGTTGTTGATTTTGAATCGATTTTTTTCCCTTAGTGTAATTGTTTTTTTTTTTTTTCTTTTTTCTGTAGTAGCCCGTCAAGTCCTTATTGCCGCTTTCAATAATTTGCAAAACCAATTTAGCTGAGTAGTTGATATGATTACCCTTGTTAAAGCTATACTCACATACATACTAACATACTCACAAGGAGTACAAGTATCTTTTGAATACTTATAAAAAGTATTTGTGTTTTATTTGCAAAAATATTTAACCTGTTTTTTTTTAAGAAGAGTTTTGCCAGCTACTGTATTTTGTTTTGAAACGTATTTAAATAAATAAAAATGTGTATATATTTATTTGTGTAGTTGAGCTGCTTCCACGAACTTGTAAGATGATCAATTCAAAATATTTGCTTTAATTGTATTACCAAAGTTCTGTATAAGGCTGCCGCCACCGCTACCGCCAAAAAAATAAAATAAAGATAAATAAACACATACAAATGAATTTATTTATAACAATGTATAAGGAAAGTGTGTATTGTATTTTATTTTTATATATAAGAAAAAAAATGTTTAAAGTAAGCGCTTAATGTTGGGTGTTGATTGGAATTTTAAACGACGCACATAAATTAACAAGATGTCAATGTGCTGAAAATTTGAATATGTGTTTTAAAAAAAATGAGTTTTTTTATTTTGCAAAATTTTGGTGGGGAGAAATAAGAATTTTATATTTTAGAAGATTTTATTTGTTAAATTTTATAAAAGGAGGAGGAAGTTTTAAAAAAATAATAAAAATATAATAAAGATTTTTTCTCTTAAATAAAAGAATCTTGAGGGAATTGTATTTAAACCTAGATTTTTATAGTTATCGTTTTAAAGCTTTAGAATGGGATCAGAGCAGATTTCATTTTGGAAACTGTTAAAAATTAACCTCTTAATAAGACCAGATTAAGTTCTTCTTTACATGTAATTAAGATATTGTTGATGAAGAATAATTTTCATTATTTCAAATTCTAGGTTGCTTTTACCATTTGCAAAATATTTTAAAATTTGTACAATTGTTTTTATTGAATTTTTAAACGTTTTGTTTTTAATTCTACTAAGAAATATATTGGTTTACGTGCTCTAATTCCTCATACATTTTTTCAATAACAATAAGTTTAGTTTCCAATAAATAGTTCAGCTTTCAGTAAAATATTTTTACTTTGATTAAAATTTAATGAAAATTAAATCGTTTTTATATCATTTTCATCATCACCAATAGATTTTCTTTATTAAAGCAAATAATAAACGTAGCAAATCTCTAATTGCCGCATTTTGTGGCAAAACATTGTAATGACAAAATGTCTTTAACAATTTCAAATATTTTTTGGTATTTTATTTTAGTTTATTTTCTTTGTCTTTACAACAAAATTACACTTGAATTATTAAGCAAACAATTGATGGCTAAGATGGCAAATTCTAAAGACATTTTTAAGGAGACATTAACCAGTGGACACATAACTGACAAGTAAAATGGCAAAATGGTAATAGGAGGAATATTTTGTAATTGATGAAAGTCAATCAGAAAAAATAAAATAAAATTTATAGACAAACAAAATACACCTCAAACGAAAATATTTCTCTCATAGAGACCACGATATACATAGAGACCAAATTGCACAATTTAGTTCAAACTGAAAATTGGATAATGCCGTAAACTGTAATTTATCTTTTAGCTAAAACAAAAATATACTTAAAAGCAACTTTATACTTATGCTGACATTGATGGTTGGCTAGCTGTCTTGTCTTAACTATATGTCGTGTTACATCTTATGACAGTTTTAAGTTGTGTGGTGTCAGTCAAGTCACTCACAGTATTTGCATGTCATTGAAATTGTCATTTAAAAAAAAACAAAAAAAAAATATGAAAAGGAATTTTTAAAAAATGGTCTTAGTAACTCTTTTTTATTTATTTTTTGCTGATTTAAGAATTGAGGGTGTGTTTGAGAATGTGTGTGAATACTATTAGAAAGTGGCTTAATGTGGTTACAGATCAATAGGCATTCATTGCTTAAGTTAAGGTGGTATTTGATAACCTCATTTCCGTATTGATTTTATTCTCTATAAACATTTATAAAAGTATGTAAATGCAACACCAATTTAACCGAGCATGACTTTTTTTATTGTTTTCATCAATTGCTCATAATGTCCCCACTATTTTTTCCGGATGTGGGAAATTTACATATTTTTTTGTGAAAAATATTGCGTGGTATGGACTATAGTGATGACATGCAACCCTTTAACATACATTTTTTACCAATAACTTTTTGTAACTTTCCAATATGTTTACAAAATTGTTACAGATCACTGAACCATGTCAATATTACGATCGGTTTTTATGGTTTTTTGTATTTTCGAAAATATATTTCCCTAAAAAATATTTATACACTTTATTGGGTTTTACTTATAAATTGCAGCTCATTTGCATTTTAATAAATTGTAGGCTTTAAGCATTTAACCCTTTTATTTGTTTTTTTTTTCTTTTTTTTTTTATAGAAATGTGTGAATTAAAAAGCATTTTATCGGGTTAGTTTTAACTATCACAGGTGCTTAAATGCAGGAAACATCATTTGTTATGGGTGCCACCGTCTATATAAACCAAAAATAAACAAATTTAATAGTTTTTCAATACTCGAATTATCAATCATTTGTCAAAGAAACCCCATTTTCATAAAAGTCATTTATCGATGTAATAAATACATATAAAATGTTTTTTTTTTTTTTTTTTTTTTCAGAGATAAAAATAAAATAAAATTTTGATTGACAATTTTATAGACTAATAATTTTCTATAACTATTTTCGTTAAACCTGCTTTAAATTTCTTTCAGTTCTAAATCAATTTCAAGATATTCAATAAAAATACCAGTTGAGATATTTATAACGCATAATACAATAAGAATTTTTAATTTTATTACAAAATTATTTCAAATAAATTAAAATAATTAATTTGTGCCTGGAAAATAATTTATACACTTAGGGCCTGATTCAGCATAATAAGAAAACTGTTCTAAATTAAAATTTGTATGAAAACTACTTAAAATATATTTAAAAAATGAGTTATTTCCATACAAATTTTATTTTCAAACAATTTTATTGTTGAGCTGAATCAGGCCCTTAATGTTTTTAAAAAGATATCTAATTGAAGATTTTAAATATCTAAAATAAGAATTTGAAAAGTCTTACAGCCGTATTCACAAAAAATAATGTATGCTTGATAACGAGTTACTAACTTTTTGTATATAAATTTCCATAAGAAAAAGTTAGTAACTCTTTATTAAACCTACATTAATGTTTTTGAATAACTTCTAAAATAAACAAACATAATTTTGGAGTAAATTCCTGAAGTAAGGACTTTTATTTGGATATTGGGAATTTGACTAAATAAATTACAAATATTTGTTTTAAATTAGTTTCTTTGTAAAGAAAATTTGTTTATAACAATTTTCTCGGGAATTCCTAAAGTGGGAATTTTTATTTGAAAAATGGGAATTTGATAAAATTAAAATAAATTACAAATATTCGGGCACCAACTAATTTCAAACAATAAATTTGTTTTAAATTAGCTATTTTATAAGTAAAATTTATTTATAAAAGATTTTACGTGAAATTCCTAAAGTGGGGATTTTTATAAAATGAATGGGAATTTTAAAAATGTATAATCAAAGTTTATATAAATATCCTGTGCATGAAAAATTATTATTTTGTTTATTTATAAAAGGATTTCAAAGAAGTATTTTACTGGGAATATTAAATATTCAAAATGAGAATCAGTGATGCCAGATAAAATTAAAAAAAATTCCTCTGTTTTCAAAAATAAAAATCTCTTTTTTTTTCTTTATTATCAGAAAAAAAATCCCTCTTCCTTAAAATCGATATTTTTAATAAAAAATACTTTTCTTTTTTACTAAAAAATGCATTGAAAATACATTGTTATTTAATATAAAAATACACAAAAAAAGTATCTTAAAAATATCTACTCGACAAGATTTATTTATTTATTGAATATTTAAATACAGTTACAAATTATATTCTAATTCTAATCGAGCGGAGTAACGAAGACTATTGCTCGTTGTAGTGAAACATATCAGAGTCTCTGGTGGGAATCGAACCAACAACTCCCAGACTGACAGACTAGCTCACTACCTACTAGCCCATCGGCAAGATTTTTCTACTTTTTAAAGCGAATATAATTTTTGAGTAAATTTCCCAAGTAGAGATTTTAGTTTAGACAATGGGAATTTCAAAATATCGGATTTAAATAAAAAAAAATATGTTTAAAAAAATTACAAACTAAAACTTTTTTGCCATAAAAAATAATTTTAAAACTTTTAATTAAATTCCCAGAAGCATATATTAAATTCTCATATTAGGAATTTGCGAAAATTTTATAAAATAGCTAGCTTTTCCCGGTGCTTTTCGAAACCCCATTTGATGCGATACCTAATATTTAATTTATGTAAGGGCTTCTACTCCACCTATCCACTTTTTACGAAGTTTGATACGTAAATTATTTGTACAAATTGTTAAGACTTTTAGATAAGCGAATTTAATAAAATACCTTTATGAAGGCTACCCCTCCCGCTGGTACTGTCCGTCCAATTCTTATTTTATCAATACAGTATGATAATAAAATACTTCCCACAAAATTTTAGAACTCTCACTATAATAGTTCTTTAGATATACAATTAAGAATACTTGTTTCATGTGGGGGGTAACATTTTCCCAGGTCCTATCCATCCCATTTATATCTGAACATACGGAGGTTGTAGAGAAAGTTATTTTTACAGAATTTTAAAACTTTTGCCGTAATAGTTCTTAGCATATGGGGGGGTACTATTTTCATTGGTCCTATCCATTCCATTTTTTTATTGGTCGTAAAATTAGAAAGACATTCCCGCAAAATTTTAAGACTTTTGCTGTAACAGCATTAAAGTTTTTCTTTGTATGAGGGTTATCACTCGCCCTATACAAGTCCCAATTATACAAGTTGAAAGCAAAATTATTTCCACAAAATCTCAGGACTTTATCTGTGATAGCTCTGGAGTTATATAATAAATGTTTACTTTTTATTAGCCACCACACCATTCCCCCTGCTCCTATCGAAAAATAAAGTAGCCTATTTTACTTTGGGGTGTTTCACAATGATACTGTGAAAATTTAAACAAAAAAAAAAAAAAAATCGGTCCAGTGGTTTAGCTTTCTATAAAGCCAAAGGTTAGGTTCTTCAGATTGCCGCCAAAATTCTGATTACAGCTCACTTGGGTTCAAGAGGTTCTTTTGTGTTAACAAACAAATAAACAAATACAGTTTCATTTTTATATATATAGATTAACATCAAACAATAATTTATGGTATAAAAATCATACTCTATTAGTTTTAAATAAATTCCTTAAAGGGGACTTTATCCCGATATTGGTTATTTCGAAATTTTTTGACAAAAATCTTAAAATCTTTTTATTTGGAATTTATTTTTAATAAACATAATTTTAAATTTCATATGCAAATATTCATAAAAAAAACTAAAAACAAAAAAAATAAATAAAATAATTTCCGTCAAAAAAAGTCGTCGTTTAATTGAATTCTTAGTTAAAGGTCTTAACTTAGATATTACCAAAGCTTTAAATGATTGTTAATCATAATTTATCCTCACCTGGAAATCGAAATTTAAGTTCTTTTATAAAATAATTTAATTTATTAAAAAATAATAATTTTATTTAAATCATAAATTTTTTCTTTATTCTTATTTCATTTCAGAAAAGGATTTCTTCTTATCGCTTTAGTTGACTACTAAATTTCAACAAAAACCACATGATACAAAATTTTTAGTCCATTATTTACCATAATGTGAAGCTGAAGTCTTTGAATAACTAATGAGGTACACAAAAATCAAATACCACCGTACAAATAAACACTGTTGTGTTGAAATCAGCAAAGAAAGTTACATCATTACAAAAATATCCTAAAATATACTGTAATATTGTTAATTGTAAGATAACAAATAAATTTTAAATAAAGATTTATAAAACTACCTTAATAAAATTATTTTTGTTAATATATGTACTTACGCCATTTTTTTATGTTTACTAAATAAATTTAAATATTTCTAACAAATTTAAATACTAGGTCTTTATTACAAACAAAATTTGAGCTATTTTCTATAATTTTACACATACATACACACATACGTATAAGCAGCATTTTTAAATTAAATAATTTTGTGTAGCATACTTTATGGTGGTTATAAAAAACAGAGTTGTATTTTTTTCAAAAATTTGTATGAGATTTTTATAAAAATTTTGTCGTAGAAAAAATTGGTGTCCATTTTCATATTCAGCGTGTGGAGTTACGGGAAATAGGGGTTTCCAGCCAAATCGGACGGCAATTTTAGGAGAAAAATGCAAAGAACTAAACAAGCATTAAATTGGTAAATTTTGCAAATCGTTTTGCACATACATACACATGTAAATAAACAAGTGAAATTAAATACGAGATATTTTTAAAGCATACTTTAGGGGCCATATAAACAAAGTAATAAGGTATTACCAAAAATTTGTATGGAACTTTTATAAAAATGTTGTCGTAGAGAAAAATGGTGTCCATTTTCGGATTCAGCGTGTGGAATTACGGTAAATAGGGGATTCCAGCCAAATCGGCCGACAATTTTAGGAGAAAAATGCGAAAAACAATAAAATTGAGAATTAGCTAAAAATTGATTCGTGTTACTAACACATCTACATATGTGTATAAATAGAAAAATGTTTAAAGCATACTTTAGGGAGTTATAAAAACAAAGTTACCGAATTACCAGGAATTTGTATGAAATTTTTATAAAAATTTTGTCGTAGAGAAAAATGGTGTCCATTTTCGGATTCAGCGTGTGGAGTTACGGTAAATAGGGGATTCCAACCAATTTGGACGGCAAATTTCTGAGAAAAATGCCAAAAACTAAAAAACATTAAATTGGAAAATTTTTCAAATTATTTTACACACCCATACAAACATGTTTATAAGCAAAAATAAATTTGAATTATTTTTAAAGCATACTTTAGGGGGCCATATAAACAAAGTTACCTTATTACCAAAAATTTGTATGGAATTTTTATAAAAATTTTGTCGTAGAGAAAAATGGTGTCCATTTTCGGATTCAGCGTGTGGAGTTACGGTAAATAGGGGTTTCCAGCCAAATCGGACGGCAATTTTAGGAGAAAAATGCAAAAAACCTTAAAATTCAGAATTAGCTAAAAATTAATTAATTTTACTAACACATCTACATATGTGTATAAATACCCAGTCGGAAATAGAAAGGCTAAAGAAACATTCTAAAATGCCTTATTTAGGATCCACAAGGCCTGCCACTCGCATTGCAACACTATTTCTTTTTTACACGGCGTGTCATTGGGGGCAAGGCCTTCCCTTCTCCCTTCCAAAAAGAAGCGAAAAGGCAAGGACTCTTAAATAAATATATATGCTCTCTTATATTTTCAATGCTATTAAAAAAGAGTATGAAATATATTTAAAAAAAAGACATGCGGACTACCTTCTTTATCGACACTTGAAACAAGACTAAATGTGAGCTTTTTAAGTCTCGCAATTACTATTTTTTCTGTTTGTAATGAGAAAGTTAGTAGGTGAGTGACACCTTCTACTTCGCATCTAATGAAATGGAAACAAGAATTAGTACCGAATTTCATTTTAAAGGAAGTCGAGGCATTCTTTAAGAAATTTTTACAGAAGGCAAAAAGGAATGTGTTTAAAATTTGTTCGGAGGCATTCAGATAGGCCTGTTGGGAGGAAGCACTAACATATTTTCCTGCTGGGTATGTGAAATAAATTGCAAAATAGTTTTAAAGCATAGTTTAGGGAGTCATAAAAACAAAGTTTCCATATCAAGAAAAATTTGTATGGAATTTTTGTAAAAATTTTGTCGCAGAAAAAAATTGTGTCCATTTGCGGATTCAGCGTGTGGAGTTACGGTAAATAGGGGATTCCGGCCAATTTGGCCCGCAAATTTCCGAGAAAAATGCAAAAAGCAGTTAAATTGAGAATTAGCTAAAAAATTATTCATGTTACTAAAAATGCACACAAGTGTATACAAAAAAAAAAAAAAATTAAATATTTAAATGCGAAATTTTTCCGTAGCATGCTTCAAGGGGTTCATATACACAGTGTTGCATTTTTTCAAAAAATTTGTATGGAATTTTTATAAAACGTTTCTCGTATCAAAATTTCGACTTAATTTTCGAATTCAGAGTGTTGAGTTACGGTTAATAGGGGATTCCAGCCAAATCGGCCGGTAATTTTTGGAGAAAAATGCAAAAAACCAAAAACTTGTTAAATTGGCAATTTTTGCAAACAAAATGTTTACACACACATGCATAGGTACAAATGTTATGAGTTAATGGTTATGTGTTTAAAAAAAACTAAAGCATACTTTTTAGCGTTATTATTGAAATAACGACTTTTGCTATGTTGTTTTTATAATCCTATTTATTTTATTAATATCCTGTTTTTATTATTATTTTTTATTGCTTTTAATCTACTATATCTTAATTTAATAATCCTTATGGGGTTTTTAAATAATTTTTTTGTTCACAACCTTTGAAGTCATTCACTTTAAATTCTCTGTAATCTAATTAAAGCCACTTTTTTTCACCGTAGTTGATTTTGATATGAATCTAAATAATATCGATTTAACACCCATTTGCCTTTATAACGGTTACACCTTATAAAACTTAAAATGAGGCTGAAAAGTTTGGTTGGTTGGTGAGTGTTTTTGTTAGACTGTTGCTTTTACGTTTTTTCGCTGGTTTGTCAATGTTGCAATTAATGTTTTGTATATCCTGCCCGAGTTTATTTATTTTTTAGTTATTATATAGAAAGTAGTAGTAGGTGAGAGAAGGTGTTTATGGTGTTAGTAGTGGCTTATCGTTTTAGCCTAATCCGCCGCCTAAAATAGCGTTTGGTGAGTGAGTGAATGAATGAGTGTGTATGTAGTGTGTTGAACAAATAGACTTGACATGCGATCAGCACATTTATTCTTGCTTATCGCGTACTTAATTTTATGCTTAAAAAGCCATTCGTTATTTAATTACTTTGCCACTTTAGTGTGTGGCACAATCATTCAGTCAGTCAGTAAGTCTGTCATTCAGTCTTTTAACTTAACACATTTTTTTTTTTTTGTTCTACATTTTTAGCTTTTAGCTTATTCGCGTATTTTGTTGAGTGGTCGCAAAGGTGCGAAATATTATGCTTGAGTTACTGTTGTTCTTTTTGGCTGGTGTTTTTGGTGTTGCTGTTTGCTTGTAATTTTTTTGAATGAAAAAGTAATTGTTTTACTTTGGGAAATAAAACTCTTAATATATATTTTAATTAGGAAGTAATTATAACATATACTTGACAAACAAGTACTTGAAAAAATTGTACAAAAAACACAGCAGTTAAATAATAAAGAAAATATATAATACAATACCTGGCAATTATAATTCTTAAGAAGCAGAATTAACACCTACAAAAAAACACTAAGAGCAAAATAAGTTAAATATTTTTTCCTTTTTTCAAATAAAACACAGTTTTTTTTGTTAATTTGATGTTGATTTTTTTACAATATATTTTTCTTTGTCTTTTTTTTGTTTTGTTTTCACATAATTATTTAAAATAACAAATTTACATTTGTAACTTTTAATTTTATTTTATTTATTTTTTTGTAAAATCTTAAATTCGAAATTAAAATATTTATTTTTTTAATTTATATTATAAATTTTAGTTTTTATATTATTTATTTTATATATATAATTTTTTATATTTATAAATTGTTTATTTATATTAAATTTATTTAATTATATTATTTGCAATTTTTTTTGTATGTATTAATTAAACTTTTTTAAAGATGTGTGTTGTTAAGGGATAATTTTTTTTATAAGTGTTTAAATTTTAGAACTGAATACCAAGTAATTTTCTAAATTTTTAAATGAAATGTTTTTTTTATTTTTTTAATAACCAACAAAATTATAAATAAATTCAAATGCATTTTTGTTTAATATAAATTAATATTATAACTATTTTATTTCTTTTTTTTATAAATTTTTTCTTATATTTTTTTTTATTTGCCAAACCAAAATTCTTATTTAAACAGTGTGTGATTTTTAATTTTACTTACAAAAATCTTTTTTTATTTTTCTTTTTATTAATATATTTTTTATTTTATATATATAAGTGTTATATAAGAGGAGTTTATGCTAATTGTTGTTTTTATATATAATTATATATAGTTAGTTATACATTTTTATTTAACATTTATTTTTTTTTTATAATTTGATTTTTCTATTTACAAAATTTCTTTCTTTTTTTTTTAATTACTGCCTGTTTCTCTATGTCGAACGAAAATTTCGTTTCGTATAAATGTATAGAAAACAACAAATAAATTTAAAATTTTGTTTTTGTTTTCTATACATTTATTCGAAACGAATTTTTCGTTCGACATAGAGAAACAGGCAGTTAATCTTTTTTGTTATATTTTTGTTAAATTTTATTCTACATTTTACATTACAGTGGTTTACAATGTACTAATGCACTTCTTTATTTTTGCTTTAATATATTTGCAGTTTTTTTAAATCAATTTTTCTTTTTATATAATCATACAATTTCAAAATCGAACAATTTATATTGCGCACACAATATAAGTATAAAATATATTAAAAAGGGGTATCTAAAGAAAGACAGGTGGACTGATAGCAAAATAATATATGTAAAGAAGTTTCTAAAATTGTTCTTAGTTTGTCTGAAAGTAAAAATATTTTGTCGGTTGTAATTTAAGTCATTCTGTCTGATTGTGTGTTTTACTACATCAGGTTTTATTTCTCATAGAAAACAGTCCTGTAAGCTATAAAGGTGGAGAGTAATTATCTGTTCTTTTTTGTTAATTAATAAGTCTTACCTACAATTATTTTGTCTGATTATGTTTTTAACTCATTTGTATTTGATTTTAAACAAATAGAACTTCCGAAAAAATAAAAAGAAGGGACACAAATTCTTGTTACTTTTTGTCGTTTTGTTACACATTTTTTTGTCTGTTAAGGTTTTGTAGCTGAGAACAGTAATAAGAAAGAAATTCTTAAACATTTTTATTTTTTTAATTAAAAGCTTTATTTTTATTTGTCTGATTATCTACTGAACTCTTTTAGATTTTATAGAATAGGGTCTGTTAGGGGGCTGTTAAATTTTCTAGTGTAATAGATTTCTGAAACCAATGATGTATTTTTTTTTTTTTTTTAATTTTTATATAAAAAAAGTTATTCATAAATTTTTTTGTCTGATGATCTGACTTTCATTTTATTACTTAAAGAGTCGAGATATTAAATGAAAAAAAAAAATTTAAATTTCATTTTATTAACATTTCTTAGATCAGATATTTTGTCGGTTGTATAAAATTTCATACAATTTTTGTCTGATTAATTGGCTCATATATCTTTTATGAATGAAACACTTATAAGAACGAAAAAAGACATAAAAGCTTCAAATAAATTTATCCTATTTTTGTCGGTTGCAAAAATTGTCATACAATTGCTGGTCTTAAGTCTTGAGTTTTTTTAGCACTCCTTAATCAAATATTTAAGAAATTTGTCGGTTGAATAGTTTGTCATAAATTTTTTTGTTTAGACTATTAATTTATTTCTATATTGATTCTGAATTTTTATTTGCCAAGAACCAATATTAAAAGGAAAAATAGTAGTTTTAGTTTAATTTCATTTAATAAATTTGTCTGTTGAAAAGTTTTTCATAAATTTTTTGTTAAAACTAAGTACCAGTTTATTTCTATTTTGATTTTGTAAAGGTTTATTTGCCAAGAACCGAAAATAAAAAGGAAAAAAGTTGTTTTAGTTTCATTTCATTTAATAAAATTGTCGGTAGAAAAGTTTGTCATAGATTTTTTGTTAAGAATTTATCCATATTTTGATTTTCCGAATTTTTATTGGCCAAGAACCTATATTAACAGTTAAAAGTAGCTTTAGTTTAAGTTCTTCTTTTATTTTAATTTTTGTCGGATAAAGTGTTTACAAACATACATTTTACTTTAACAAATTGTCGGTTTAATTTTATTTATTTCTCAAATGTAATTAATTGTCGCAAATTGAAATTAAAAAACAAGTTTATGAAATTTGTCAGTTAAAGGATAACCATACAAAAATATTAAAGCAACAAGTTTCCTAAATTTTATTAATTAAAAAAAATTTTTTTGGACAAAAACAAAAAAAATAAATTAACTTAGAAATTTCAACATATTTGTATGATTGTCGGTTGGACTTTTTGTCTGATGAATAATTAGTACTTTAAATCTATTCTTTTTCAGACATTTTTTATAATTTTTTTTTTTTTTTGTCGAATAGTTGTTAGTCATACAAATTATTTTTACCAGTCGGATGAATGTCTAATGTCCTTTAAATTTTTTTTCATCTATTTTGTTTTCCTTTAGACAACATTATGATCCATTTATTACTTTATTTTTATTGATCACAAGTTTGATATCTGACCCCTTTGTCACGGAAAATAGTCACTTATGTTGGCTGAATATTCATACAAAATATTTTGTCTGCTGTTAATATATTTCTTTATTTTCTGAACTAAACATTTTTTGACAAGATTCTACAATTATAAGGATTAAAACAATCTCTTTTTAAATGCCTGACGACTCGGTTTTATGATAAAACTTTTTGTTTAGTTATAACCGAAATGGATAAGACACTACGAACGCTGATGAAGTGTGTAGCGGTACAGAAAATACATATTCCATTCTGCTGGTGTCTAATTATAGTCCACAAACTCTGCTTTGGTACCGCCAAACAGAGACAAGACAATTTGCGATTGCAAACTTGTTTATGGTCCTTCGAACCGGATGACGGCTTACGACACTATGTAACCACGTCTTTAACAGCGTTTACGACGTTAGGTTCAACCTATTTTTCACTTGCCCCAAACGTCTGGCGCTGTTAACTGAGACCCTCAAAATTGCACCCGGTGTAAGGCGGGCGCCATGTTTAGGTTTCAACGAAATCGATTTGGATAAGACACCACGAATGCTGATGAAGTGTGTAGCGGTACAGAAAATACATATTCCATTCTGCTGGTGTCTAATTATAGTCCACAAACTCTGCTTTGGTACCGCCAAACAGAGACAACAAGGCAATTTGCGTTTGCAAACTTGTTTAGTAATTTTTTTGTGATAAATTTTCATTCCGACAAATGTTTGTTATTTGTTCTTTATGTAATTGTTGGTTTTGCCAGCTAGAATGTTAACCATACATATAGTTATGTCTGTTGTTTATATGATTGTCTACTTTATGAACCAACCATTTATTTGTTAATTAACTTTAAATAAAATTTTAAATCTAAGTTTTGTCGTTTAAAATTTTAATCATACAAATTATTTTGTCAATTGTCAGAAAATTTTAAATTTTTATGACTAACGGCATATTTGCAAGCTTTTCTTATTATCTGTTTCTTCTTAAATAAAAATTATTTGTCGGCCGTATTAGTCAGACAAAATTTTTTTGTCGGTTTTGTAAACAATTAACATTTGTGAGAGTTTATTCTTGATTTAACTAATAAAAATATTTAATGTAATTTAATATATCAGTTAATTTGAATAGCATACATTTTGTTTTCAACCTACAAATTAATTTGTCTGTTTTACTATATTTACATATTCCACTGTTCTAAAAATCGGACATATTACTTTGTCCCTCAAGTTAAATTTCTCAAAATTTCTTTCACATTCAAACTCGTTCAGACAAACATTTCGTAAACGGTAGATTTTAAAAACAGTTTATCTACTTAAATGTCTATTAGTATCAAGAAAAAGGGTATAAGTTTCAAATTAGTCAATTGTATTAGAGATCAAGAACAGACGGAAGGTAATTGTCTATTAAAGTATCTATTAGTATCAAGAAAACGGTTATAAGTTTCAATTATGTTAAAGATTACATACTCAAGGGAGATAATTGTCGTCCAGGTCGTACTCAATGTAGAAAAAGTGGCCTATTAGTATCAAGAATTAGGGAGTCAATATGTCTTTGTAAGACTGATGAAATAAAATTCATTCTATTTAGTTTTTCAAAAATTACAAGAAATGCTATTTAAAATTAATATTGCTTGGTTGGAGTTAAAAGAAAATGTCATAATTTCTATTGATTTATTCTAGATTTGAAATTTACTACTCTAGAAAACATCCCTGTCTAGTGTTAATAATTCCAGCAGCAATTGTTTGTGCAATTGTGAATTTTCTTTTTTAATATAAATTCCAACATAAACTATAGGTGTTTTGTTTTGCTTTTTTTTTTTTCTTGTCTAGTGGGAATGAGAAAGGGTGTGCGTTTTACATTTGCAAATGTTGAATTATAATGACATTTTGTTTTTATTTTCTTTCGTATTTGTATGTAACTAGAGGCGTTTTTAAAAGATTTTATTAAATCACCTTAAAAAAATCTTTTATAAATTTACTTTTTATACATTAAACTAAATATTTATAAAACTTATAATAAAAAATAATAATAATAATATTTAAAAGTTGATGATTACAGGAAATGTGTTATAATTTTATAAACTTTTGTTTTTTATATATTTTTCTTGTAAATTATAAACGTCACTAACTTTATCGCCATTATTCTGCTAAGCGACAAAGTCTAGTTTGAACGTTTTAAAGGAACATAATGGATTTAAATTTCACACAATCGAATGATTTACTCTAATAAAAATAAAAAAAAATAATAATAATACTAAATGTACTTTACACAACTTATAAATTTATACATAATTATTGTACAATTAACGTATGCAGTTTTTTCAATTAATGAAATCATACGTTTTTTAATTAATTAAAAGAAAAAAAATTATTAAAAACAAAATGGTCTTTGGTTTAAAAATTATTAAAACAGAAAGAAACAAAATTAACATACAAAGTTACAAAATTAAAAAGAAAAGAGAGAGAGAAAGGCGCTCTAGACAGCCAAAAATAAAATAAAACTTGTAATAAGACAAGGGAATTAAAAATCAAGAGATACATTTTTTAACTGACAATAGATTTTTTGCAAAAGTGTCTATGTTTGTTTTTTTATTAATTATCATTTCTTACCTATGAGCTGATCAACAGGACGATGTAGCATTTTGACGTTGGGTTGGATAATTGTTGTTATGGGCCTCTAAAGGCAACCATTGCCTATGAGGCTCTGCATTAAAGTGTAACGAGTAACTATTTAGTCACACATCGTCGAGATCAATGACGGACGAGCGATCGTTGTCGTCCCGGTCATACAATTGTCACTGATCCGTTAGTATACAAGGTGACTTTCTTTGCAAATCATCCAGAGAACCAGTGGTACTGCAAACACTGCCATTATGTTGCACTTCTAGGCCATTTACCATATTTTCGATGCTCTTGAGCTCCGACGGTGAGTTGGTTCGTTTGAGTAGTGAAGGTGGTGTGGTGGGTGACATAGAGATGGGACGCGTGGGTGGGGAATGCGAGGAGGCACGCGGTCTGGGACTAGAGCTGAGACTACGTGGACCATGCTCTAGACCACCCGACCCACTGCACATGGCGGCGGGACCTTCTGCGCCACTACGATTGGCATTGGAACCGGGGGTAACGGCATCAAAGGCCGAACCTAAGCTGCCGGGCAGACTGTAGGGTGAAAACCTATGGCCCTTGAGACCTTGCAGGGGAGAGGTCGGTGTGTGTCCTGAGTAATGACCAAATAAGGCGGGATGCTGGGCGGCTAAGGCAAGTTGAGCGTTGAATAAGAGGCCGGGATTAAGACCGGTGGGATTCATAGCAGCCGCTGCCGCTGGATTGTGCAAAAGACCCAAATGATGTGGCGGGTAAAGACCATGGGGATACAGGTAAGGCAACAGATGTGGCGAGGGTTGTATGGGTGGACCCACTGAAATATTGGGCGATGGATAGGACCCCGTACCCGTCAAACCGGCTGCACCTTCTTTGGGACTACCCGAAGAGGTGGGTCTAAATGCACCTCCCGTACTGCCACCCACACTCTCCGAACAGCTAGAATCACTGCCATCACGTTCTATATCATCCGATTGTAAACGCCGCCTTAAGGCCTCCTCACTAGCATGATCACTCGCACCGGCCAAGTGGTTAAACCAAGCTGCAAGGGCTTTGAATTGATTAGAAAATCTCGTACATTTTTCAAAAAAAAAAACTTAATACACAAAATTTCTTTTTTTCCAAAGAAAAAAACATTTCTATAAGACACTTACCCGAATGTTGATGAGCATGCATTTGCTGCAGCGAATGACTTAAAGGCAACAAAGGACTTTGGGGCGGTCCCACCACATCCAACAGCTTATCCTCATCATCTTGTTGATTGTCATGCAACGAGGGATGGCCATGTAAATGATGAGGCGGTCGTCCTGTATGACCCAAATGCAAAGGTGCCCGAGAACTGCTGACATGAGTGGGATTTAGTTTATCCGAATCGGACCCGCGATTCGAGAGTAACGCTTGCCTGTAACAACAGTTGGTAAGAAAAAAGGCTGATTAGAACATCCAATTGTTCAGAGGGATAAAGTGTTATGGTAATAATTATAATAATAAAGACATTTTAACCTAAAAGCGGCTTATAATAAAAAAACTTTTATGTTTCATTTGTTATTAATACAAGCAGGAAGTTTGTCAACAATTAGCTGGAAATTTTCTGAAATTAAAATAATCTGGTCATTCCGAAACACTTGAAACAAACACTTAAGCCCTCCAAATCTTTGTTTAAATAAAACTTTATTTGATTGTTTGTCCATACATTTGTGTAACTGTCTTTCTCTTACTCTAAATCTTTGGCAATCGTCTACATAAGTTGTGTTGATTGTCTGTTTATTCGTTTGATTGTTTGTTTGTTTGTTGATTTAACCCTTCATTATTTTGTTGCTATTTGTTCAAATACTTTTAATCTTTGGGTGTTGTTGAGATGGTGTAGGTATATGTTACAATACATTATGTCTTGCTTGCCATCACTAGGAAGGAGGGCAGCAATCGTCAACGTCATATAGCATTTATTAAGCTGTAACATGTACGTGATTTCTTTTTTTTTTTATTATTATTTGCCTAAGAACAATAGTTCTAACAAATATCTTACTAATTCATTCTAAAAACAATTCTCTGGCGTCATAAGGGATGTTGCTTTTGTTGGGGGGACTTTTAAAAATAATCAAATGTGTCTTTATAGAGCTAAAACCTACAACCCTTTTTTCCTGCTGTCCTTGCAACCACATAATATAAAACCATTTAATACTTTTTGTCATTAGAAGAATTGTAGCTAGCTAATAATAATTTTGTGGCTTTATACCACCACCCATATTACACCACAGGATTTTTCTCGCATAACAAATATCTGTGTTAAAGCTTTAGAGTAAAACAATTTTTGTCATTATCTCGGCATGAAAGCGAAACAACTTTTTAAAAGGTATCAAAGGATTACTTAGCACACAAAAACAATTGTGAAAAAAAGGAAACAATTTTCAAAATACTTTCATTTATGTGAAGAGAGGAAAAAAAGGAGTCAATGTAAAATTATTAAAAACATACGCTAATTGATGTTTTTATTTGAATACCTTTTTAAACGTTTTAAAAACTTGTCCCACAACGCACTTCAAATTAAATCGAACATTTTAATGAACACAGAGATTAAGTGAAATTTGTAGAATATTTATTGTAATATATTTATTTTAAACAGGGTGTTGAGGCAAGATATGGATTTTTAATTTTGAGAATGTAAGGAGAATTTGATTTGCTAAAGAAATACCGAAGTTTTGCTTGATTTGAAACGGAGTTTTAACATATCATTTTAAACCTTTTTAAAGTTTATTAAAATCTTGTTTGAGGCGACTTTAAAAAGAATTATTTTATCTTTATTTGAAAGCAATTCAGACTTGAATTAAACCTTGCATTTATTTGATTTGAAATTAATTTCATCTTCAAAGGTTTCCAACAATGTAACTTGATTTGAAACGATATCAAACAAACGAAAAAGTATTCTATAAAATACATACGAGTTTAAATATCTTTCTTGGAGTTCAACGGATTTTTTAATACAGTTTTAAATTTTGAAAAGGATTTTAAAATTTTCAATTTGAAGCTTAATTTTTAAAGGTTTTCAAGAATATAAAATGATTTGAAACGGTATCAAACAATCGTAAAGTATTAAATCAAATACATTCGTATTTCAAATATATATTCCTTGGTGTTGAAGAGATTTTTTAATGCTGTTAGAAACTGTTACTTGTAAAGTGACTTGGAGGATACGAGATTTTCACTGTTTTCTTAAAATATTCATTCAAACTTAAATAATGGATTTAAAATTGATTTTAAAAATTTTATTTGGCAAGAATATTTTTCCAAATTTTTATTCAACATTGATTGATTTGTATTAATTTAAACTTCTTATTCAAAGATTTCCAAGAAGGTAACTTGATTCGAAACGATATCAAACAAGCGAAAAAGTATTTAAGCTAATACACTGGAATTCAAATATCATCCTTGGAGTTTGAGACTTTTATTTGACGCAGTTTGAAACTGTAATATCTACTGAATCTTGATTCCGAAGAATTTAAAAAATTTACATTAAATTCCATCCCAAATTTATATATATGAAAGGATGTTGCCAGACCTTATTCGATTTAAAACTGTCTAAAAATATTAGGGGAAGCTTGACTTCAAACAATCTCAAGAGTTTCAATAAGATCTAAAGCATCGAAAGACTTCTTAATATTGAATTTTTGTAAAGCGAAAAAAACGATATCTTCGATAGGATCCTATAACTCATACGTGGTACAGAAAATCCCGTCTTCCTAAAAACTCTTTAAGTTTGACTAGCTTTTGTTTTAGAGTGGGTGTGTAAGTTAGACGGGATACACAAGGTCTAGCAGTACCTTGGAATTTCTTGGGTTTTAAAACTGTAGAGCGCAAGCTCGAGGTCTTACCTAGGATGTAAAAGAAGGTGCTACGGGAACCAGTGGCCCCAGGAGTTGCTGACTACACACCAGGTCATCAGCCTTTGGCTTGTTATTGGTGAGGCCCTTCGGAGAGCTACATACGGTTTCAATTGTGTTGTGTGCTGCAAACAGTAACACAGTCACGAGTGTGACAGGAGTTTCTAGGTAGCTCCATACCAAAGCAAGGTGAAATGAGTCGGCCAAGAAGCGAATTATTTAGTTGCAACCTGTATGTGTAACAGCATATGGGGGCGCTAGTCGGCGCATTGTATTCACCCGGTGTTAAGACCACCGTAGGGTTTGGTCATCGTGGCAGGTACCCACGTTAATCAGTAGCACAGTGTCCGGTCAACGCTACTTTTCATAAAGTTGTTCGACTCAAACGATCTCAATGGTTATTTAGTTACATAACAACATTTATACAGATATAAGTTCGAAGCAAACTGAAAACAAAATTTTTAATCAACTCCATACTTGTATTAATACGAAAAAATATTATTTAACTAGCGATGAGAGGTTTAGGATGTAGACTAAAATAACTTTAAAATATGAATGTCTTATGCCCTTATGACACTAGCTTTTTTTAGTTTTTTTTTTTTCTTGGATTGATGGAACAGTACATATATATTATATAAGAAAAATTTACTAAGTGGAAAAAGCACAACTATATTGAATAAAATCCAAAGATGCCACATTATTTGCTATTGACATTTAGAACTTAGATCATGAAAGTGTTGCTCACTCTAGTGGTTCATAGATGAATGCGCGATTTTAGTAATTTTTTTTTTTTTGTTTCAGCGCTTTATTTTATAAAAATGAAGTTATTTTACTAGTCCTTTGTTTTCAAGTTACTCCACAATAGACAACATTTTAAAAGCAATCGATAGGTTTAGTTTAATCTCTCCTATGAAGGATTAGGAAAAGGGATTTATTTGATTTAATTAACACATTGTCATGACTTTCAGATTTGATGGTAGGATTGATTGTAGAAATTAAAATTGAAACCTATCACCAGGTATTGCAAGATGGGCAAAATAACTCCTTAAAAATAAACTCTAATCAATTATATCCCCATTAACGATAATATAGATTAAAGCATCTTGTTTTCTTAAACGTTATTCACCAAAGAAAAAAATTTCCTGCTGTTTTTAGCACCCTGTTCTTAGACATATTATTTGCTTGATTGTATGTTTAACAAATAGCAATTGAAATGTTAAAAACCCTACAATAGTCAGAGAAAAAAAATGGAAGCAAGCAAATATGTCTCCGGGTTATATTTTCTTTAAAAGCAAGCAAACTCTAAACAAATAAAACCAAACATAAATGGGAACAAAGTTATTTGAATAAAAGAATTTCAAACAATAAAAACTTCCCGCTCTAGAAGTAGAAGCAATCATCAGCATTTGAAAAACAGATTGTGTGAAAATATAAAAAAAAACGGTTTAAAGAAAGGAAAACCCCAAGGGCGATAGTTGACAAAACGTTTGTTTTCGCAATAAATTCGCAATAGCAAATGCTTAGACCAGGATAATTGACAGCCAAACAAAGTCTACATATAAAAAAAAAAAAAATACAAATAAAAAAAGGAATAAATAAATAAAAATAAAATAAAACGGAATTTTTTAAAAACTAAAACAAGTGATCAAAGTAAAAAATTGCAAATAAAAACACCCACCAAAAAGTCTAAAAGGAAAATAGGTTAAAGGGGGCGGCTAAAATTATATTAAACAAAAAGAAAAACCTGATGTTAAACTGAATTGATGTAACAGGAAAATTACAGGGCACATACCAGCTTTTTAATCTTTTAATATTTAGTATTATAAGGGCTTATAGTTGATAAGTATAAGGGAAACTTTTAGCTTTTTGCCCAAACATATGTGTAACAATTTTTAAAGGTGTCTCTATTAGAAATTAGCTAAACCTTGTGGTAATCAGGCTTTTTATTTATCTATTTTATTTTCTCTTATTTACAAGGGGGAGTTTAAGAAATTTAGCTTAAATAAAACAAATTGATTTACTATTAAATTAGTAGCCAAAGAAAAAAAATGCTACCTATTTTTTTAGCTTTGGGTTAGAAGTTTCGTGTTGGCTTTAATAAAGAGCTAACAACTTTCTTAGGTAACTCCTTCAAATTGCCCAATTTTGTTGCTTTATATACATATATCTTTATGGTATGTATTAAAGTAAAAAAAGAAAATTGTAACGCTTTGATGTGTGAACACCAAAGGAGTTTCATTATTTAATACCTTGTGGCAAGAAAATTGCGATAACGTGTTTCGAATTAATTTTTTATAACTATTTCGTTCTTTTACTTCATAAGACTATATATACCTATATATAATTTTATTTTTCTGTTTCAATTAAGGTTTATAAACTAAACTAAATTACATATATGTTAAAAAATAAAAAAAGTGTTTAAACTGTTTCCCTAAGAAACTCGAAAATTTAAGGAAAAATTTCAATAATATTTAGCTAAATAAACAAGAGCTGCTTGGTTTATTATAGAGAAATCTAGGTTAATTAAATCAATTTGTAGTTAAATTGTTTTTAAGAAGCATTTTTTAAATTAAGATCAACAACATCCGGTTCGAAGGACCATAACCAAATTGTAATTGGTTTTTGTTTGAAAATGTCTAAACGGAATTTGTGTTAAACATTTAGACACCAGCAGAAAGAAATTGTTTATTAAAGAATTTTTAAATTTTAAATTAATTTATAGTTATATTAAAGGAATATTTAAGGTTAATTTTTTTTTTTTTTTTTTTTAGTTTTTTATTTTTTAGATTTTAAATGTTGCAATGGAAATGGTATTTTATCTTTTTTATTGCTGCCTATATAAGGATATACAAAAATTACAATAATAGGACAATTATCTATAAATGTTGAGTTAACAACCTTGCCAATAATGTAGAGAAATGTTAACAGTGGGTAACAAAAATTGAGACAAAAAAATTTCATACAAATTCAAAAACAAAAGTAAAACTAATTCTTAATAAATAAATAAATAAATTATAATAAAGTGGGGATTACTTCATCGATTTTAATAAAATAAGGGTCGTTGTATTTGTAACTTTCTTTAAGAAATTTTATTTTTTACGCAATTATTTTAATATCTACAAAACTTTTGGGCAAATTTAAAAATGGTTCAGGAATGACTTCATAATTTAATTAGAATTTTTGGGTTTTTGACTAAACTAAACCGGATAATACGCTCTCGAGATATGTTAAATATTTAGTGCAACATCATATAAGCTAGAGTGAACTCAAGATTAAGAAGACCATGATCAGACTGAAAAGTCTCGTACAGCACAAAAAAAGAATATTTTTTTCGAACCTGTTTAATCAACAGTTTCCCTCATAGATTACTAAGGGATAGTTAAGTTTCAATTGAACTATTATTGTTTAAAATCTAGCCAATTTCTTGTGTAAAAAAAGAACATATTCCTATAGCAAAAACAGATAAATTTGTAAGTAGACCATGGGTTTGATAGTGAACTAATCACTTAACTGGCGATAAGGGGTCATTGCTGATTTCTTCTTTACTGACGAGATCAAGTTACTTTAATATTATGAAGACAAAGCAAATAGCAATTGAATCTGAATTAAATAACAGAAGGAATAATTTTATTAAACGTAAGTAGTCAATTAACCCCAAAACAGATGACTTGGCGATAGTAAAGTGCCAGTGAGATAAACTGTCATTAATTTGCTACAGCTTTTTTCAACAAATGAAAACCCGTAGATAACTTCTAGAATTCTTTTTAATCTATTATAAATTTTCTCTTCACTAGTATGAAGAGTTTATCTTTACACTTTTATCCTCCACTGTACCAATTTTCAAACCCCTATATCTATGTGCAAATCCTTAAGAACTACATTAAAAACTAATTTCTAGCCACTGTAATCTCTAGTAATTTCAAAACAACTTTAAATTATACGTTAAAGAAATAATCTCTACCAAAAACAAAAAATAAAAGCCAACACAATTTTTCTTGCCAATGATTGATTGATTTTAATTTCCGTTTCTAATAGAATATTTAAACATAACACCACAAAATAAATTAGTTTACGAGAAAAATAAACATACAACACAATGGCAATAATTATGGTTTTAGTTAGGAGTTTAATGCAAAAAAAAAAAAAAAATCACAGCAGGATAAAAATTATTATCAACATCATGGCTAAAATCCTACACATCATCTTCATACAAAAATTCGCATTTACATTACAAAATACACATAAAACAAACAGTGAAAAAAGGGGGAAGTTAGAGAGGAAAAAAAAGGAAGAATCAATTGTAAAAAATCCGGAAATCCGATACGGCTGCAAATCTCTAAAGCATAAGTTTTTGGTCAACTTAAGATTGTTATACTTGCACACTAGCATAAGATGAGGGTGATGTACACTAGAGCTTAAAAGGACAATGTAATGACTAAGGAACTTAATTCTAAAAAAAAAAATCAACTAAATGTAACAAATCATATACAACATTATTCTTTTGGCAAACGTCATTGTTTGGACGAGTGGCCAGATTTTTTTTTCCACTAAATGATGAATGACATTTGTTTAACAGTTTGTGAGTTAGTAAACTAAGTGAAAGACTGACTGACTGATGTCTTCATCAGTTTAAATCAATTTTTCTGTTATTTCCGTGTCGATGACACCAAACCAACCTTAACACAGACATGTTGTATCTATCTAATAGTTGTTTCACATATTCATTCTTGGTCTATATCATGTTGAAAAAAATAAAGAAGAATAGCAAGCAAAAAATAGACAACACAAACAATTCAATTGAAATTGTTCGTTTATTTGGGTAGTAGGGGTTGTAGCTTCAACCGCTGATGACGATGATTACATTGTATTTGTGTGTGTGAAGTCAACTGTCATCGAGCATGAGTTTCAATAACTTGAAATTTGCCAAAAACTAGGAAAATGCCTTAATATTGTTAATTCACTTTGGGGGCGAGTCCTTTACTAGCTGGTGTGTACAATAAAAAAAGCAGATTACATTTCACTAGCACAAGACTACTTAACAAGAACTGTCAGACAAACCGTTAGACAGTTAAAATAAACTGACAGACAATTAGGCAGACAGACAGACATACAGACAGGCGTTTGATAAACACTATGTGTTTGGCATCTTAATTTTCTAGAAATGAAATCATATACTTTTGACTTTTCGCATTTTGGTGTCATATAATGTCACTAGCAAAGATTTGTTAAACATTTAATGCATGTGAATGGAATTAAATATTTCTAAGGATTATTTTAATAAAATTAATATTTAGAAAATTATAGGAAATAATTAAGCCCCAACCACTCAACTAAAAATCATCGTATCGCAATCAGCTGTTTCAACCAGCTTTATGTAAATGTGTGTATGTAGCTATTGACACAAAAATTCTAGGTAGCGTATCGCAGAAATCTACAGAAAATAGATTTTTACGTAGCTGCGTAAGTTTTTAACAACCCTGTAGTTTAATTTGTTCACAAAATAACCGAAAACAGAGTTGTTTACACAATGAATGTTCAAAAACATATGATACGTTTACTTTTGTTGACTAGTTGTACAAAATGTTTCACGCTACCTTTCTTTATTCTGCGTTGCGTTGCAAAGTTGACTGGTTGGGCCTTTATAAATTAATATTAAAATTTTCCGTAAATAAACTTATAATATAAACTAAACAACTTGTTTGAAGTTTCAAGAAATTTGAAATAAAATGTTGCTTTAAAATTTGAACCAAAATTTTTTTAATTCAAATTAATATTTATAGGATTAATCAAAGGTTTAGCTGAGCAAGTATATATCTTGTGTTTGCTTCAAACTAATAGAATGTATCCAACCTAAGAAAATTTTCTATTAAACAAATATTAGTTTGAACTCAAAGAACTTTATCTGAGACTAATAATTTTTAGCTGAGACCTAATAAAATTTGGTATAAAACCTAAAAAGAATTTTAACTCAAAAAAATTTAGATCAATTTTGTTTTAAACAATAGATTGAACTTAAGAAATAAATCATAAATAAAATCAATTTTAATCCATTTAAAAAATTTGAGTTAGTCCCAGAGTAATATTTCCATCAAACCTAAAAAGATTTGGTATCAAACAAAAAGTAGTTCGATGATGGTTTGAAGATCATATTGACCGTGGATTTAAGTTTCTTTTTGCTTAAAGACCAACTTTCATTAACGAGTAGTCGGCAACAGTATCAGCAAAAATTATTAGCTGCTCACTGTCAGAATAAAATGCTGCTGCTGTTAAATTACATTTAAGCATAGGCAGTGACAATTTACAACCATAATCTTGCTTTATTCAACTAAGTATTTTAGTGTTCCATTTCTTTGCTCACTTTCTGTGTCTCGCGCTCAATTTGAATGCAGAGCAGCAAATTTAGAAACAGGGCTAAATAAAACAGCACCGCAAACTGCTGCTGACCATAACAATTACTGCATTTTAAATTATCAGCTGACTGTGGCACACTACTGTCACACACTGCTGCTGACCACGCGCTAATGTAATTTTAGCTTAAGTAACAAAATATGTTTCGAACTAATAGTTAGCGAACTAAAAGTACAAAATAATAATGTTAGCAAAAACAGTTTGATCTTAAGTGAACAGAAATTTTTAACATTTAAAAATAATGGTTTATATTCTTTGTAATAATTTGACATTAATTTTTGTCGTATAACTTTGGATAGAAAAAGTAACTCAACGAGGTTTGAAATTCTTCAACTCATAGTTGGTTTCGAACATAAAGTTTGCCAAATAACCAAAAATAGTTTCAATTAATAGGAGATAAAAGGAATGATATTTAAAACATTATGATTTTAAGTAAGCCGGGATTTTAAATATTTGAAGTTTGTTTTACAATTATTCAGAGTTACTTGAAACTAACAGTTTTTTTCCAAACAAAAAAGTAGTTTAAATTCAAATAAAATTAGACTGGTATCCGGGAACGCTAGTGGGATGTAAAAATTGTGCCAACTTAAGAGAGTTTCAAACATTTAAAGGGTTCGATTAAACAATTTTCAAAATTGATAATTAAAACTTAACATCAAACCAAAATATGTTAGATCTCAAACTAAAAATAGTTTGAATTCAAAGGAAATAAGTTCGCAGGCAGTTGGTAGAGTTTGATCTCAAAGTAGCAGAATAATAATATTCATATATGAAAAATTTGCTTCCAACTTAATTTTTTTTGCATTATGTAACTTCAGTATTCTTTGATGGGAATTCAAAATTATGTATTTTCAATTCCTTTTCTTTTCAAAATTTAATGTCTTAAACTTTCAAATTTTTTGACATTTAAAACCTTTACCATTCAAACAAATTTAATGAAAAAAAAAATTAATATACATATGTAAATAATTTTTGCTTAACTCTAGTGATACTCACTTCTTTTCCCTTTTACCGGCGCCAGTGTCACGAAAACCTTTTGCAAAAGGATTGTTGTCAATTTTCAACTGAGTTATCTGCAACAGCCAACAGCCACCAGCCACACAAATAAAACACAAAGCGTAGAATAAATAATAAGCCATAAAAGAGAAACCAAAACGGAGAAACGGAGAAACGGAGAAAGAAAAAAAACAAACATGGAAGGGAATAAAGAATAAATATAAATAAATAAAAGACACATTAAATAGTTGTTTATTATGAGTGACAAAAAGTTGTCATGAATGTATGAAGAAGACAACGAACGTATGAACGAATGAACGTACCTTTTCATTTTGATATGCAGTCACAGCTATGAATTCCGTCTCCTTAAAAACGTATGTCCTGAACGTTGAGTATGGTAGTTTCAAAATATCGTTGGCTCGCACCAAATGAAACCGGGGTTGATATTTATGCATAGAATTGAGTATCGTCTGTAAATCCAAAAAAAGATAAAATAGAAAAGATATATATTTTTTTTAATATGTTTTTAGCATATTTTGTTTAGTTGAAAGGAAAAAACTAAAAAAACACAAATACACACAGATATTTTAAAAACAAAAACACATACATATGTTCAAAAAAACATCATAACTTGGTTATTATGTTTTCGATAAAAAAAAAAAAAATAAATGAAATACTTGTTTGCAACTACAACTTGCCACCCATACATTACGTTACTTACAATGATTGGCTGTTTAAATTTACTGCTCAAGTTCTTGTGGAGTCTGAACAAACTAGAATAAATCGTCAAAAGACGAACATCAAAAGCTTAGCACACTACTGCTAGACAACAAAACGACGACCACCCACCATACCTTACCTACAACAACAAACAAATGTACGAACAAATAAAGAATGGCCAACGTTGTGTGGCATAATATTGTTCATGTCGTATGTTGTATGAATACAATGTCATACATATTAGATTTAGTTTTCTGTCTTAAAAATATTTTGCTTATATTTGTATTTATGAGTAACCGCTTGCTTCATCAGTTACTTTGTTTTTTCTACAAATTTTAATGTTTAAAGTAACTTGTTTTTGTTTTTAATCTTTCAAGTAATTTTTGTTGTTACTCTTTGGGGTTTTGAAAACTTTATTAAATTTTAAATTAAAGAAAAAAATATAAATACCCAGGTTGCTATAATGTATTTAAGCTAATCATAAATATAAATTTGAATTGCGGTTTTCCTTTGCTCACACACTCTACTTAAGCCACCTTTGCTACTGATATTTTTATAGTCCCAACACTACAAGTCTTACAGTTAATGTTGTCAACAACAAGTTGCTTAAATTAATAAACTCAATTTTAAAGAAAAAAGATAAAAAACTTTATACATCCAGCTTATTGGCTGGATTGAAACACCTTTTAATTACCATATTTTTTTCATTATTGTTTTAGATTCGTTGCGGTATGATAAAAGACCACCAGACTCAACAAAACATTTAGGCTACCTTCTAATAAACCATGAAAAGATATCAATATATATTTTAGGTTTATTTTGTGTAATCATTATTAAGGGTGGTCCTTTTTTTCGTGTTACAAAATTGAAAACATTCAAGTGGAAAATCGTAAATCTTTTGTATGTGACTCATTTATGAGATGCTTCTACTAAGAGACAAGTTTTATGGAAATTTAAATCAGTTGGAATTGTTCTATTAAATTAAGATCTTTACATAAGTTGGAATGAAGGTTTTTTTTAGACATAACCATTAATATGGATTTTAGGCTTAACTTTGGGTGAAATTTTAGAAAAAAAAATGTATTTAAAAAAATACCAATGGTTAGGTTAACTAATGTTTGCTTCATACTTAATGAAACTTTGCTTCAAACTTAAAATTGTTTGAAGTTAAAGACAACTTTTAAAAGATTTCATCAGTTGGGGATATGATCTTCTACTTAAAACTTTATACAGCTAATAGTTTGAGATAGTGGGAAATTATTTCAGTTTAAACCTTCAAATGTGATTAAAATTAGAATTTTATTTGAGCTTTAATAAAAAGACAGAAATCTAGTTTAATTTTAATATTGTATACCGTTAAATTAAGTTCAAACGTAATTTTAATTGTATTTGAAATTAAATTTTGCTTCAAACAAAAAATATTTCTTATTGAAAATTCTTTCAGCTAATACAGCTTAAATTTTTAAATAAATTTACATTAAATTCAGTTATAATTTAGGACAAAAACAGATTGATATTTAATTTAAACATTTATGTATAAATTTGAATAAAATTCGGCTTCAAACTAAAACAGTTTGATAATAAAGGAATAAACTAAAATTTCAATAATATTCAACTTTTAAATGACTTAAAAATTCAATTAACATTTAAGGTCTTAAATTTTTGTTAACAAACTTAGACTAAACATAAAAATCAATAAATTAAAATTGGAAAGTAAAGGTATACGATTCCAAACTAAATATATTTTAAGTTACAGACCAAAGAAAATCTTTTTCGAACCTAAACTTAAAATGACTTTAATGAAATTCTATATCTTTACAACGCATATAAACTTGGTTTGTTCATGAAAATATTATTAAGTAGAGTTGAAATAATGTGATAGTAAAGTTCGATATCATGTTCGATTCAAACTTATTTTTTACTTTCGGATCAAAGGAAACTTTTTACCTATAGAAACTTCAAATGATCTCTAAAATGCATTTAAACTTGGGTTGTTAATAAAGGTATTATTCAGTAGAGTTGAAATAATCTGATAGAGAAGTTCGATATCATGTTCAATTCAAACTTATTGTTTACTTTCATACCACATGAAACTTTTTTTCCAACTGAAACTTAAATGATTTTAATGACATTTCAAAGTAATTTTTATATCTTAATGTCCATGTAAAATTGGAATAATTAAGTAAAGTTTGATCTCATGTTTGATTCGAATTTAGTTTTACTTTTAGACTAAAGGAAGTACTTTTCTGCGAGCAGAAAGTTATTTAAAAATTAATTTAAAAGCCATATTTTGGACGAATAATAAAACCAAATCACATAAGGAATAAGTCTTATTTTCCAAATTCTTTTTTTTTTCTTAAGCCATGTTCCCATTTGTCTAATATTTTTACCAAATTTGTGTGACCACAACAATTTCGTTGTAAAAATTGTTTAACGTTGTTTGATCTTGCAAATGTTTTGTAAAAGAAAACAGCATCGAACAAGACTCGGTAAAATAAGTTAAAAATAGAGAAATTTAAAAATGTTTTATATAGTGGTTATGTCATTTTGTTCAAATATTTGTCTAGTCTGAACATACCTTTAGTTTCAAACAAGTTATTAGAAGTGCCGAACAATATTTGCGAAATGCAATATTTATGTTTTATTTTTATTTAATAAAAACAAATTCGATTTTAGTTAGCGTCAAACTAAAGCAAATTGACATCAAACAAAAAATAGTTTTAAGTTTAAAAAATAAGATTAAGATTTGCTTCTCGACATTTTAATCTTTAAAACAATAAAGATAAGTGTGTTCGATATTTTGCCTATTTCTGACATTTTATTTGACATCAAACCAAAAGTAGTTGAAACACAAGGAATATTAGGAGAGATTTAACTTAGTACCATTTGTTGTAAAAAGAAAAGGAAAATTATTAAAATTTTCGAAAACAGTGCAAATAAAGCGTTTTCGACAAACTGTATATTTCAAATTAAAAATAGGTGCGACTTCAAATTAAAAGCAGTTTGAACTATAGGAATATACGAAATAAATTACTGTACCCCTAATATAACAATTTCATCAATTTAAAGTGGGTTTCACAAGTAATTTTGTATAATATTTATATCAGACTTAAATTAGATTCGACATCAAACTAAAAGTAGTTTGAACTAAAGGAATATAAGAAAGTAAATAGGTACAGTTTGAAATCATAAGAACGTGTTCAAGAATTAATTTAAGAAACTAACATAAATAAGGAAAATTGATATAGTTTGTTTCAAACTAATGATTGGTTTGACATCAAACCAAAAGTAGTTTGCATTAAAGGAATATAAGAAAGTAAGTTGGTAGAATTTGAAATCATAAAAACGTTTTGTTATTGTTTCCAAAATCTCAGCAAAAGTCAAACAAGAATTAATTTAAGAAACTAACATAAATAAGGAAAATTGATATTAGTTCGCTTCAAACTAATGATAGGTTTGACATGAAACTAAAAGTAGTTTGAGCTCAAAGGAAATATTGATGTATGATGTTAAGGATATAGATGGATATTGTTAATAAAAATAAAATTCTAAGCATTTTAAAAGTAAAAAATAAGTTTTTTTTTTGATTTAATATTTATTTCAAACAAAAATTGGTTTGATATCAAACAAAAAGTAAATTAAATTTTAAACGTGAAATTAACAAAATTAAAAATTGTTGGTTGACAAATTATTTATAATATTTTATTTTAAATAAAAATCTATCTCGTTACTGAATCATTGTAATTATTTTTAAAACTGTAGG
Organism: Protophormia terraenovae; assembly: GCA_951394005.1. Classification (NCBI taxonomy): domain Eukaryota; kingdom Metazoa; phylum Arthropoda; class Insecta; order Diptera; family Calliphoridae; genus Protophormia; species Protophormia terraenovae. Next base: position 1,415,011 of record OX596076.1, read on the forward strand.
GTGGTCTTTTGGTCAGCCCCATTACACATTTTCATTTTTTTTTTTTTTTTCATTCTTTTACAATGATCACTTCATTGGACACTCAATGACAATCATCATAAGAAATATTTACAGCGACAACGAAAAAAAAAATTGCTATAAAAACGTGAGATTCATGGGATTGTAGAGAAAAAAAAATTCGCAAGAAGGGACCCCACACGTTATTTTTACTTCAGTTAATAAGTGACGCAGCATGGTGCGTTTTAATAATTAAGCGACGCCATTTTTTTTCCCAGCAAAGAACAAAATTAAGAAAAATATAAAAAAAAGAAAAAATTGTCATTTCAAAAAAACCATGATGTGGTGGCAATTTTATGCGTTCAATAACTTGTCGCCACCAGGCAAGAAAATGCTATAAAATTTTTAAATTATGAACTGATTATAAGACATTAGTTTCTTTTTTTACATTTAGCTTATAAATAATTTTTAATTATTATTTCTTGAGAGGAAAGTTATTAATATTTTGTGCAGAAAATTTATTAAAAAGCTTAAGACACTTAAGGAAATAGTTTAAAGTTTTCAAAGAACTTAAAGCCGGCGGTAGAAAGTTTATGCAAAAAAAAACTAAAAGGAAAATTTTATTTTATGGAAAACTTTTTTTCTTGATAACTTTTTAAATTAAAAAGGAAAATCAGAATTTAAGCGTGTGAAATTTTAAAAGCTGTTGAGATGTGGTGGGTCTCTGTTTGAACATTTTTATAGGTATGTATGTGTAAATATAGTAAGTAATTATGTTGTTTGTAGGTTTAAAAAAAAGTCAATCCACATATGTTTGTTTTTTATGTTCCTTGAAGAATCATTTAGGTTTTTTTTTTTTATATTTTGGTTTGACACTAATTAGGAGATTACGTGTTTGTGGGCAATATAAGTGTTGCATGTATAAGCTACAGATGATGTTCTCTTTATAAGCATCATCAAGTAAGAAAACAAAACCCAGGCTGACCTGACACAAAATACATATTATTTCTTAACAAACTAATTAAAACACCCTGTATATAGTTTATATGAAACGAAATTAAGTTTTAGCTTAATTTTATATTTGGCCAGCGTTTATAAATAATTGATAAGCTGTGGTTGGTGGTTAAGGTTTATTTGTTTTTATTTTTTCGGGGTTTTTGGTTTCCTTTTTGGCGCCAGCCTTAGAATTGCTGTTAAAAAAGACCTACCAAATCGCTGATTATTAACAAAAGTAAATAACTCGCGGCTCTAATTCGTTAGTGATTTATGGCAATGTTGGCAATATGTACCTACATACATACAACTAACAACAAGCAACAACATACCAGCTAAATGTTTTATCACAATCTTAAGACAAATTGTTAAAAATGTGGATGAATGTTGGGGCTGGTTGCTGGATTTGTGTGTTGTTTATGAACAGAGGCTGCTTAAAGATGAGTTATAGTTTTGAAATTCTTATAACAAGAATATTAAATGATTTTAATTTGTTTGTAGAAAGAAAGAGACAAGTGTTGAAGTGTTAGAAAATTTGAAATGTTCTCAACAAGAAAATAAAAAAAACTCAAATTATATATGATCCAAATTACTTAAAAAATTAAAAATTTATAGCAAAATTACTTGTATCCACCAAACATCAGAGCACATAAAATTCTTCTTCGTATGAAAAAATAAAACTATGTCTTAACATCATGCAACACATGTATAGAGAGGCAACAACCTACATTTTTTAGTTTTGAAATTCTTAAGCATTCTCAAAGCCCAAACCCAAGGTAATCGATCAAGACTCAATGAAAAGTAGTATTTTAACAAAATACCACAAATACTCGTACATAAAGCAATTGAAAAGGAGAATAAATGAAAATAAATAAAAAATACTAACTAACTGACAATGAGCAAGCCTACAGTAAGTGACAGAGTGACTGACAGACGGACAGACTATTTGTTAAGTTGGGTGCAAAAGTAATCAACACACTAAGATGATGGTTTGGAGCGGCGGCGACGGCCCGCATACGCGTTAAGAGGCAATTATTAAAAACCATCAAATCAGACAACTCATACACACTCTTGGCCTAAGCAATTGCTAAGGAACCGTTAACAAAACACTATTCAGTCAGTCAGTCAGCCAGCATAGGAGTAATACCGAAATGAACAGCATGAATTCTCGCAAAATTGTCGCACCATTTTCGGCATATAAACAACATGTTGTGACTGCGCTAATTCATTTAAGCGTTTTTCTTTCTTCAACATCATCAGCACCATCAATTCCCAGCTTTTTAAAATGTTGTGTATTTGTTGTAGTTTTTTTCCTTGATGCGTGACGGAATGGTCAGTTGAAGTGTTTTTTTTTTTTTCTTTTAATAAAATCGAATCAACTGAAATGAAATTGTCAATTGTTTACACACGCAAAAATATCAAGTCTGATCAGTCATTCAGTTAGGCCAGGCTGTATGTCCAAACTGTTTTCAATTTTTCAAACAAAAGGTTTGATTAATCAAGTAATTTAGTTGTTGTTGTTGTTTAGTATTGTTGCTGTACAATTTCTTGTTTAAAATCAATTTACGCATTAAATCAAGTCTGGCAAATGGATGACATTATTTTCAAAATCATCACCATCATCATCATCAGCAGCAGCATTATTACAATGTTGTTATGTTTTGTGTTTGTGTTTGAGAACAGAAATTTCTTTGTCACATTATTTAAGATAAGTGGTTTGACAAAGCGTGTAATAGACTTTGAAGAATGACTTCGACAATATGAGTTTTAAATAAGGAAAGTGGATAATAAAACTACATATTTTCAAGGTCGATAGTAGGAGTTTTTTAAAAAAATATTATAGGAATTCTTTGGTATAAAAAGGGAGAGATTTAAGATTAAAAACAATTATAAAGATATTTTAATTTCTTAATATTACATTATTAAAACAATTTCCCATTTTCCATTTCGATTTCAATAGCTTACTATCTCTATTACTTACTCATGATTTTCTTTAGATTATGCCTTACCTATTATCGATTCAATCCTTTTATTTGAATAAAATATAAGATAATACAATCATCTTTCGTATTTTAAAATTAATTGCTTACTATAGGCATTACTTAATAAACATGTTTCATTACTTTAAACATTACCTGGCATTGATCCATTAACAATTTCTACCTAATATATAATTCAAGTCAGTATTATTGCTTACCTCAAAAAATATAGACATTCAATTATTTTCTAAAAATTCTCCTTATTCTCTGCATTACCTGGCATCGCTTCAATAAAAAATTATCTGTAATGTACGAAGTAATTAATTTTAATACGTATCCTAGTTGACTCAAAACTTTAAACTTTATAAACTTCGAACTTTTTAAAAAAGCTTTATATTTAGCTGAAAGCTTTATTTCGCCTTGTTAACCCTAAAATGATCAAGATTCTTCCAAGGCAGCAATTTTAGTTTTTATCCTTTTTAAGCAAAATTGAAACATTATCCATATTTTAACTTGTTTTGCAATTCTAATAATTTGGTTTAATAATTAACATAATAAACTAAATCTCTAGACCTTAAATCCTTCAAAATGTTTACAAAACTTTGCTTTAATCGTTAGAGGGTTAAGGTTTCTGAAGTCCCTAAAATAAAATAAAACTTTTTACTTAGATTTGAATAACTAATTAGTAAAATTAATTAGTTAAACTCTTCTATTACAATTTCCAACCCAGCCTTCCCCTTCAAAATATTGCTTAAATCCCGAACCCCTTATCTTAAAAAAAAAATTATTTTCAAGGTAAATTTGCTTTATATATTAAACAAAATATTAATCCAGTTAGTTACGTTCCATAAGATTAAAAAAAAAAACAATCTGTAAAATTAATGACAAAAACTTAAACAGCAAATGATAGACCACACATGTCAAAGAAAATCTAGCCAGCTAGCATTAGAGCTCCTAACTAAACAGTTTATTTATATGTATATATTTTCATTGTTAGACCCACTAGATACACTTTGTATTCATTATGTAAATTTCCATAAATAAGTTCGGCCCTTGTTTTCAAACAAAAAGTAAAAAATAAACAAACGATTCAAGCATAAAGACTAGGAAAAAAAAATCACCCAAGAAAAAATAAATAACAAAAAATTCAAATTTAGATTTTTCTTAAGCATACATGACTTACATGTGTTCAATAAGCACGATTTGAAAGCAGCTACAAAATCAAAAAATAAAAAAAATTAAAAATTAAAAGAAAAATTCAAATCTATAACAAAAAAAGAAAAAACGATCCAATGACGCGAGAATCTAGTCACGTTTTTGACTGCATCGATCAAAAGCACTAGCCAACTACAAATAAGCTGCAAGTGTGCAAGACAGGCAAAAATTTGTAGCACAAAAAACCTAAACTAAAAAAAAAAATAAAAAAAAAAAATTTTTTTTTTTTTTTTGCAGCAGCCTCATAAGCATCATATGCAAACAGCTTATAATAGCATATGTGTTTGTTATTTTTGCATATTTAAGATCTTTTAAAGGGGCGGCGTTTAACCTGTATGCAACAACCAACAACAACAAAAATGTACTTTTACTCGTTTAACAAATATGTTGTTGTACACCATTTTTTTCCTTTTAGATTTTCTTCTCGTTTGGGTAAAATAATCAAATGCTTTAGTTTAGCAGCAGTAATATTTGCATACCAGCTATAGCAGCAATAACAGCAACAACAATGTTTTAACAACTTAAAAACATGTTCTACTAATAAAGCTTATTGGAGGATTTTTTTTAACTTTATTTTTTGGAATTTGTAATGACATTTACCTTTAACAAGCTGTGGTGATTTGTTTGTGATTTTGGTCATACTGACGCCAGGAGTTTAAGGCTATATATACATATTTTAATCACAAGGGTATAATTTGGAAAATAAGCAAAGAAACAAATAAAAAATTTAGGAAAAAAGAAATTTAATTGCATATAAATGAAGAAAATAATATCTACTATTAAAATACTTTTTGGTTAAGATTTTAAATATCAAAATTTACTTGTTAATTTTGAGTTCTAAAGGAATTATATGTCATAAGGGGTCATAAGTAACTGTTAAACATATTATATATCAAAGGAAAGCTTATTAAAGCTGATTTTTTTAATATTTAAATCATTTTGACTCCATTATAAAATTGTTTAAATGATTTAATGCAATTAAAAGTAAAGTTACACTCAATAATTTTCATAAACTTTTCTCACCAAAGACCATTTATTATCTGTGTTGCACAGAATATTATATTTATGGAAACCTTAAGTCTTCTATATATTACAAAAATAACATATTTTTAAGATCCTAAAATTTGCAAGTTTTCGTAATTAAATTCAAAGAAAGATTAGACAACTGAGTTTTTGTAACATAAAATTTAATTGCATTTATTTATTAATTGAAAAAGTTCAACAAATTTTATATGAAAAGAAAGCTTATTAATTTCAGTTTTTAGATAAAAAATAAATATCATATAAAATTAAAACTGATAAATAGTTTTTAAGAAATAAATTCAAAGAAGTTTTTTTTTTTTTTTTTTGTTTTGACATGACATGCATTTTGGCTGCATTTATTTCTCAGATGACTAATTGTATATCAAAAGAAAGCTTATTAAGTTATCTTTTAAGAAAAATAATTATTTATAAACCAAATATGTATATAAATAGTTTTCAATAGACTAATTCGAAAAAAATATTTGACGATTGTTTTTTGCATAACAAGATCTTTTTGATATGAAAAAGAAGAAGTAAAATAAATTGTATATCAAAAGAAATCTTGTTAAGCTCACTAAAAATTTTTATATAATTCTTATATTGAATATGAATTAAATTAAAAAATTTAAAACACTAACAAAATTTATCTTAACAATGGTTGGCTACCTTTCATAACAAAGGTTTACACTTTTTAGCTTAGTTGGTAATCAAAAAGTTGTGCTACAAGTTATATTTTCTATAAAATTAGGACCTGCTCTATAATTGTTACATGTTTTCTTTTGATCGGATTAATAGTTTTCAGATATTATAGTAAAATAAAGTTTGAAATCGTAATATTATTTTTGAAATTTAACATAAATTTTTGGCTGCTTCTATTTGTCGTGTTTAAATAAAATAGTACCCAAAAAAAATATATATTAAAGGAAAGCTTGTTATATCTGCTTCTAAAAAAAAAGCTCAAATAATTTTGTTAGGGAAATATATTTAGAAAATTTTAAAAAATATAAATAAATAATAAAAGTAAGCAAAAATTAAAAATTTTTCCCAAACATTTATTGCCCCAACTTTGAGAAAATAGATCTCTCCACGTACTAAATAAATGAGAGTAATTAAAAATTACATTTTATAAAAGCTAAGGGTCTTGCTCTTTAATCTTAATTTGATATTTTGTAATCATACCAATAGTTTTCAGAAAAAAATTAAAAAATATGTTTGAATTGTCATATTCTTCCATAATGTTAATTCGCCACCATTTATTTGTGATATCTTGGAGAACAGGTTGATATATAATATATCAAACGAAAGCTTATTATGAATACTAAAAAAAAATATATATATAAAAATTATTTTGCTATTAAATAATAAATAAAAAAGTTATAAAGAATAAATGAAAAAATAAATCAAATTTAGTCTTCTTATCAAGTGAAATTGACAACCTATAGTTTACCCTGTTATTAAATAAGGTAAAGAAAAAGTTGATATATAATATATTAACAGAAACCTTATTATAAATATTTCTCAAAAATAAAAAAAAAATTATATTAAAAAATATTTAAAAAAAGTTATAAAGAATAAACAAAAAAATAAAAAAAGTTCTCAGAGTCCTTTTATCAAATTGACACCCTGTAACTTCGCCTCTTATTAAACAGGGTTGTTTCAAGTTACGTTTTTATAAAGCTTAAGTCCAGTTAACTTAACTAGATCATAAAAAGCTAAGAAAATAAAAAAATAGTCATAAAGAACTTCAAAATTAATTCAAATAATACAAAAAATCGATGCCAACTTCTTTTAATCGTTAGACAATTGAACGTGAAATGTGAAAAGGAGTTGAAAAAATCGTGAATCTTTTTAATACAAAAATTTTGAAAACTTTACTCCAGAAATGAATATATTTCATAGAAAAAGCTTGAGAATACATAAAGTTGTTAAATCAAAAATAATGTAAAATTACATCAGAATAATCAATATTAGACTTCGATTAAAGTTAATATAGAACTACTTAAAACCCTATAATAAAAATTAATTTGAGATTATATATTACTTTATTAGGAACAAATCAAAACCTCATTTTTCTCTACCAAATACTTGAGAAGATCAGTTTAGTACACTCAATGAAACATTTTCGTAAATATGGCAATAATTTATTGCTGTTATAACGTCCATATTAATCACCTATCAATTATGTAAAGCTTTTCTAAATCATTTCAACTATTACCTAACAATATTTCATCAGTATCAAAATCAAAACCTCATTTTTCTCTACCAAATACTTGAGAAGATCAGTCTAATATAATCAGTGAAATAATTACGTAAATATGACACTAATTTGTAGCTGTTATAAAGTCCATATTAATTACATATTAATTAAGTAAATCTTTTCTAAATCATTATATTTATTACCTAACAATATTTCATCAGTTCAGCTTACTAGCTTCAATTAAAATATTACGTAAATATTGGTAAATATTACGTATTATTGGTTTATAGACAAAAAATATACACACACACAGAACATACATTTTATAGTGAGTTCAATCAATTGCCCGTTTGCTGCATCATTTGCAACATTTGACACAATCAGGCTTAATATCAGATGTTGGTTGCAGTTGCATGCATAAATTTTGTGGCCACCAAGAAGGCTGTGAAGGCCGAAGAGCGGTTTAACGTTAAGACAAATAAAAAATGTATTTAAAGTTTTAACTTTGGGTATGAAAATGTAAAGTGAATTTTTAGTCTTATAGGAAAAGGTGTTTGGCTGCCGACGACATTAGCGCCTTGTCCACTCTGTCTAATCGCATACATAACAACACTTCAACATACTCATTCACCCCAAAAGAACTTGTGTCTGTGGATGGACCAAAGAGTCATTTCTATATAAAGATTTTTCTTAATAAATTTTACATTTTTTTGTTTGTTTTTTGGTGCTTTTTTTAATGTTGATGGCATTAAATGCGAAACATTTACTATAAAACATTTGGCGGCTTTACAAAATAAATACGAACGAAAAAAAAAAAGAGTTTAGTAGAGCCCAGTAGCTAAAGTATTGGGACATTAATCGATAAAAGTTGAGTATTTTTTCATGTTTCAAAGCGAGCCATTAAAAGATTGTCAGAGCTTTTGCAGTTCCTTCTAAAAAAAACATAAGTAAATGGAAGTGATGGTGGTAGTGTTGTTTTTGTTCTTGTTGCTGTTAGTGAGTGAGTGTCGGATAAGCTAAATTCAATGGATATCGGCGACAATAAAAACTTGCGCTAAAGGTGCTTAATGAAATTCTACTTCATATGATCACTTGGTTGCCGGTGATAATATTCTTTATATGTTTGTTGGCTTGTTCATGGCTTGCGTGTTGGCCCGTTAAGCTGCTGCTGCTTCTCCATCAGCAGGTATGTGGCAATTATTTTCAGACAAATTTATTTGCGACCTGAATACGACTATAACAGCCAGCTAGTGTTTATAAAAAACCGACTTTTCAAAAAGCCGGTTTGACGGTTAACCGAAAATTGAGTAAAATTAAAAAACCGGTTTTTCGGTTAACCGTCTACTAAAAAACCGGTTAAACCGGTTAACCGACATTTTAATAATTGGTCTAATTTGAAGCTTAATAAAAATATTTTTGGTTAAAAAAGTATTTTAACTTATTGGTTTAACCATGCACCAAATAATAAACAGTGCACTGCACTGTTCTTTATATATTGCGATTGATTTACATCGAAAATTTATAATACTTTTTTTTCAGCCTTTAGACTAGTTTTAATATAATTTATAAAAACAACTTTTATGGCATATTTTAGCACAGCTTTTGAAGCTTAATAATGATCTAAAATTATTCTATAATTATTCTAGGTTAAAAATAAAATTAAATTATCGAAACTTTACAAAAAGGAAGCTTTAGACCTAGGATAATGTACTTTATATTATGATTTATATTCACCGCATTTAAAGTTTTTCTCTCAAGGAAAAGTTTATATAATTTTTATAAAAAAATTTAATAAAAATATCTGCATAAAATTGCAAAAAAATAATTAACATTATTTCTGCTAAAAAGAAATTTGTTTTTAATTTCTAGAAGATTATTACCCGCTTGACCACAAACTTCGATAAAGATATCGCCTTCGAATAATTTTCGAACATTTCTCTAACAAAACCTTCGAGAACGACTATCGAAGGCGTTTCGAGAATGAACTCGTAGAGTTCACCTGTCGTTCAGTTTGTGGCAGCAAATCGATCGATATCGAAGGTTCGCTTATGATATCTACATCGAATAATAAGTGCTATCGTTAGCAAGACGAGAAAATGTTCGTTAGAGATCAGTTTTCGATATCGAAAATTGTTCGATATTGATATTACTAATGAATCGTTGGCAATAGTTTTGTTCTGTTTCATTTTCATATTGTTTCCCATTTAAAATTAAAAGCTGATATTTTTAAAAGTAATTTTTTTTATTTTAAACTTAACACAATACACCAAATGTTAAAAAATAGACTTAAGTTATATTTTAAAATTAATTAACAATAACGTATAAATAAAAATATAAAACATAAGATTGGTAACACTTAAAAATTTCAACTTTCTAATACAATAAGAACATAGTGCTAGATGTTGAGGGTTCCTAAAGAAGTCTCAATAATATTTGTTTTTCTGTTGCACCAATCCTCATTTTTTTTAGGTCAAAGTTATCTGAATAAATCTGCAAGAAAAAAATTTATCATTTGGATATTATTTTACGAATGTCTTGACATGTTGCAATGTACTTACCATATTTATAAAGTTTAAGTTACACCATAAACTTAAGTATAATTTACAACCAATCAATATGAACTTTGACTAAAGAATGACATGCACAAACCAGAAAATACGTATTTTTTAAAGTAACAAAATATCGAGAAATTGAGAAGAATAGATAATTTCTCGAAACATCTACTTTCGAGATTTTATCGAAAAAGTTTAATATTGTGATAATCCGATATTTTAAGAATTCTCGAGAATTTCTCGAACCTTGACTATCTAGAAAATATCGAGTAAGTTTCGATGCTACGAACATTCACTTTTTATTTAATTTTTGATAATTTCTCGAATATATAAGATTCGAAAATTCCTCGTTTTTGTGAACATTCACTAATTTCTTGTCTCAGGTCAAGCGGGTAATCACTTAAAAGTACATTTGCTGCACTTATTTAGTTCTACATACTATTGAAGTCTTTATTCCTATTATCCTATATAAAATCTTCCTTTTATCTTAAGCTATACATTAGTAGGTGTAATGTTTCATAAGTATTTTCTTCTTTTGGAAAATTTCATTCGCATGAAATAAAAGTTTTTGTAAATGGAATGCTTAATTATCTATCTGATTTATTATACATACAGTTTTAAAAGAGTTAACTTCCAACAAGTAAATATATATAACCTGGCTACTTGTTAACTCAAACAGCAAGCATTTTTAGTAGTTTAAAAATATTTTCTTATATTTTAAATTCAGAAAAAAGCAACTAAAGGACGAAATTTTTTGAAATTTTTAGCAAATTTTTGAAACCGGTTAACCGACACAGAAAAACCGGGTAAACCGGTTAACCGAATTTGAATATTTCAAATTAACCGGTTCGCAAATAACCGAAATTTGAAGAAAAAACCGGTTTTTCGGTTAACCGGTTAACCGGTTTATAAACACTACAGCCAGCCTTAATGTTTTCTTTATTTTTTTATTATTTTTTGTTTGGTTTTATTAGCTTTATGCAAGTACTTTTTTTGAGAGCTTCTGTTTTCAAAGTTGCCTTACAGGTTTGCTACACATCCATTTACAGGAAGCTAACCTAAGCTCTGTAGTCTTTCAGAAAGAAAAAAAAAAAAAAAAGAGTGCAAATCACAAGTGTTAACAAGAAACGGTAAAGTGGGAATTTGTTTTAAGCGGCTACCGCATTTTTTATACTTGTTCTTGTTGTTTTAATTAAAACGAATTGTACTTTGACATCATGTCAATGTATTTGTTTAAAGGCAGCAGACATAGGGACAGACATTTATATGCGGTAAGCAACATTTGTATAAATTAATTGAGCTTAATAAGGATGTAGCTCCTTAGCTGAGGCTTTTAAACTTAACCACCTACTACCTATGGAAACAATTTATAATATTTAAATTTTTATTTTATATTTTAAGTGCTTAGGCAAATGGATCTTCTCTCATTTGCACGCACTTGGAACAGCAAATGGATTTTTATTTGTTAAAGTTTTTTTCCTTTTTTATGAATGAATTTTATATTCATTGAAGAGGTAAAAAAAAAAATTTATATATTATGAATAAATTTTAAAATCTTCACAAATTTCCAACAAATGGATAAATAAATTACAAAAAAACTCAAAACCAACAAAAAAAAATCTATAAAGCCTGTTAAAATTGAAGCAAAAAAAAAGAGGAAGCCAGAAAAAAACTACGTTGCAGCTTAAATAAATTTTATGTAAATTAGCACGAAATCGTAACGGCCAACGGCCAACCACGCACACAGATAGATGAAATTGGAGGCAAGACAACTGAAAAAAAAACTTGTGTCTCGGTGACACTATAAAGAAATCACTTGAGATAAGCAAATGTCACTAGAAGCATAAATACTTTTGATGATGATGCTGCTGAAGCCTCTTAACCACGGTCACACACAAATGTTAAAGTGAAAGCGGAGCGTTCAAACAGTTGAATGAATGAATGTGTTTTTTTGTTTTTCCAGTAGCTAAAGTTTTATGTAAATGTCTTCAAAATGACACTGATGATTTTGTTTGTTTTTAGTTTTTTTTTATTATATTTTTTTGGTGGATTTTTGATGATGACTGTCTCCTACTAATGAGCGGATGTAAATAAAAGTGTAACATAACTTCTTTTATTTTAATCTTAACGAAAATGTAAATGAGTTTTTTTTTCCTTTAAAGCAGCAGCATCTTTTATTTGTTAGTAATCAGTAGAGGAGTAAATTTTGGGTTTTTATGTGAATTTTTTATAATCAAAACATGGCCTAAAATAGTCATGTTAATGAATTTTATAACCTCTTTTAATCAATAACTATACAGAAGCTTGGGAAAATAATTGCTAAGATATAGGAAAAAAAACAGATAACTGATAATCGATCTCACGATAAATTATTAAAGCTAGAGAACAGGTAGAGAAAATATTCAATATTTGAACTTTGAGGTTTTTAAAAAGCTTTTGAAAGAAAGAGAGAAAAAGAAACTGAACTATAAATTATTGAAAATTGACAACAAACAAGTAACTAATTATTTTAAATAATTTATAATCATAATAGATACAACTTTTAATTTTAATTTAATTTAATTTTTTTTTTTTTTTTTTTTTTTTTTTTTTTTTTGATTTTTAAAAAATTATTTAAATAAATAAAACAATATGTGATAGATCTCACGATATATGTATGGTTAGCTTAATTATTTAATCTTAAATATTAGAACTATAATCTCTTAAAGCTTTTGGGAGAGAGAGAGAGTAACCAACTGAGCTATAAATTATTGACAATAAACAAGTAACTAATTATCTGAGATAAGTTATAATCATAACGGATAATATTTTAAACATTTTAATATTAAAATTTATTATTCGATTTTTAAAATTATAATTGATCTTACCATATATTACGCATCTCTCATTCGTAATTAAAAATATGAAAATTTTGCTGTATAAACGATGAGTTAATATTTTATTATATTTTGGGTATTTGAGAGTTAGTAACTCACGAAAATTTTACTAACAGATAAATATGCTATTTGCGTATAAACGCTGAGTTAATTATTTGCAATTTATTTTCATTTGTAATAATCGTGCATATAAACGTATTAAATAATATAATTTGAAGTATTTGAACTTGGACTTTTAAGAGCTTTTTGAGAAAAATAGAGAGAGAGAGAGAGAGAGAAACTGAAAGTAACTAATTATTTGAAATAATTTAAGTTAATAAAATTTTAGATATCGTAAATATTTATTTGATTTTCTAAGGAACAGGTCTAATACAAGTTTTGTATAATAAAAGCATAGTGTTTTGCGATAAATGTTTATTATTAAGAATTTTACCAAAAGACACCATTATTTTATATGATTTCTCCTTAACAAGTCTTGCATGTTTATTGAATTTAAAAAGCTTATCGAAGCTGATACCAAGATATTTTATTTTTTCTTTAAAATAATAAATTTTTAAACGTTTACTCTCAGGAACCACAAAGCTTTTACATTTACCAGAAGCGTTACGTATACAAATGGCTTCACATTTTGAAGTATTGAGCTTAATTCCCCAATAATCGTAATAATTTTTAACAATGTGCAAATAATCTGAGACATTTTTAAAGCAGTTTTTGGTGATTCATTGTGGGAATACAACAGATGAGGAGCCAAAATTGGGCCCTGAGGAACCCCACAGTTCACACTCCCGAAACTAGTAACTTTTTGATTAAATTGAACACAAAATTTGTTTATATATATTACAGGAAATAATAAATTAATTTTAAATATTTGAACTTTGAAACCTAAAGTGCTTTTGGGAATAAGAGAAAGGATAATAGTCTTGCGTTTAAACGTAACAATGTAATCCAAAGTATTTAAACTTGAACTTTTAAGAGCTTTATGAGAGAAACTGAGAGGGAAAAACTGAAAGTAACTAATTATTTGAAATAGTTTATAATAATAAAATTTCAGATATTTAGATAATTATTTGATTTTAAAAATTTGTTTAAATATATTACAGGAAATCTTAAAGATAATAAATTTATTTTAAATATTTGAACTTTAAAACCTAAAGAGCTTTTGGGAATAAGAGAAAGGAGAATCTAAGCTACAAATTATTAAAAATTTTTAAAACGAGAAACTAATTATTAAAATAATTTAATAATTATATAAAACCTAAGTTAAAAAAAAAAAAAAAAAATTAATTCATTAAAAAAATCTTTATGAAATCTTAAAATTTTTTTAATATTTCCCTGAGAAACTTTTATAGTCTCAGAGGCTTTGTTATAAACCCTGGGAAAATTTCTTTCCCCTAAACGTGACATTTTTGCGTATCACATGCGTGAGTAATAATTTCTACACGTGTGCTTCGCTGCAAGTGATGCCAATGAACAGATACTAGATAGACAAAACGACAAACTTAAATAATAGACAGAAATTTAAACCTACATAATAAAATCAAAATCATAACATATATATATATACATACAAACATATATATATACATATTCATGGCATATAGTTTTACGTGTAATACTTTGTATTTTCTCACTTCTTGAGTGGTTTGCAGTCAAATTAGTTTCGAGTATATTTGAAAACAACACTTGAAAAACTATAAAAGCGCAATCGAAATTGTATGTATTATGGCCGACATAAACGTGATTTACATATATACACATATGTATATGAAAGGCAAATATACATACAAGCAAATATACATATATAGTTTGTAAAAATGATTTCAGTTTGTTTATATCTATGTGGTGGCTTAACAAATACAAGTAAATATAAGAGAATAATAATTTTTAAATACAGACAGCCACACATATTCATATTTCATATTTTGATTTACATGAATATGAATTATATTACAAATATTGTATGTAGATATGTACATACATATATAAAATTACTTACAAATAAACTACATATGTATATATGAACATGTAATTTCTTTGTATTGCACGTGTGCTTCAATGTTTCAGTGTACCCAGCCAGTTGTTGAGATACTAAAATTTCGTGTAAAAGTAGTGGTAAACTTATTTCAATGGTGGTGGGTTTTATTTTTTTCCAATACATGTAGTAAATTTGTTTTTTTTTTTTGTATTCTAATTTCATATTGAATTAAATTTATTATAAAAAGATCATATTGTTGTTTCTTTTTTGTTTTTAATATTTCTTTATCATTCAAGGCAATAAAACATTATTAAACAAAAATAAAATCAAAATATAAAAAAACATATAAAATACAAATGTGTTTAACTTAAGCGTATACAATTTAGTTAAGCTAATGAAAGTATAAAATTAACATAATTAACATAATTTTCACTTAATTATCAAGACTTAGAACACACACACTACATATAAGGTTAAACTTAAATGAATTGATTATTTAGTATTAGAAATTTAATTTCCTATACTCTCTTTGATACCTCTCTCTCTCTTCTATGTGTGTGTTTTTTTCTTCTTAACGATTTTATTATCATTTTTATTATGATAATTTTGTTGGGGATATTGGGCTGAGGATTTGAAAAATTATCCATAAAACACTTGCATCTTATAAGGTATATTTTATATGTTAAAAAAAAAAAAAAACAACAACAGACTGCATTTAAAAATATAGAAAATTTGTTATAATCATTCAACAGCCGTGGGATCTTTTTTTGGAGACGATCATAAAGTTTTGTTGTTGGTTTTTTGTTTTTCAAAAAAAAAAACTTAATTAATGAAACTATAAAACAAAGTCCCCTTTTTACTTGGTTTAAATTTAATATAGCTAAGAGAAGACAAGACACACAGCAGGCTATTTTAGGTAGAACTCCGATTAAATATGGATTTGTTTAACAATTATATAGCCACCAATACTACTACTACTCTGGCCACTTTAATTTAAGACCTCACAGTTAGTTTAAAGGAAAGAAAGAAAAAAAGTAGAAAAATAAATTAAAGCGGCTTTTACAATTTTTATTTTTCACTAAGCTAAAAGAGAGGAAGATTTTAAAGGGAATGAAAATTAATTAAGACAATTAAACATTATTTAAAGAAAAAATTTAAAATCCACATACTATTAAAGAAGACATTTTGAATTAAAAAGCAAATTGTAACAAAATTTAAGCAAAAATTTTAATATTTCATAAAATTTTACTATTCCTTTTTATTCACCATAAAGAAAAATTAATTTAAGGTACAAAAATTTATAATTTTATTACTATCGGACTACTACAATATTTGACGAATTTTAATTCGAAAATCAACCGTCTATTTCATATAAGTCATAACATTCATATAATTTTATTCTTACAAAATACTTGCAAGATCAAAAACAAAGTTAAATATTTTTTTTTAAATCAAGTGATAATGCATTTGTGATCAAATATAAGCCAAGTCTGACAATAGTTTAAGTAATGTTTTTTTTTCTTTTGCCAACAAATTGCCGCATAATTTAATTTATGTAAAACTGTTTTAAAAGCATATGAATGGTTGAAGTCTCAAGTCTATATATATTTATATAGAAACTTTGGATTAAACCAACCGTTTGTAGTTTAAATTTAAAATATAACGTATGATTAGATATCAAATTTATAATATTCCTAATCTTTCCGTTCTTTATAACACTATTTTCTCCCCTGTTTCCTCTTTTTAATATCGAAACATCTATTTGACTTTTAAAAGCCTTTTAAAGCTCAAGTAAAATTTTAAGTTATTTTGATTAAATCCTTATTTTAAATAATTAAAAAAACTTAATCAAATATATAAAATATTTTCTATTAAACTTTTTGTTATTGCTATTAATTTTTAATTAAAATTTACTTTTTTTTTATTTGTGGAATATTAAATAATTTTGTAATTGTAACTAAACAAATTATTTTAATTGAAATTAATTTTATTTTCTTTTAAGCAAAATTAAATAATTTTTTAATTGTTACTGCGAAATTTTTAATTGAAATTCATTTTATTTTCTTCTGTAAAGGTTAAAGTCTTTGCTTTATTTTTAATAATTAAAAGCTTAATAAAGAATATGAAATATTTTCTATTAAACTTACGGTATGTTCAGTGAAATATTTGACCAAAATGACATAAATACTATAAAAAAAAAAAAAAAAAATTGAATTGAAAATTTTTTATTGAAATTTGATTCTAATAATCTGTTCGTAAATAGTTATTGTTTTTCTCAAATTATTTAAAATTTTTTCGTTTGTGGAATATTAAAAATTTTTTTTAATTGTAACTACAAATTATTTTAAATGAAATAAATTTTATTTTCTACTGGTGAAATATCAATTGAATTTTATTTTTTTTCTGTAAAGGTTTAAATCGTAGCTTTAGAAAAGTAGAATAAATATATTAGCTTTAGTTCTTCAAATAATTCAAATTTTGGCCTATGACAATTTCCATTATTTTTGGTAACTTTAAAAGCTCTACATCTTTTCCTGTACAAAATTATGTAGTTGTATTCAACTTTTTAGTATTTTATTATACTAAAACTATTTAAATACTTTAAAAACTTTTCAAGCTATAATTTCTTATGGGAATTTACTGAAATTTTAACTCTAAGCTTTTTGAATTAGAAAACTGTTATTAAATTTTAATTATTTTCTTCTTGAAAATGTTTAAGAACTTTGAATCACAGCTTTTCAGTTTTTAAGCTTTTAAAAGCTTTCAAAATTTTTAAATTTGTTGGTTAATTATATGGATAAAGCTCTTGAGTATTAAATCATTATATTACACGATTTCCCTCTCAACTCAAACGTTTTTTTTTTTTTTTAAAGCAACCAAATTATTTAATTTAAATACGTATAAAGCTTTTTTAAACTTAATTTTTTAGGCACTTTAACTTTGATGTGTTTGTGATATTCTATACAAATAGTTTGTCTAAGCCGCTTTTAATTATAAACAATTCTTGTAAGCCTCCTCTATTCCTATTAAAGCTTTGAATAGCAGCATTTTTATTTCTTAGTTATAAGCTTTTCCTGCTTAATTTTTTTTTAATAATATTCTTATAGTTTTTCTTTCAATATTCTTTTAACTTTATTAATTAAACATAAACATCTTTCTAGGTGTTTTTAAATTTCCTGTTTGATTTCCTTTTCCCTTTTTTTTTATTTGACTTTAGTTAACAAATCTGTCCATGTTAAAGTTAATCAATTATTTTTAGAGAAATACAAAAAGTTGACAGGCATTTGACGCCACAAAATGATGTACTGTCATTAATGTCCATGGTTAACGACATTCAAACGCATTTCAATATAAATAATGAGGCTGTTACTGTTGCAAAATAGTTGATGATGAAAAACTTGAAGCCTGGGCGGCGGCGACCTCCTGATTTTCTAGCTTAAAAAGGCGCCTAGTTTACAATAACTTTAACATGTATTAAATGCAAAACTAACATAAATACACATGAAAGCGTTAAATATACACACACAGAGATATTTTTATTTTTAAGATTTATAACGATGAAGATGATGTTGTTGATGATGACGATGATGTGAATGACGATAATGCAATGTCGTTTGTTTTTAAGCATTATTTGCTTTTACTTGTTTTCTGGCGGTACATATAGTTTTGCTTTAGTTGGAGTTTTTTTTTTTTTTAGTTTTTTCGTTTTCAACTAACAAAGTTCTTTTGTTTTGCAATATTTGATTAGTTCTCATACATACGAATAACATGACAACAACTGCGCCCCAAAAACAAAAAAATCCTAAAGACAAAAGAGTACCGCAGGCGCCAGCCAAAATCCAGACATTTAAATGGATGAGCATCACCATACACATACTCTCACTTCCCTGTATGAACATACATACATATATAAAATGCAGTCACCACTATTCAAGCCAGGAAAAAAAAACAAAATATACCAAAAATATACAAATAAAAAAAACCCCAAAGAAAAAGGAAGAAAAACAACAACAACAATATAAAATAAGCTTCAATGCTGGCCACATTCAAATCTTAACAAGAAATCGGTGTACCTTTGCCACATTTAATCGCAAGACAAGAAGAATAAGAAAACCAAAACCCCGTACGTTGTATGTTTAAACGTATTTACAGACATACAAACAAATGTTCGCTGAGGATCACACACATCTTTGAACGTATGTAGGGAAAGCTTTAAACAAATTCGAGATGCCAACCAAAAACAAAAAAAACTACAACAACATTTATACTACATTTCCATTGTCTTGGGCAATTCTGTGTGTGTGTTTTTATTATTATTTTATTTATTCTTTTTTTGTTGTCTTTATGGGTATTTTTAAGGGGCTGTTAACGACAGTCTTGTTACTACCGGCTAAAAAGGATGACTGCCTGCCTGCTTGGTCTGGTATGGTCTGGCTTGGCCTAGTCGTCGTTGAATTGTCGTTATTGTCGTTTTTTGTCCTCATCATCGTCAATTGTCCGACCTTCGTTTTTATTTAGTTTTTTTTTATATATAAAGCAGCGCCTACGTTGACATTGTCTTTAGCCAGCTTCTGCGGCGTTTCGTTGTTTTAAACAGGTTCTGCTTTAAACTTCAAACCTTTATTCACAATAAGCTTAGGTTTGAACCAAAATAACTTAAACTTAGACAATAAAGGCTACAAATTGGATTGGAAGTCAAATAGTTATCAGTAGAAACCAGCCAACAGTAACAGAAATCAAATTCATCGATTAGAAATCGAATTTGTAGCCAAAATAAGGCAGAATAGTAAAATAAAACATAAAAAAAGGAAACATGTTGCCCCAACAGTTTGTTGTGAAGCTGTTTTGTTGTATGTGTGTGTTATAGAACACATGTTTTAATGCAAGCCAAAAACGGCCAACACCAGCTAACACTGTACTTGTGTATTTTGGCAGTTTTTTTATTTTATGGAGCATCACGAGCAACTTTTTTTTTTCTTATCTGAAGTACAAAAAAAGAAGCTACAAAAAAGGCTTTAAAAAAATTGTAGCAAAATTTTTTAAACTAGCGGGGGTCTTTTTGGCTGCCTGTTAGTAAAGGGTTTAATTGTAACTACTGCTTGTAACAACCAACAAAAACAACAGTCTTAACAATTGAGTGTTATCATTAAATATCAATGTTTTGATCTATGTATCGTGCCGGGGAGCAGCAGCAGCTCTAAAAGAAGAAGAAGAAAAATGATTTTGTTTAATTTTAGGAAAAGTTAACCCCCCAAGAAACTCAAAATTGAAAGCAGCAAAATGTAAAGGTTTTTTAGTTTTAATTTAAACAGTAGCCTGCTAATAATTAATAGGAAAGAAGTAAAACATTTTTTTAATAAAATCAGGTGTTGAAATGTAGCTTTTTTAGGTTTTCACTTGTAGTTTTTTTGTAATGAATTGGCAAGATTTTTATCTTTACTTAAGGCGCCATTGTCACTAGCTGTTTACCAGAACTGCTAAGATTAGCAGTTTTTTTATTTTTAGCTTAAATTTAGTTTTCACTCAATTAGAAACTAAATATTTTTAGCTTAAGTTATTAAAAAAATGACAGCACAATATAGTAACCTAAGGAATTCTTCTAGTATTCTTTCCAAAAATTTGCTTTTAATAAAGTTCTTAAAGGAGATAATTTAGTTGGACTATGTTTTATTTAAAGCCATAATATTTTCCTTTATTTAAATCTGATTTAGAAAGTCTGGCAACCATTGAGACTTTTATAAAATTTCTTAAATTATTTCACTTCCAAAAAGTTATGTGGTAAGTTATATTCATAAAGCACAATTTTGACTATGAATTCAGGAGTGTGGGCTTATTTCAAGCCATTTTATTTCACTATTGTTTATGATTTTAAGACTCTAAGTTATGTGTAAAAATTTGTTGTTTAATTCCTGGATCTTTTGGACTTCCAAAAAGGTGTCTGGTAAGTTATGCCTGTAAGCGAATTTTAAAAAACCGAAAGAAATTTTATATCTTTTAATTTTAAAATGCAGTTCGTTTCTAGCCACTTTATTTTCCTTTGCTTAGGATTTGAAAGACTCTAAGGATTATTTTTAACGTTCCTTGATTTATATCACTTCCTAGAAATTATCTGGTAAGAGCTGAACTTAAAGCTGAGTTTTGAAACTGAGTAATATTGAAAATATTTTAAATTTAGAATAAGGATCGCATGTTGTTTATTGATTAAGAACACTTTTTAAAAGATTTTGTCAATTTCTAGATTTATTCGATTTACAGGAAATTATCTAGTAAAGCTGAGAAAATCTTAAGAAATGACTTGGCCTTCACAATTTCTAAAGCCCTATGTAAGCCAGTTTAAGGCTAAAGTTGGATTGAAATCATTTAAAATTTGGGAAGATCCTATGAAGAACGCTAGCATAACATTGAGTTAAATAAAAAAAAAACAAAATCCTCAATTTGTTTTAATCTCTAATCTTTTAAAGATGACTATGAAACAACGATTTTTTGAAGATTAATAAAGGACTACGTTGTTTCGTAGTCCTCTTCGAAGGATTATAAATTAAAACAAATTGAGGAAACCTTATTGTACAAAGAACAATCAAAAGGTCCCCTATTAGGAGTCCTATCGAAAGGAGTTTATGTTGACCCTAAAAGCATATCTAAAAGAACCCAAAACGTCTCG
This sequence comes from Protophormia terraenovae, assembly GCA_951394005.1. NCBI lineage: Eukaryota > Metazoa > Arthropoda > Insecta > Diptera > Calliphoridae > Protophormia > Protophormia terraenovae. The sequence goes on from OX596076.1 coordinate 1,436,479, forward strand.
ACCTTTACAATTTTTAGAACCCTATTGAAACCAATTTAAAGCTAAAGTAGCACTTTTAAAAGAGAAAAAAAGAGAAAGAGCCAAGCCACGCAATTTCTTTTAATTTTCAATCTTTTGTACTAAACTAAGAAACAAATGATTTTACCGATTTTTTAAAACTTTCACCTCAAAAGAATTTATCTAACGGATAGTACAGACAATTTTCGGAAATAATATCATTCTAAAAACAAAGAAAAGGTCCCTATTAATCTCGTCTAGAGGAGGGAATCTCTTGATATTTTAAACTTAGCAATAATAATTTTTAAATTATTGATTTATAACTAACCAGAATTGCAGCCAACTGAAATGAACAGATGGCGCTAAAAACTCAAGGAAGCTATTTTGAATTACACAGAAAAAATTATTATCGTATATTATTCAATTAACGCAGTTGTTTCATTTTGCATTAAAATTTAATAAATATATTCAAGTATAAATAATATAAAAATAATATTTCAGTAAAATTTTGCTTCCCATTTAAATTTTTAATTGATTCAATCATCAACTGAATTGGTTTAACCAATTTTTAAATTGAAAATTTTCTGTTTTTAATTTTTTACAGTTTTTAATAGTGGATATAATTATTTTGGTGAATTGCAGCCAACTGAAAGAGATATTTAAATAAGATTACTACTAATTGTGAATACAAATGAACAGATGGAGCTAAAAACCCAGGGAAGCTATTGTGAATTACACAGAAAAAATTATTATCGTACATTTTTTGTTTCATCTTGCATTAAAATTTAATAAATATTTTCTATATATTCAAGTAGAAATAATATAAAAATAAAATTTTACTTCTCATTAAAATTTTTAATTCATTCACTCACACTTTCACTTGATTAACTTAATCAATTATTTATATGGAACATTTTTTCTGTCTTAAATTTTTTGCAGTTTTTAGTGACTGATATAATTATTTTTGTGAATTGCAGCCAACTGAAAGAGATATTTAAAGAAGATTACGACTAATTGTGAATAATACAAATGAACATATGGAGCTAAAAACCCAGGGAAGCTATTGTGAATTACACAGAAAAAATTATTATCGTACATTTTTTTTTGTTTCATTTTGCATTAAATTTTAATAACATATATAAATTCAATTATCCACTTGATTGGTTTAATTAATTTTTTTAACTAGCAAAATTTTTCTGTTGTTCATTTTGTACAGTTTTGGATCTCTGCTGAACAAAATTAAATTTTAGCTTTCTAGAGTAACAAATTTAAGATAACTTAAATTAAGGTAATGCTTCGAGAAGCAGTAACAGATTACCAAGTAATGCTTAAAATAAGCTATTTAAAATCAAATTAGAACACTAGCTTTCTAGCAACTATTTAATTACATATCATTTTTAAACTAAATTAAGAACCTCCTTTCTAATCCTAATTAGCCAAAGGTTTATATTACAGTAGTAAACATATCACTTGTGCCAAATATACATAATTCTAATATTTAATTAACCAGCAGTTTTAATATTAAATATACATTTATACCCTCAAACATAAAAACACCTCAAGTCTTATTTAAAACTTATGAGAAAAATACAGGTATTTTATTTTCATTCCTCTTCTTTCATTTCATTAATAAAACGTTGTATTTTTGTTTTCTTTAGTTTTTAATGCTGGCATATACAGAGAGGTCACCGTGGGAACCAAATCTTAATGATCTGTGGAGATCACTGATCACAGTATTCAACACCAGGCCATCAAACAAATTAAAAGTAAATAGCCGACGGCAGTTAAGAAACCATAATTATGAGGATTTAAATATGTTTGTCAATTTTCAGGGGGTTTTAATAATGATTAATAAATCATTGACTAGATAATGATTACAGAAGAATAATAAATAAAAAAATAAAAAAAAAAAAAAAATGAAAAAGATTTAAAAAATATGCTTAAGGGGGGTGTTTAATAAAAAAGAGGATTTGTAAAACCTTAAATATGATAAAAAAAAAACAACAATAAAAAAATTAAGCTTTGTAAATAAATTTAGATATGAAATATTTGTTTTTTTTTTTTTCTATTGAAAAATATCGATTATTGTCACGTCACCCTTTTTGTTATGATTTGTCGTTTTTTTAATGCTAAAGCTCTCATATAGCATTAGCGCACTTGAACTGCTAAACACTTAAGAGCTTGCTAATAATTGCAAATTGTTGTTGTTGCTGCTGCTGCTACTGCTATTTGACATTTCACTAGCTAAGCTAATAATAACGATTTTTTTTAAGATTTATTTTGCTATAAAAGCAATTCATTTGCAAAATAAAAATCCTGTTATTTCTCTTGCTTTTTAAACCTATAGAAAACTAGGATATCCGGCAATCACAAGAGTAGAAAAAAAAAAAGAAATTTTTTTTAACAAAACACAAGGGTGGAACATATAAGTGTAAGTACTTGAAATAGCATTACCTATACTCTTATATTATTTAAAGCAATATGCAAATAAGATCATATTTTTAAAATGAATTAAATAAAGAGATGCCTAAAAATAGCTAAAACAGAATTAATAGCAAAAAAAGGGATGAGCTTTGTTAAAGAATTATAAATCTAAAAATAAATAGAAAACTTAAAGGGTGTGTCTTTATTTGAGTTTTTGCAAAAACCCCTAACTATACTGGGGGGCACATCCGTTTCCGTTTGAACTGCTATTTCCTTTAAAGAAATAAAGTAATTAGCAAATGACAAAACTCACAGCTCAACATCAATAGCAAGCAAATGTCACCTTAACAAAGTGTCTATATATAACAAAAAAACAAAAAGAATAATTAACTCTTTACAAAAACAAAAACACTAAGGCTGTCTGCCTTTAACCGTCATTTCTCATTTTAAAAACATTTTTAAATATTTATATTACTTAATTTAATTTTCCTTTTTTGTAAGAGTATAAATAGCATTTTAGCACTTTGCATTTAAATGCAACAAAAGGATACAAATAATCATCATAATTAATTCATAAGGATCTAGGGAAATGACGATTGACTGAAAGTCTGACTGGATGACTGTCTGTTGTTAGAGATAGGTTAGCTTATAATTATCTTTTGACTCTAGGGAAAAATGACATTTGCTATGACCTATTCAAATGGAAAATTATTCTTATATTTAATGCATAAACTACTAAATCTACACTTCAACAAGAAAACATTCATAATTTCTTATTTTGCATATGCAAGTTAAGCTATTGTCATAACGTTATAAATTATTTAAAATCGATATTAGAAACAGTTAAAATACAATAAATTTTATGAAAAAGCAAAGAACTAAATACTATCACTACATACTTCAAGAAATAAAGATTTACGCTAAAATCTGTTTAGTTTTAGTCTCTAATTCTTCCCTAAATGCAAGGATTATTATCCAAATTTTTTATCCAATCTCCAAAGGTTTACTAAATATAATTTTAAAACAAATTAATTTATTCCTTTCAAAAAAAAAAAAAAAAAAATCATTTGGCCCCCTCAAATATTTTTAAAAATCCCGATATTTGACTTAAATTTATTTATATAAGGAAAATATAATTATTAATTAATTATTATCTCAAAAACTTAAATAATGTTTAATTAAATAAATTTGTCAAGAAATTTTTTTTTAATAAAATTGAAAGTGAAATAATTGGCAATTTAAAAAAATTATATACATATATATTTAAATGTCAGTTTTTAAAATAAAACATTTAATTTAAATTTAAGGCTTCGTTTTTTTTTTATTGTCATAATTTGTTTGTACTGAAAATTTTCTAAGCTAAAAATAAATTTATAAAAAAAACCAGCTAACAAACCAATAAAAAGATATAAAAATTGATTTCTCGCTATAGCTTTTATTATTTATCCTATTTGAATAATTCTGACATTTGATTTTTTTTATTAGTTTGTTTTTTTGCTTTAATACCCCTAAATTATTCTAAAGAAAATGGTTTCAACCAGATGCGCTGATGCATATAAAATAGATGGGATTTTTCAATAAATGGGAATCAATAATTTTAATTTAATGCTTTAAGTTCCAATTTGTTTCAAATCTAGAACTTTTAACGAACATAACAGTTTTGAATCATTTATATAATAGAAATAAAACTTTCTATTATTTTAAATTTATCTAGGAACTGGAATATTTGAATTCTTAATTGTTCTATAGATAGAAATTGAATGACTAAATTTATTATTATTTTTTAATAAAACCATATTGGTTTTTAAAATTTAAAAGTCAAAGTTACTTAATATAAATTTAAACCACCATTACTAAAAATTTTAAATTATGATTCTTTAAATTTAAATTAACGCCTTTAATGTCTTAAGCTACCTGTAATAGTTCATACACAGAAAAAAGTCGCCAATTAACAAATATGTTAGAAAATAATTCATTCAATTAAAAACTTGTTTAAATTTGCACCTCTCACCAAAATGATTATATCAATTACTAAAAAATGTAAAAAATACAAAACAGAAAAAAACTACCAATTAATAAATTAATTAAATCAATCAAGTAGTTGATTGGATGAATTAAAAATGTATATAGGATATAAAAGTATAGTTAAATTTTACTTTTATTTCATTTTTGCTTGAATAAATTTATTAAATTTCGATCCAAAATGAAACAACTATGTTAATTGAAAAAAAGACGGTAATAATTTTTTCTGTGTATTCATTTCACATCTTAATATGTTTTATTTTGATTTAGAAGTTCCTATTGGTTTTAAATTCATTATATATTTTTGACTTTCTCTTTTTGTTAGCGATAATTATTTTATTAAGCTATAAATCTATCTATTGTGAATAATAGATGACTTTATTAAATGTTATTTTTAAATGTCTTATTTAAATTTTGGTTTTATAAATTAATACCAAATGTTTTCTTTAAAAATTTTAGAAACCTGCAACAGTTAATCTTAATTTGACACTTTAATTTGTTTAATTACTATAATTAAATAACAGTTTTGTATTAAATTTCATATTCTGAATTAAAATTCGAAGTAGTAAATTATTATAATAAGGAATAAATTGTTTTAATTTTAAATTGCTAAAATAATTAGTTTTGGCTTCTGTTATACCAACTCTTACTATTGTGAATTAAAAAGAAATAATGTTTTATAAATTTAATATATTTTTATTATTTTATATATAATAATTTAATTCAAACTATTTTGCAAAAAAAAACTAAGACTTCATTCAAATGAAAATATAATTGCTCTATTGTGAATTATGAATGTATTTAACTATTATTATTATTTTAATATCCTCAATTTAGTTTTCAATTTTAATTTATTAAAAAGAATTTATAATAATCAAAGTTTTTCTTTTTTTTAATACTCAAAGTAATTTGTTTTGAATTTCATTTCTCTTCAAATTTAAATATTTCATGAAAAATTTAATTTTTTAAAATTTATATAAATGTAACCAATCACATGTTATTCAAATCATATTTACATATTTAGTTATATATTTATTTCAAACTACATATATTTCTAAATTAAATTATAACTATTGTGAATGAAATAATTCAGTCAATATTTTAAATTTATTTTAAAATATAATATTTAAATTATAAATTAAATGAATAGTTCTAAAAATGAGTTTCCTTTTATTTATAATACCAATTTTTCTTTTGCTTTGATTCCAAATTTCATTTATTTTTGTTTTCATTTCGACATAATTCAATCATTTCACATTATTGCAAATTTATTTCACTTTATGGCGAATAGAAAATAACAATAGGATCTTTATTATCAAAGCAATCATTTATCTAACTATATTTTAAATTAAATTAGAATTCCAATTGTAATATGTTTGATTTATTTAAGAAGTTATAGTCAGTTTTTTTTCTTTAAATATCAAATTTCCAAAGTTATTATTTTTTTTTTTCGCCTTTTTCTCTTCGACCGAAACGTTTATTTAAGAAAAATTTCTTACCCACTACTGTGAATTAAATATAAATATGTTAAAATGTTATTTTGAAATGCAATAATTTGTTATTTTTTTTTTTTTTTAAGTTCAACTCCGTATTAAAATGTATTTATCGCTATTGTGAATTGAATTCGAATTTGTTTAACACATAGTTATAATAGGATTTTATCTCGTTTAATACCATATTTAAAAGTTACTTAGCCTTGTATTTTGCCCTCAGTTATTTAAGAAAAATAGGTACTACTGTGAATTGACAAATATTAAAGTTTCTTTAATAAGTTTTTCCCCATAATCACCAGATTTTAAATTTGTTTATTAATTTATTTGATGACCGAAGTTCTCAACTAGTAAATTTGTTCTTTTTCAGTTATTTCAAAGAGATTTTCGCTACTGTGAATTAAAAATATATTCTTTAATAAGCTCTTTATTATTATTACCAGATTTTACATTTGTTTATTAATTTCTTTGGTGAAACAAAGTTCTTATGTATTTGGTTTAGGCTTCACTATTGTGAATTAAAATTTTTTTAATATATATATTTTTAAATTATTATTATATCCTTATTATCTTTAGGGTTTAAATCTACTCTATAATTTTATTGCTTGAGTTTATCTCATCTCAAATATTTATTTCTGAAGAGTTTTTAATTATTTTTTTAAATTCAATTACATTCCCTTTAGGCGCCACCTTTAAATATCCTTTCTTTTGTACTTTATAAATTCCTTAAGGTCTGTTCTCTTACTTCTTAAACCCATTTTATAAGATTTACATAAACAAAACTTTTTCATACGTAAACTATATTATACAAGACTATTGGACAATCATTATTGACTAATGTGTGAATAATTAAAGCAGAATATAACTCAACAGAAATAAATATACGTACGTATGTATAAAAATAATTATTGTTTAAATTGATGTAGGAAAATAGTAATTTATTGATGTTGTTGTTATTGTTATAAGAGTCAATGCTACTAATAATGCTAGTTTTTATAGGCAGTCCACCAGTCCGTCTGTCTAGCAAACTATTATTATAGTTAAAATACTTCTGGCTGATAGACAGAAAGACAGACAGACATTTAAAATAGACTTTTAAATAAGTGTGTATAATTTTAAAATGATTTAGCCGACATTTGCTATAAACAAAAGTGTGGCAAAGTAAGTAATAAAACTTGCAATTTACAAGTAAAACTGATGAATGAATGTCTTAGTGATTTAGTTTAACAATGACCAGACAAAGTTTTTATTTCTAACAAACATTTTGTATTAAAAGTTAAGAATTTGTTTAGATTATTTGTTTTAATTTTATAATATACATAAGTAAAGTGTAAATAACTGTCAGTTGGTAAAACTTTCTCTATAAGGTCAAAATCAAATTGATATGAATATAAGTTTGTTAAACTTTTCTATAGCCAGCTTGAAATTTAGAAAACAATGTTTGTCTTATAATATTTACCTGTCACAGATTGTCAACACTGTCATAACATGTCTTAAAACTTAAAGAATAGTACTATGAATTTGAATATTATAAGCTACACAGAAGAGTGGCAATTACATTTATAGAAGTTTAAAAGCAATTGTTAGGGAATATGTTGTATTGGACTAACTCATGGGAGTTTACATATGTTGTGTATAAAAGTTTAAATGTTTAATTCCCACATCCGCCGCTCTTGCAACAAAACAAATCATATAACAAATTACAATTTGGTTTATATGTAAACGTAGACGAATTGTTGGTATGTTGTTGTAAATTGAGTTATTTTAGTGACATTTGCATTAATTAATTGTCGACCCTATTGCTACTAAATACAAAATATTAAAACTATTTAATCGCTATTTAATTCTTAAGGGAATGGGTTAATTATTATACAAAACAATACCAAAAAAAAGAACAGTATGTAGTTTTTTTTAATAAGAGAAGAGGAAAAGCATTTTGGTTTAGACCGGAAATTTTCACTTGAATATTTGAACAATAACGTGTAAATAAATAAATAGTTAAATGAATATACTAAACTCAATAGAAAAAGAGAATATTTAATAATTTATTGAATAATTTTAGAAAAGAAAAAAATAGTTTTCAGTGACATATTATTTAAAGGGGGGCTTTTGTCATTAAGAGGAAATTAAATTTGACAGATTTATGTTTTAGTATTTAATTAAAAATTTAATAAACTTTCGAAATTTTTATTTACCTTTTTGGGGTAATAAGAAAAAAGTGTCCACTAATGGAAAAGGGCAAAATTATTTAATCAAATTAATAGATTTTTTAACTGTCCGTCACATTCAGTCTGAGCATGTCAGACTTTGTATGAACGTTTACATTTTTATTTTTCAAGCTTGATTAAAGTTTAAACGCAAAGCTAATATAAATTTGAACAGAAGTTTAAAATTGAATAATTTGTTTTAATTAATTGATTTTTAAAATTAAATTTTTCAATAACTTTAGCTTTATCTTAAACTATCTATTTTGCAGAAGAAGAAAACTTGATATTAAAATATAATGATCTCTATTGTGAATTAAATTTGAATTTTTTTTATTATGATTTGTTTAATTATAAAACTATTTTTTATCTCTTTCAATAAATTTCTAAAGAATATTAAAATATAATGATCATTATTGTGAATTAAATAAGAATTTTTTTTATTAAGTTTGTTAAAATAATAAACAGATTTTTTTTATCTCTTTCGATATAAAATTTCTCAAGAATTTTATTTACTTTCTTCTCTCAATTATTTAGGAATAATTATATTCTACTTTTTGACTGAAACAACTATTTAAAGGAATTTAAATTCGCACTATTGTGAATTAAAATCAAAATTTTATTTTATTATGATTTATAAAATTATAAAACGCTTTTTTGTAACTCTTTCAATAAAAAATTTCCAAACAAATTTATTTTTTTTTCTACTTTTTGGTCGAAGCAATTATTTTAAGGAAATTTAATTCACACTATTGTGAATTTGAACTTTCTTTGTTTAAAATTTAAAATGGTAAATTTTGTTTTCTCTTTTTATTATTTTTCTTATTATTTAAAGAAAATTTAATATTGTGAATTAAATTAAAAATTAAATTATTGTGAATTAAAAAATAATAATTTGTTTTATTAATAAAAAAAAGAAATAATAACTAATATTGTGAATTTAAAATTTAACTTAAAACTAAAATATTGAGAATTTAAAATTTAAATTAAAACTAAAATATTGTGAATTAAAAAATAATAATTTAAGTTTTAATTTTTTTCTTTTCTGTCAAATTTGATTAAAGTTGCAATCAAGCTTTAATAATAATTTAAATATGAATTAAAAAATTAATAACTTGTTTTAATTTACTAATTTTAAAATAAAAATTAAAAATTTTTAATAAAGGTATTAAAATTTTTGTTAAAAATATTATTTATATTATAAAAAATGTATGTATAATAAAAGCCCCCTTCATTCTCTTTTATTTTTAATAATACATTAAAAAAACATATAAAAATTTTATTATTTCTTTAATATTATTTTTTAAAGCTAAATATTTTGATTTAAACAAATTAAAAAACAAATTATTTCATTAAATATATTAATTTTTAGATAAAGCAAATGCATATTAAACAGCTCCCCAAAACCTCTTCTATTAAAACAAAATATTTATAATTATTTAAGCCTATTTTTGGTAAATTAAGATTATATTTTATTTTTATTTCATTCATTTACTATATAAACAATTGCCTAAAACTTAATAGCTTAAGCCCTTATAATGAGAGGCCTTTATGAATTTAATTTGATTTTTATCTGATTTATTTAATACCTTAGAGCTGGTGGAAATTAAAATGTCAGCACTATAAACCCAATGATTAAGAGATTGTTAGCAATCATGGGCCAATCAACACATAATCACCAAAAACCAAAAAAAAAAAAAAACGACCCAAAAGAGAAAATCATCAACGTCATTCTCAGCTTCAATATAATCATCATTATGGCCTTAAAACTGCTGCTTAAATCGATTCATGACCTGACCAAAAGAGACCACCCTGTTGCATGTTGTATTGAATTTAAACCAAAACCCAAAACATATTTATTTGAAAATGAAGCTACCTGTTTTTTTCTTTTAATTCTTTATTTCACATTTATTATAGCTAAAGAAATCTCTAAAGGGATTACTTACTAAATGACTGACTGAATGAATGAAAGAATGATACTAATAAGCTGATTTGTTAATAATAATAATGAACATGTCATTAACCCCGGATGAATGTCAAAAACACACAAATGCCCAGCATCTTAACAAAAAACAAAAAAATATTACAAAAAATAATAATAATGAGTTAATTTTCTAAAATATTATTTTCAGTTTATAAAGAAATGAAAACTTGCTGCTATTTAAGTGGCGCCTAGTTTTAAGACCATTTAAGGCTTGCTGCAAGCGCCAGCTTTAAAAAAATAACATTAATAAACGACTAATTTCATTTTTACTATTTTAAGTATTTAAAATGTAATTTTGGTATTTACACATAAAATAAAGAAAACAATTAGTGTTTATTTCATACTAATAAAAACGACAAAACGTGTTGTAATTATTAAAATTCTCTTTATTAGTTTTTTTTTATTAATACTTTTTCAATTCTTAATGTCAAACGAATTTATTAAAAATTAATTTCCATAAAAAATTATTATTTACGATCATTGACAGACAACAAAAAAGAAATTTTTTTTTATACGAGCACGTAATATAGAATCGAGTAAGAAACGGATCGAGTTAAACAGCTCATAAAAAGGAGTTACGCCCTAACCAACAAAAAAAATTCTTAAAGTCTTGCCCCCACTTGTATTTGTTATTACAGTGTTTATACTACATATATGCAACTTAAAGAGGCAAGTGTTATTTTTATAACCCCTCGTACGTTTTGTGCCCCAGCTCATGCTCATATTTTTGTTTCTGTATATGAATGAGTAAATGTATTAATCAATTTATTATGCAGACGCATAATAATTTGCGTGCATACCAATGTTAAGACGTTGGCGCCATCCAAAAAAAATGTAAAAAAAAAAAATCTAAAAAATAAAAAACGGCAGCTTCTTTTTTAACTACTACTCGTTTCAAAACTATTAAACACACTCTCTTTTTTTTTTTTTTCTTTTACAAGCAGGTACAAGAAAAGGTACGTGTGCCATCCCAGTATATACATATTTGGTAGTTACAAAAATTTCATGTTTCTGGTATCTTTTTGGCTTAATTTGTGTGTATGTTTTCCAAATAATTCATTAATATTTTGGTAATTATGACTTGACGAGCTCATTGTGCCCTGAATATATTTATGAATGTCCATAGAGAAAGAACAAGTAAAAGATGATGAAGAAGAAAAAAAATATATGTATGAATGGACATAAGTGAATGCATTTTTTTTCGAGCTGGGCATTAAAATGATAAAATTAATAAGTACATGGACAAAACAATATAAATAAATATTATGGGATTGAAGAAAAAGTAATTTCTTAAAAGCAAAAACTATTTTGAAAGAAAATGGATTTGCTACGGTAAGAAATATAGTATAAATTCTGCACTATAGTTTTATCTATAATCTGGTTTATACTTCTATAGTCTAGTTTATAGTTTATTCTATAGTCTGTACTATAGTTTAATCTATAGTCTGTACTATAGTTTTTTCTATAGTCTGGTCTATAGTTTATTCTACAGTATGGGCTATAGTTTATATTCTTAACTATATTCTATAGTCTAGACTATAGTTTATACTATAGTCTGGACATAGTTTATACTATAGTCTGGACTTTAGTTTATACTATAGTCTGAACTATAGTTTGGATTGTAGTCTGGACTATAGTTTGGAATACAGTTTATTCTATAGTCTGGACTATAGTTTATTATATAGTCTGGACTGTAGTTTATTTTTTAGTCCGGGCTATAGTTAATATTCTTAACTATATTTTATTCCATAGTCTGAAAAATAGTTTATTTTATAGTCTAGACTATAGTTGATTCTATAGTCCGGGCTATAGTTTATATTATTAACTATAGTCTATTCCATAGTCTGAAAAATAGTTTATTCTATAGTCTGGACTATAATTTGAACTATAATTTATTCCTTAGCCTGGACTATAGTTTATTCTATAGTCTAGACTATAGTTTATTCTACAGTCTGGGCTAAAGTTTATTATATAGTCTGGGCTATGGTTTATATTCTTAACTATAGTTTATTCCATAGTTTGAAAAAATAGTTTATTCTATAGTCTAGACTATAGTTTATTGCTTAGTATTGGCTATAGTTTATTCTATAGTCTGGACTATAGTTTATACTATAGTCTGGACTATAGTTTAGACTAAAGTTTATTCTATAGTCTGGACTATAGTTTATTCCATAGTCCGGACTGTAGTTTATTCTTTAGTCCGGGATATAGTTTATATTCTTAACTATATTTTATTCCATAGCCTGAAAAATAGTTTATTCTATAGCCTAGACTATAGTTTATTGTATAGTAATAGCTATAGTTTATTCTATAGTCTGGACTATAGCCTGGACTGTAGTTTATTCTTTAGTCCGGGCTATAGTTTATATTCTTAACTATAGTTTATTCTGAAAAATAGTTTATTCTATAGTCTAGACTATAGTTTATATATTTTATATTTATAATTTTATATTCTTAACTATTGTTTATTCTATAGTCTGAAAATAGTTTTTTATATAGTCTAGACTATAGTTTATTTTATGGTCTGGATTATAGCTTATTCTATAGTCTTGTCCACAATTTATATAATAGTCTGGACTATAGTTTATTTATATTCGCAACTATAGTTTATTCTTTAGTCTGGACTACAGTTTGATCTATATTCCAATCTATTTTCCGTTCTTAAGTCTTCTTTGCAATTCAAAAACTGTCAAAATATAATAAAATTTCCCTTTTCGTTAGTTTTTAATTTGATATTAATCTCCTCTAGTGACTTTATCCCTTCACTAATAATTATGGTCTTAACAATGTGGCGACGTGGGTTGAACCTTTCAATTTTAAGTCTATTTACAAATATAAATGTAATTTTAGTTATTTCTTTAGCAAATGTATGTTTTAGTAATTGTTCCATTGTCTGTCTAACTAACCGTCCGTCCCATTGAAATTCTTTATTTGTCTGCTCACTCCTGCATGTAATCACCCATCATAATCGCATTTTAACCAAAAAAATCTATATTAAAAAAACCAACAAAAATTAAAAACCCTAAAAGAAAACCAGTAGAAATAAAAACAATTTAAAACAAAAATAAAAAAAAACATTTATCCATCATAATTTAAATACAAGAGCCGAAAAAAGAGAATGTTTTCATCAGCAGTAAAACAAAAAAACCAAACATATCGATAATAAAAGATAATTACATCTTTTTAAGGGTCAATCCCAATTATTTCGAAACGCAAACACTCGTAAAAGGTATTAAGGGAGGTAGTTAAGTAAATATATCGATAGCATATAATACCAAAGGGTGTTGCAAGAGAAGAAAGAGATTAAAATCTTTAGGAAAAAAAGGATTAAGGTTTCAAAATAACCAAATCAAGATGTTTTAGGTTAAAACAAAAAGAAAAAAACCTTTTAACTTAATTTTAGCAAAACCCTTTTTCTGTGTTCAAATACTATTTCTTATTGTCTTAAACTATTTTGCCAAATTTTAAAATGCATTTTGAATAATACAAATAATTGTGCTATTTTAATTTAAAAAAAAACCTTTACAAATTAACACTTTATTATGTCATCACATAATCATTGCCGCCATTATTATTTATCTTGAAACATCATCACTGGCGGTTATTTTCTCTCGATTTAGTAAAAATTTTGACGTTGATGTTTTTGTTGACACCCTTGCCCAGCCAAACAGACAGACATAAGGTAATGTCTGTCCTTGTTGATGCTACAACTAATTATCGCATGATTATAAATATGAAAGTTCATGTAAAGTGTTTTCTATTGTTTGTAATATTGTAAATGTTGTTCTAATTTAATGAAAATTTACTAGCTCACTATATACACATAGAGAAAATCTAGTTAACTTAAACTAAACATAAAATGTTTACTTTACATTTTATCATAAACAGCTGTGCTTACTTAAAGAGCACATAAAATTCGTTACACTTAATTCATTGTTGACAAAAAACAAGAAACAAAATATTTAAAAGCTCATTTAAAAGTTTATTTTTTTTTTACGATTTAACTTTTAACTATGGTTTGGTTAACTGGAAAATTATCATTTTATTAATTAATTGCCGAATATATCAAACAATTTTTAATTAGCTTTTGCATATTAAAATGATATATATAAAACAAGAAAGAAAAGAAGACAAAGTTTTACAATTAAATCAATTTTGTAATCAGTTTAAATTAGTTATAATTAAAAAACCATATTTAATTATGTTAATGAATTATCATTCATAACAATTTATGAGTTTTTTTTTTAAAAAATACATCTATTCATTCATAAATTCATACATTCAGGGATTTTGGTTAAAGGTCCGGTAAAATTTATCAATGAATTTTTATTTAATCTAAAATTTAAATAGCAAATTTTATTTTTTTATCAATGAATTTGGCTAATCAGTAAATTGAGTCCAATATCATAAAGATTTTCTAAAATTTTTATCAATGAATTTTTGTTAATAACTAATTTATAAGCAAAATTTATATCTTCCGTTTTTTATTTTTTTATTGACCCTTTTTCATTCATAAAATTTCGTTGATATTTACAACTGGTTTAGTAATTATAAATAAATAAATTAAGCTTAAAATTAAATCTTCATAAATATTGAATAATATAATCCATGGACTTGTGTGGTTTAGGCTTTTGCATATTTTTTTTTTTTTAAGTCAAAGTGCATTAGTGAGACTTAAGTTTTGTTTTGAAATTGAGATACATTATGTGATTTTAACGAGGTTAATATGTTTTGAAGACAAATTTTAAACAAATTTCAAAAACAATATATGATTAAAGAAGATCAACATAATTTGTGGCATAAATTTCAATGAAAAACTACAAAGACAATTATACAAATTAAATTCATCGTTTATAATTCAGACTATCGTTTTGACCATATTTTATACTTTAGACTATAATTTATAGCCTAAACTATGGCCTATGGTTAGGAATATAGTCTATAGTTTAGACTATAGTTTAATGTTTAGTCTACAATTTAGAGTTTAGACTGTATTTTATAGTTTATACTGTAGTCTACAGTTTAAGCTAAAATCTGTAGTTCTGACCATAGTATTGGATTATATTTTGCAGTCAAAACTATAGTCTATATTTTAGATTATATTCTATAATTTAGATTATAGTCTATAGTTTAACTATAGCCGATAGTGCAGACTATAGTCTATAATTTAGATTATAGTCTATAATTTAGATTATAGTCTATAATTTAGGTTATAGTCTATAATTTAGACAATAGTCTATAGTTTAAACTATAGTCTATAGGTTAGACTGTATTCTACCTAGTCAAAATTTTAGACTATAGCTCATATTTTAGACTATAGTCTATAGTTTAGACTATAGTCAAAATTTTAGACTATAGTCTATAGTTTAGACTATAGTCTATAGTTTAGACAATAGTCTATAGTTTAGGCTGTATTCTATAGTTCATGCTATATTCTACAGTCTAGACTATAGTCTATAGTTTAGACTATAGTATAGAGTTTAGACTATATATAGTCTATAGTTTATAGTTTAGACTATAGTCTATAGTTTAGACTATAGTCAAGAGTTTAGAATATAGTCTATAGTTTAAATTATAGTCTATAGTTTAGACTATATTATATGGTTTAGACTCTAGTCTATAGTTTAGACAATAGTATATAGTTTAGACTATATTCTATAGTATAGATTATAGTCTATAGTTTAGACTATGTTCCATAGCTTAGATTATAGTCTATAGTTTAGACTATAGTATAGAGTTTTGACTATAGTCAAAATTTTAGACTATAATTCATATTTTAGACTATAGTCTACAGTTTAGACTATAGTTTAGTCTATATATTAGACTATAGTCTATAGTTTAGGCTATATTCTATAGTTCAGGCTATATTCTATAGTTTAGACTATAGTCTATAGTTTAGACTTTAGTATAGAGTTTAGACTATATTATATAGTTTAGACTATATATAGTCTATAGTTTATAGTTTAGACTATAGTCAAGAGATTAGATTATAGTCTATAGTTTAGACTATAGTATATAGTTTAGACTATAGTCTATAGTTTAGACTATAGTCTATAGTTTAGACTATAGTTTATAGTTTAAACTATAGTCTATAGTTTAGATTATAGTCTATAGTTTAGACTATAGTATATAGTTTAGACTGTATATAGTATATAGTTTAGACTACAGTCTATAGTTTAAACTATAGTCTATAGTTTGGACTATAATCTATAGTTTAGACTATAGTCTACAGTTTAGAAAATAGTGTATAGGTTAGACTATAATCTATAGTTTAGGCTATATTATATAGTTTAGGCTATATTCTACAGTTTAGATTATATCCTATAGTTTAGACTATAGTCTATTGTTTAGACTATAGTTTAGACTATAGTCTATAGTTTAGCCTGTAGTCTATAGTTTGGACTATAGACTATAGTTTAGCTTGTTGTCTATAGTCCATAGTTTAGAAAAGTTTAGACTATAGGCTTTACTTAACTTTATTGCAATCTATAGTTTCGACTATTGACTACAGTTTTGACTATATGGTATATAGTTTATTCGATAATTTAGTGCGTAGCTAAAGCTGCAGTCGAGACTACAGTCTATATCTTGCTCTATATTATAGTATATACTTTAGTTTATGATTTAGTCTATAGTTTAGTATAATTTTTAATTTATTTCTCTCCCTTACTGTAATTTTCAATTACGTACATTTAAATTTCAACAATCACTTAAGTTTTTTTTCCTTTCTGTTTAAATTGACAATTTAATTTTGTTAAATACTAAATCATTAGCTAGTGTTATATGTATGGATGTTTTTGTTATTGTTATTGCTATTGTTGTTATTATTAACAATTGTTGTAGCAATTTACTATAGAAACACAAATAGCTAACATTTAGAAATTTTCAAATTTGTTAAGCGTCGCGAAAAACACATGGACAGACAGACAAACATACAGACAGAGCAATGAATTGTGCGATGCATTACATTTCATTACATGGCATTATTATAATTTTTTCTTGCTTGCTGTTTTTAGATGCAAAGTTAAAACAACAATAATATAAAAAAGCTAATGCTATTGTTGTTGTAACTGTTTTTTTTTTTTTAGATTTAAGTCTCGTTAATTTAACAGTCAGTTACATGGATTTAAACATTAGTCTATATGAGTAAAACGATTGATTCAAGTTAAATTTTTTTGTAAAAATTCTCTAAAGCTTTAGCTATATATATGTATTGTATGTGTGCAAAAGTAGTAGGTTGTATTAAGTATAGTAGTAGGTACTAAAAATTGTAGCTTAGTTAATGTTCGTGTGTATTCTATGATGTGTTTATATTGACACGCTAAAGCCATGTTTGTGAGCCATAAAACAAGGTGACATCCATCACATGCAGCACGACGCGACAACAAACTGATGAACTGATGTGTATTATATGTACGTATGTATATATGTTGTTCATGTGTGAAAAAACACAACAACAAAACCGAGAAACGAAATAATTTCTGACAAGTCTGAACTTGCTGTTAACGTTGTTTTTCGAAATAAAAATGTTCGATTGTAACTTACAATAAAGGCAGGCAGTCAGATAAACAGACATTTACAGGTATTCAGAATATATATGTATATAAATGTATGAAATTGCCACCTCAATACCCCACATATAACACTTATATTTTAACTAATTTTGTTGTTGTTGTTGTTTATGCCGTCGGCACCCTTCATACTTAGTTTATTGTAGCTTGGCTTTTTTTTTTTTTTGGTTCTATAGACTCGTATGTGAATGAAACAAATATTTATAGTGACATCCAATTTGCGTGTTTTCACTAAGAAAAGTAACCGCAAATGAAATTTATCAGCCAGTCAGTCATTCATTCATTCAGACAAACATTAAATTCATACATATGTATATACATACGTTCGTTTGTTCATTTCATTTATTCAGACAGTCACTCACGCTGACAGTCAGTTAAATTGTCAACGCAATTTTTTGCTAAATAAATTTTAATCACAAAAAAAGTAAAGTACAATTAAATTTATTCACACACACTATCATATATATATACATGCATATACATACATATAAACACGAACACTAATATTAGATACTCATACTTGTCATATTAAATTATACTTGGGGATATACAGTGAGTAGCATTATTAGGGCATTAAAAATTGGGGCACATTTAATATTTCTAATTTATTTATTTATATATTCAGTTGATCGAAAATGATTACAAAATATTTAAAATAAATTTAAAACATTTTAACCGACAATCAGACAAAATTTTGAAACGACATTAAATTCGAGTTTAGGAAGTTTTTCCTTAGGCTGAAATATATTTGTTTTATACAAATTTATTTAAAATAAAGAAGCTTAAAATTGTCGCAAAAGATATAAAATTATATATAAAAAGTACTTCATCCGACAATCAGACATTCTTTAACTGGCTGCCGAACAAAGCTTTTAAATAGTTCCTTAATTTCGAAAATAATTTATTTTCTAAAAAATATATTTCTCTTCAAACCGAGTTAATTCTAAAAAGTTTTGAGCCTAAACATTGAACATCCGACAATCAGACAAAATCCCCAAATATAAATATAAGCACTGACAATATACGCTAATGTAATACCTAAATAATTACCATAATTTTAAAAAATAATCTTAATTTCAGTAACTTTCTATAAATTCTAAAAAGAATTCCTGTTACTCCTCAGAAATCTATCCCCTTATGACAACTTTTGTCACTCACTGTATTTACATTACATTTAAATATGTGTTATCAAGTATTGCTGAATATTTGTCTGATTTTTTTTTTCTCTCTCCTCTACATGTGTTAATATCTATTTATTATAAATTGTATTACTACAGGTGATCGTGAACATTATTCTCAAGGTGGCACTAAACAATGATTGTTTCTATTAATCATAAATTATATTAAACAAACAACAACAACAAAAGCTGTTAAATAAATTTTTTTCACCTATAAATAAATTATAATACAGACAACAAAAAACAAAGTAAAATTCAATAAAACACTGAAAGAAATAATCAAGATTTATATGCACTTAACAATTAAAATTTATTTACTAATGATTTTTTGTGTGTTTGTGATTTATAATTCATTTGTTTACCTAAAGATTTGGGATCTTCTTACTTTGTTTATTTAATAAAAAAAAACACTCTTTAGACAAATATTTTAATGAAAGTTAATTTAAACACAAAATTTCAAATGCTGCAGATGAGTTTAAATGCAGCAGTAGCAGCAGTTAAGTGAGACGAGGAATCTTTAATGTTTTAAGCAAACAAGTGGCAAAATTAAAACGTTCAACACAATGTTTTGTTAACGTTGTTTTGTAAGTAAATAAGAAATTTAAGAAGCTTGCATAATGGCGCTTTAGACAACACACACTTGCAGACAAACAAATGCTAAATGGTGACAGTCAACAAGCCAGAGTTTCAAACAAAACAAAAAGAGAGGGAGCAGAATTGAACAAAAAAACGAAGTCACTGCACTTAAATTCAGTAAACACACAAACAAAAAACTGATTTTTAATCAAATAACAAAAAAAAAAAAAAAAAACAGATTGTGTTTTCATGCTACTGCTGCTGCCACTTCCAACGGATACTTTAAATAAAACCCCCAACAACAACAAGACAACACAAATAACAACAAAATCAAAAGAAAACATTAGAGAAGAGAAGAAAAATTTTAAAAACCAGTGGCAGTGGCGGCATGCATTACCACCGCCGCCTTAGCAAGGGAAGCACAAATAAATTGTCACCAAAACCTAAATCACTGTAAACAAACCAAACAGTCAGAGCCAGTGGTTTAAGAAAGAAGTTGACAGCTCATGAAATCTTCATTCAAATAAATTTGTTTAAGTATTTTTCAACCATCTAGTTAAATAGCATTAATATTTTTTCAAAAGAAATGATAGAAAGACTAGAATGAACGAACTGAATGAACGAAAGAAATAAAAGCAAGTGCCTTTACATAAAAAAAGAAAAATAAACAAGTATTTAGTAATTTAAATGTTGACAACGACAACAATTATAAATTCAATAACACAATAGAGTTTCTGATTTAGAAAACCTCAAATGGACATAATAAGAAAACATTAAAGGCACATGCTATTTAATTACAAATAAATTCTTAACATAATATTTAATGTGCAGTTAACAATTTAAATAATTTAGATTAAAAACAAAACTAAAGACTATAAACAAAGAACTATTAACTAAACTGTAGTCTGAATTATAGACAATAGACAAAGACTATAGTCAGAATTGTAGATTACAAAATGCACTAGAGCTTATAAAATAAACTAAACTATAGGATATAATCAATACTTTAGACTATACACTAAACTACAGGACTATAGTCGAAACCATAGACTGTAGTCGAAACTATAGACTATAGTCGAAACTAGAGACTATAGTCGAAACATCAGACAATAGTCGAAACTATAGGCTATAGTCGAAACTATGAACTATAATCGAAACTATATACTATAGTCGAAAGTATAGACTATAGTCGAAACTATAGACTATAGTCGAAACTATAGACTATAGTCGAAAATATAGACTATAGTCAAAACTATAGACTATAGTCGAGACTATATACTATAGTCGAATCTAAAGACTATATTCGAAGCAATAGACTATAGTCGAAACTGTAAACTATAAAACTATAAACTATAGTTGAAGCTATAAACTATAGTCGAAACTATAGACTATAGACGAAAATATAGACTATAATCGTAACTATAGGCTATAGTCGAAACTAGAGACTATAGTCCAAACATCAGACAATAGTCGAAACTATAGGCTATATTCGAAACTATGGACTATAATCGAAGCTATAGACTATAGTCGAAAGTATAGACTATAGTCGAAACTATAGACTATAGTCGAAAATATAGACTATAGTCAAAACTATAGACTATAGTCGAATCTAAAGACTATAGTCGAAGCAATAGACTATAGTTGAAACTATAGACTATAGACGAAACTATAGACTATAGTCCAAACTATAGACTATAGTCAAAACTATAGACGAAACTATAGACTATAATCGTAACTAGAGGCTATAGTCGAAACTATAGACTATAGTCGAAATTATAGACTATAGTCAAAACTATAGACTATAGTCAAAACAATAGACTATAGTCGAAACTAGACTATAAACGAAATTATAGACTTTAATCGAAACTATAGACTATAGTCGAAACTATAGACTATAGTCTAAACTGTAGACAACTACAGACTATAGTCTAAACTATAGACTATAGTTTAAACTATAGACTATAGTTTAAACTATAGACTATAGTTTAAACTATAGACTATAGTTTAAACTATAGACTATAGTTTAAACTAAAGACTATAGCCTAAACTATAGATTATAGTCAAGATTATAGACTCAAGATTATTGACTATAGCCAAAACTACTGACTGTAGTCAAAACTACAGACTATAGTCAAAACTACATAGTTTTCACACTATAAACTATAGTGTAAACTCTACTATACTCTAAGCTATAGCTTATAGTCAAAACTATAGGATTAAAGTCTAAACTATAGACAATAATCTAAGCTATAGGCTACAGTCCAAACTATAGGCTATAGTTTGAAGTAGTGTCTGTAGTTTAAACTATAATTACAGTTTAAAATATCTGTCTAGATTTCCCCATTGTTACCCATACCCCTATTGAAAAAAGATTAAAGGTGTCTTTCGTATGTCACACTGTCACAACAATTACAGTCTTCACAGCCTTGCAAGTAAAAGAAAAAAAAAAGAAAAAAAAAACTTGAAGAAAATTTATTTTTTCCGTTCGTAAGTCATCATCTTTCTTAGAATACCAATAATAATCGCCACAATATACATAATTTTTTTCACAACTCCAATAATTGTAATAAATCAATAAATAACTAGTTTTTTGCTAGAGGCAAAACTTAAAGCAAAAAAAGAGTAAACAAAAAACTTAATTAAAAGTGTCATAAATTAGTTACACTGTAAGAAACATATAGGAAAAATCACTATAAAATACAATTTAAATTATTACTTAATACCAGTTTCCCCAACAACAAAGAAAGTGAATTTTCATTCAATGGACAAGAAAACAACTAAAAAAAAGAAATTAAATAAAATTTTAAAGCGCCACATAATGAGTGTAATATCTTACATAAATTGTAAATAAAATTTGTTACGTTGTTACAGCTAGCCGTAGCTAAAGCAGAGGATGACGACAACATAATTAAATGTGTAGCTGAAAATGTTAGGTGCCTCACTGCTAGAATCCTACTCCTGCGGTTTAAGACCACAATATTTTTATTGTTAATTCTTGTGTGTATGTGTGTCTGGTTTTAGAAAAGCCCAGCTTCTTTTGATTTTTCTTTTTTGTCTGTTTTATTATTACTTTTT
Source organism: Protophormia terraenovae (assembly GCA_951394005.1). Taxonomy (NCBI): domain Eukaryota; kingdom Metazoa; phylum Arthropoda; class Insecta; order Diptera; family Calliphoridae; genus Protophormia; species Protophormia terraenovae. The sequence goes on from OX596076.1 coordinate 1,459,000, forward strand.
TTTTCCTTTCTTTTCTTTTGGTATTTTGTATTTTATGAATGTGTTGATGGGTGCGACGACAGATGAAGACAAATTTAAGCAGATTTTTACAACAAAGACTACAAAAAATAAAAAGAAGAAGAACAGAAGAAATACAGAGTGTAGGCAGGATAAGCAGCAACCTCAAATCGTGGCCAATAACAATGAACTCATGCTGGGTCTGTTGGCGGCTGAATATGAAAACAAGATAATAATGATGATGATGAGCATTAAGATGATGAAGAAAAACGATTTGATATACACTCGGCTACACGGGCTAACAACTCATCACATGAGATAAATGAACAATAATATAAAGAGAAAAACTACTACACAAAGCAATGATGATAATAATATTGCTAATGTCAGATACACTGAGAATTTTAAGTCAGCCAGCAGAAAAAAAACGACGTAAAAAAGAAAACGATTTCATGGCAAAAAGGACAACAAACAAAGAAATTAATTTCTTGCACAAAACAAATGACAACAACAGCAACAACAGCCAGTCAAAAATCCATCCATTCAGCCACAGTAGTAGTAGAAGTATTAGCATTAACATCACAGTATGTGTATCTATGTATGTATCTCCACAGTAGCGGGAGTTGCTATTATATGGCCACAATAGACATCAAGCCACAAAAATTTCTTTATATCAGGAGTTTACTACTATTGCTGCTGCTGTGGCTGCTATTTTCACTGTTCCATCTTATTTCAAGACGTAAAAGAAGCAGCAAATGAATTACCTTTTGTCAGTCATTGTTATCAGCTAAACGATATGACGCAGACAATAAGAGCGGCTTAACAACAAAGGTTACCAAGCAATTCCTTTTTATTTTTTGGGAATATATAACAGCAAATGAATAAAAGGAAAATGTTAAGGACTTAAAGTTGGAAAAAAAGAACTCTTCTTTTCTTTTGTGCATTTAATATTTTAAAAAGATAACAAGGAAGCTATTGAAAGTAGTAAAAACACCTTTACAAAGAAAATAATATTTGTATAAAATAGAATAGTTATTGTGAATGAAAGAAACTATTTATTATTAAGATAATGAAAGGATTTTTTAGTTTAAATAAAAAGTATTAAGAAATGAAAGAGTCTTTCTTTAAAAAGAGTTAAAAGAAACCGACAAAAAGAAGCCAGGTTTAAGGATACTTAAGGCAAACTATTGTGAATAAGTTTAAAAATTTTGAAAAATAATTATTTCCTGATTAAAGAGTAGAGACAATTTAATTGAAAAACTGTTTTCTATAGAATTTAAAGTAAAACAAACTAATTGAAGTGTGTTTAGTGCAAGAAATAAAGTAAAAGAAGGAATTGTGAATGAAAGAAATTTTAAAAAGTAAATTTTAAAACCCGTTTTTAAAGTATTGAAGTGAGTCTGAACTAATTTGAGGCGGACTATTGTGAATATGTTTTAAAGAATTATAAAAATTAATATTTCTTAATGAAGAAAAAAAAAATTGATTTACAGAGAGGAGACAACTTAATTGTAAAACAGTTTCCTCTAGAATTTAAAGTAAAACGAACTAATTGAAATGTGATTAATAATACTGAATGAAAAAAAAGTAATGTTAAAGAAGAAATTGTGAATGAAGGGAATCTTAAAAACGAAATTCATAACCTTTTATAAAGGATTTAAATAAGTACGAACTAAATAAACTAATTAGGAATAGGTGAACTGTTGTGAATGAAAAGAAAATTAAGCAAGAATTAGAAATTATGAATAATAAAATTAATTTTATGATTAATTAAATTTTGATTTTATTTATTTAAAACCTTTTACCGAATACCTCTTAAACAAGTTAAATAGATTAGAAATTATGAATTATAAATTATGAATAATAAAATTCCTTTTATGACTAATTAAATTATGATTTTAAAATCTTTTGCCGAATACCTCTTAAACGAGTTAAATAGATAATTGTGAGTTATAGGATTTATTTATTATATAAATGAAATAAAAAAAACTAAGTAAAAAAAAAGAAATTGTGAATGAAAGGAATTTTAAAAGCGAAATTTATAAACTTTTTTACAGAATTTAAAAGAGTTTGAACTTATTACTGTCATTAGGAATAGGCGAACTATTGTGAATGAAAACAATATTAAGCAAGAATTAGAAATTATGAATAATTAAATTGTGAATTTTTTTATTTAAAACCTTTTACCGAATACCTCTTAAACAAGTTAAATATATTATTGTGAATTTTAAGATTTATTTATTACATAAAATAAAAATTGTTACTGTTGTCACTTATAAATAACTGAATATTTTCACAAAATTGTTTTTATTTCTCCCAAGGGCTTGATTTTGATTTTCCTACAATATTTCTAATATCATAAACTTCAAACTCAAGGTGTGACTATTGTGATTGTAGTCTAAATTTATTTATTTGCATTAAGGAAATAAATGATATTAATTTATAACAAAAACACACTCTTTATTATAAGTTAGTGAACATTTTAGCCTGATTTACATAATGTTTTTAGCACTAGCAGTTGACATTATCGCTTTGCTTACCAAAGCGCTTACTATTTTACCAGCTAAATGTGACTAAAGACTATGTATACGGCATTTTTTGTTGGAGGGTTTATTTTTGGTAATTGTGATAATGACCAGCTTTTGTTTAATTTATTAATGTTTTTAACAAACAAACGCGTCTGTGTTAAGTAGTTAGCTAGATTATTTGTTTGTTTTATGTTAGTTTTTCATTCTTTCTTTATATTTTTATAGGTCCTAGTTAAAATGTCATAAAAACCTAAACATGGCTCATTAATTTCAAAGGCGTTGATTACGAGGTAAGTATGCTGGCTAGCTAGCTGGCGGGATGACTGACTGGCCATACGTTTGTGGTCGTGGTTTTATGCCTTTTTTTAAGGGTTTTTTTACAAAGCTCAAAGAAAAGACACGCGATTATTAGTGTAGACTTTATTTAAATTCTTATAACGCCTTTTGTTTGTGCACAAAACTAATAATAAAAAATATGAAAATTTTTTAACATGATGTTTTTAGCCAAGTGGCATTTTGACTGTAACAAAAGGTGTGACAAACGCCAAAATGAAATAACTTGGCTGCATTGTTTTATTTGTATATGAAATGGAAATCTAGCAAAAAATAAATAGAAATGAAATAAAATGAAATGAAATTCCTTTAGCTAAAAGAATTTTCATTTCATTTCTATTTAACAAACAAAAAAGCAGTTAACGAAGCATTTAAATTATGCTGCTAGCAACTTATACTCTATTAAATAACAGAAAATATGCCTAGAAAAAAGCAAACAAGTCTGGCTGGCTGAAATTTTCTTTTTTCTTTTTCTCTAACAAAATGGCAAAAGATTTCAAAAAATATTTACTTTTATACATATAGAAATACTTTTAAAAATATATATTTTTTTTTTTTGTTTTTCTTTCCTGAACTAATACTAAAATATGTTTTCTATATGTATACAAAAAACTCACCCCTGGTTTTTTTATTTTATTTCCCAAACTTGTATAACAAAATTGGCCACATAATGTCACAAGATAGAGAAAAAAAGAATTCAAATAATAAATAAAAAAAAATGTATAGAATATGAGAAAATTTGTTTTTATCTTGTGTCTGCATCTTTTGTGCAACAATATTCGATTTCTTATCTTTTACAATATAAAATTGTGTACCAACTGCTGCTTGTATTTACTACTGCTCTCTAACTGCCGGTTTCATGCTGCTGCTGCATTTCATAAGTATAAAAATGCTTTAAAACCAAAAAAAAAAAAGGGTATCATGACCTTTAATACTTTAGTAGCGTTAGATAGTTTATAGATTTTTTGTCTTAGATTAGCTACTGCGCTTCTCCTTTTTCCCATTTTTTTAGGTTTTTGTACATTTAGACTAAACGTTTTGTAGTTTAAAAAGGCATTAGTGATAAATAGATCCGATTAAACACATGCCTTAATAAAATGGATATAAATATATGAGTAGATGACATTGCGGTTAAACAGGAATAATTTTAACAAATTAAGGTTATAAAAAAAAGGATAATAAAAAGGGCTTAGTTATACTTAGAGGGGGGCTTGTTACAAATGGAAAAATTTATAGGAAATAAATATAAAAATAGTCTTGGGAATTGAAATACTAAGGTTATTTTTTAGTTAAATAAAGTCACTTAATATGCTGAAAATGTATGTCTCTTATAAAATAAAAGTTTCAAATTTTAAATTAAATAGTAATCATTTTATGTTAAATTAGAAATATTTTTGTCGTAGCCTTTTTAAACTAAAATAAAAGTCACCTTGACCATATATTTCAAGAGATTTTAATATATAACTATTATTTTTATTAACAACTTTTAACGAGAGAAATAAAATTTAACCTACTATTGTGAATGACATTAAAAAGATATAAAAGATTTGAAACAAGTTTTTATTTAAAATAAACTATTTGAATAAAGGTTTTTGTTTTGAATTTTTATAAAAAAATTTTGAATAATTTAGGTGAAATTTTGTTTAATTAACATTAACTATTGTGAATGAAAAGGAAATAAATTTTGTAAAAAATTTTAAAATTTAATAATAGAATTCCCATAAAGAAGTTTTTTTTTTGTTTAATGATATTTTAAAGGACTGGAATTTAGCTGGAATTTAGTTTAATTAAAATTTATTATTGTGAATGGAAAAGGAATTAATATTATTTATTTTTAAGATTTAAGAAGAAATTTTCTTTAAAAAAGTGTTTTTACTTCAAAGATATTTCAAAGTAAGCCTGTTTACTACAGCTATGATTAAAATTAGCTTAAACTGCTTATTGTGAATGAAAGTAATAGAAAATGTTTTATAATTAACTAAGTCTAAATACTGAGAATGGGAATGATGTTTATTTTATATGTATTATTAACATTTAAGAAGGTATTTTTCCTAATAATGACTTCAATTTTTCAATAATTTGCGATCTACTAAGAATGGATATTGTGAATGAAAAAAATATTTTTATTTTTATTATTTTTTTTATAAAATAAGTTAAAATTCTAAGTGATTAAGAAAAAGTAAAATCTATTTTAATTATTAAAACATTTTGCTAGAATTTTAATAAGTTAAGTCCGACTATTGTTAATAAAAATAAAACTATTTTATTGAACTAAAAACAATAAATGTTTCTGCTTTTAATGGAACATTTGTCGGTTAACTCCATGATAATTGTTACTTAAGGCAGAATGTTTTGAATGAAGATTTCATTATTCTTTAGTGAATTATGAACAGAAAAAAGTGAATTTAAGTTATAAACATTTTTATCTTTTCTAGATATTTAAAGGAATTATGTCGACTTAAATTGTGATTAAATTTAGTTAAGCTTGATTATTGAGAATTAAAAGAAAATGGTTATTTCTGAAGAATTAAAAAAGAAATAGATTGTACAACAAATGTTATATAATATTAAAGTTTCCATTCTTTGAAAGTTTCTATGCAAGTGGTGATTGTGTTAATTAAATTAAGCCTAAATAACTATTGTGAATGAAAGGATATTTAATTATTTTAAATGAATAATGATAAAAAAAAAAAAGGATTTTACATTACAGAACAGGCTGGTACTGTTCAAATATTTAAAGGAAATCCTATTAGTTAAGCTAAGAATTGAGTTATAGTTAAGATTAACTAATGTGAATGATATTAAGGTTATTTTTTAAGAAGAATTAACACAAAAATTATTATAGAAGCAACTATAGGTATGTAAGAAGGTATTTTATGTTATAAAATATATGCCTAGAACATTTTTATGTACTAAAAGTTATGGAAATTAGAGGCTGCCTATTGTGAATGAAAATAATTCTTACTGAATGATTAATATAAAAAAATAATTATGGGCTATTATTTTCTCAAGAAAAAGATTTCCATTATTAAGTCGATTTAAAAAATAGAACTACAGAAACTGTAATACTGAAAAGTTAACACTTAATATTGTGAATGAACGGAAAATTTATTTTGTTAACAATCAATAAGATAAAGGATAAAAGAAAGAAATAGTCTTTAAGGTAAGGCTTTTTTACAAAGTTTTTAGTCTTCAAAATAAACCAAAATAATTTGCTTAGAATTGTCAAATGGCTATTGTGAATTAATAAACTAGTTAAGAACGATTATTTAATTTAAGTTTAAAGCCAAAAACTATGTTTGCTTTAAAAGCAATAAAGTCCAGCTAATTTCTTTTATGTGACTAATTTATTTCCACTTTAGAACTTCTTGAAATGAAAAATTACCCAAAATAACTAAAGAAATTAAAATAGTTTTTCTTTAATAAGAAGCTAAATTGGGTAGCCATGGTAGACTCTTTTGATAATAAGAAAACATTAACAAATTTTCACCTTTTTTCACATACTTTCCCAAGTAAAAATACTTGAAACGTATATAAAAATTCTTTGATTGCCACATAAAAGTACAACATTAGAAAATAAGGGACAACATTGGACGTAACATATCTAGTTAATTGAGGCTGACTGACTACTGAGAGTTAGATACATTTAATACATTTTCATAACCATTCAAGCATTAATGCTTAGACATACCCGCTTACATACATGTATGATGTATCTTGTTAGTAATTTGGGTTAGTGTCCTCATGTGGGTTAGTTGTTGTTGAAACAATTGAAATAGAAAATCAAAGAAAATTTGGCCAATTTAAGTTGGGGGGGGGGGACCTTGTGGATAAGTTGTCTACGTAACTGTGCTTTTTTTTATTTATACATTCAAACAAAATAACCTTTCAAAAACATACATCTTTTATTTTATACATACGTTTTATTTAATTTTTTTGTTTTATTTTTTTTTTTTTTTTTTTTTTTTTTTTTTTGAGTTGAGCCTTTCAAGAGCCTGCACAAATTTATGCTTGATTTATTCTAATTTAAGGGAACATTAAGAAAAGACATAAGGACGGACAGACTGACATACACACAAAATTGAAGATGAATTAATCTAAAGCAGCAGCAGCAATAAAAAAAAAAGCTAAAAACAAGACTATTAGCCCGAGGCAAAAGCAACAGCAACAACATTAGCTTAAAATTTTTTAAAAACACAATGGTACTTGGTGATCATCATCATCATCTGCTCTATATAAATTTGTGATGTTTTTAGTTGTTGTCAGTATAGCCAGAGTGTGTTGTTTGTGGGTTTTGTATTAAACACAACCCCTATTTAAAGATCGAACTACAAACAGACCGACTTGCCACAAAATGTTGAAATAATAAAAAATATAAAAAGAAAACAACAAAAACATAAAATGTACATTTCTGTTTTTAAAAATTTTTCTGTTTGGTGTATAGAAATACTGGAAAAAAGAAAAGAAGGGGGATTTTTATTGTTGTAAACAAAAGGGTGCGAATGCTCTTCCTTCAAATCAATATGGCCGACATTATCATTATTTAAGTATTGTATATTCACGCAACAAACACACACCACCACTAATATTCTGCTATAATTGTAGGGGTAGTAGAGTGAAACAGTTTGAAAAGCATTGCTTAGGTTTTGTTTTTTTTAACACAATACAAAATATAACTCCCCAAAACCCCCACCATTTGAAATGTATTTGTTTTATTTTCTATAGGTAAGTGCTATTCAATGTTTTCAGTTTTTTTTATTCGAATTCTTTTAAAACAAAAAAATAAATTGTTTAAGAAAAAAAAAAAAAAAAAAAAAGTTTAAAATATAATTATAAAATTATTACACATGTGGGAATTGCATGGTGCTGAACAGCTCGTCGGTTATGTTTTGACACGCACTCACTTTCTAGAGTTTAACAGTTCAACAGTTCATTGAGCAGAGGAAAAAAAACATACAGGCCTCTAATATTTTAAATATAGAAAATTTATAGAAAAAAAAGAAGGAGAAGGAGGAGGTAGAGGTTATTATTTAAAGTCATTTAATTGAACCACACTAATAACAATTCTTATGACACTTTTTTTCTGCTCTTTCCCATTCCCTTTCCTTTTTTTCATGTTAATAGTGTTTGAGAAGGTGACAGGTGTTGCTATATAAATTCCTTAGATATTAAGGATAAATAAGTTTTAAAAAAGGGATATACCTTGAAATACAAAGAGTAAGACAAAAAGGATATAATTTGATTTTAACATATGCAAACAGACAGAAATGTTTGGTTTTCAAAACACGTCAGAATATTGGTAACTTCTGGCTTACACACGCACAAATGTTTGCGGTTTTGAAAAATATATTTGTATATAATTGTTAGTCTTTAATAAAAAACAAAGGTATTAAAAAAATAGACAATTTATTAATTTAAAAATGAAAAACGAAAAATTATTTTCAATTTTGTATAAAAAAAATATCTGAACTTTCTTAGTCCAATTTTTTAGACCCTAAGAGGTATTTTGGCAAAAATATTTAAGGATTTTTTAGACTGTTTAAAGATTTTCATATTTCTTTATTTTGTGTATCCTATTTAATTAAAGTTAAAAATGGTTCAAGTACCCCCAAATTTCAAGAGGTTCCCATAAGGATAAATGCTAAATTTTTGTAAGATTCTTAAAGAATTTTATTTATTTTTATCAAATTTATAAAGATTTTCATATTTGTTTATCATACAAGTTAAAAGTGGTCTAAATACCCCCCATTCTAACAGGGTTTTAAAAGGCAAATCCTAAAAAAATGTACAGAATCTTTTAAGGGTATAATTTGTCCAACAATTTACTGTAATTTTTTTTAAATTTTTAAATTTTTTTTATTTCTTAATTAATTTTAAAGCTAAAATATTAAATTGCAACAGGTTTCGCAAAGGGAAATAAGAAAAATCATTTAGGGATTTAATTTATCTGCAAGGGAAACACACAAAATCATTTACTTTATTTTATTTGTCTGCAGATTTGCTTTAGTCTTTAAAATAGAAAAAATGGTCTTAATACCCCTTTATTTCAAAAAGCTTCTAAAAGGGAAATATGCAAAAAAAAAAAAATATATGTAAAATCCTTTAAGGATTTGATTTGTTTAATAATCTACTTAAATATTGTATATTTGTTTGCTTATTTTATATATCTTGTTGATTTTAATGTAAAAATTCCAAAAATGGTCCAAATCCCCCTAATTTTGAATTTTTTTTAAAAGGGAAACACGCTAATATTTAAAAATCTTTATAAAGAATCTTTATTAAAGATCATAAAAGAAAAATGTCCAAAAATTTTTAGAAAAATCTTTAAAGAACTTTATTTATTTAAAAATCTATTTTAAATTGTAAATTTTTTTATTTCTTATTTAGTGTAAAGTTAAAATATGAAAAATGGTCGAAATACCCCTCAATTTCAAGAGGTTTTTAAAAGAAAAATACGCAAAAATGTTTAAAATAATTTATAAATTTTATTTGTCAAAATGTCCTCTATAATTTTTAATTTTTATTAAATTATTTTATATTTTTTTATCAATTTTAAAGTTTAAATGTTAAAAATGGTCTAAATACCCCTCAATTTTAAAAGATCTCAAAAGAGAAATACGCAAAAATTTTTTAAATCCCTAAGATCTTTATTTTTTACTAAATCTTTATTATTATTATAATTTTTATAACTTTGTAATTATTCCAAATTAGTAGGAAGCTAAAATATTGAAAATACCCCAAATTATAAAAGGACTCCAACATTAAAATTCGTTCAAACTAAGCAAAAACAAAAATACAAAAATATGCTCTACTTATACCAGAAATTCCTAAAAATTTTAATCAAATAAGGGATTTTTTAAGGTCCTCAAATCTAAAATAAAATTTAAGGCATAAGGAATAATAAAAATATTCCCTTTTTATCATCTAAAAAGACTAATACAACCACAAATAATAAATTTTTATTATTAAAGCATTTTAAAATTTAGATTGAGTTAATTTTGTTTAGAGATCTTTCCCTTCTTTTTTAACTTAATCTATGGCCTAACTATAAAGTTCAAAAAGATTTGAATTAAACTTAAAACTCATAAATATTTGACACAAACTTTAGACATACACGCTCTCATCATAAAACGCGTAACGTATTTTATTATTTAAACATATTTTATCTTTCTGGAAAACAAAAAAAAAAAAAAAAAAAAAAAAAAACTAAAACTATTGATCACAATTCGCTTAACTCTTGTATTTAAAGCAGAAAAAAAAACAAACACAAGATGGTATAGAACACACACCACGATGTATTAATCGACTTTGAATTTTTATTGATCTTTTGTCGGTATTTTATCGGCTCTTCTTTTATATTGTCGCTTATTGGCTCTTTACGAGCTTATTGTAGCACTCGCCCCATTACATGCACACGCGACGGGCGGCCAAAATAAGCAAAAAATAAAACTAAAACACACACACGAATAACATTTTCAAAAACAGCAACAACAATTCTGGAATACTAACAGTAGACAACAGTAAGCAAATTTAAAATTTCCTCTGCAACTAGTAACCACTATAAACAAAATAAATTTAATGAAGACCATCATCTGACACCAGCACAGATAGCATTAAGCAGCAAACAAACCAAAAGGCGAAAAAGCCCAAGACCATAAGCCATTTATGTAGCTTTAAATAGAAGTGTAGAAGAAAATTTTGCATATCATAAGCGTAAGAACAGTATGTTTGTCTGTCCGTCTGTCCGTTCATGCGGTCCATTCATTTATTCATTCATTTGTCTCTTAAGAATCATGCAAATCCACCAGTTAGCTAGCTAGCTCCTCTTTAAAAACTACAATAATCTACCGGCGTCTGCGGCAAATTCAAACAATAATTTCTTTTCATTTGTGTTTTTTTTTTTTTATCCCAACCATTTGATTGAATAAAACATGAAATGATGCTGCCGACAAACTAAAGCATATCTACGCTACTTATAGCTAAAGCAACAGCTAGCAAAGATCGATATTAATTCTACCATTTTATCACCGATTTGTATAAACTACCAACATACATCACAACACAATTCAAATAAAATACAAGCGAACTTGTTTGTAAAGTTGTTGTTTTTGAATTTTTTGTAATAAATAAACAGCTCGTGTGTTTTAAAAATAAACATATTTTCAAAAGGGTTTAACTTATAAAATGGCGTTCTAGTTTAAGTTTTAAACGCCAGCCACAAGAACTATTAATTAATAAAATTTAAATTTCAAATTATTTTATTAATTTTTCCTCAAACAATATGTATGTGTTTTTTTAAAAAGCTTAAGAACTGTTAACTTAGTTTTTTTAATTCTTAAACCTAAACCAAGTTTAAGTTAAGTTAATAGTTCCTTTTAAAACAACTAAGCAATTCTCTCAATATTTTTCTTCTTAGTTTTTAAAATTGTTTCCAAATTTAATTGAGAAAATTCTTTTATCATTATAGTTTTGTGTTTTATATATAAATATTTTTTGTATGATTTTTTTTATACCTAATTTAAGATAATATGTTTCGAGAGTTTAACCCGTGAGTTGAAACTTTCATTGAGGTTTTTTTGGTAAACAAAGAAAACGTACAGTACTTACAAATCCATGTTTATCACTAATGTTATTGGTCAGCTTAAGCTTATGGAATGAAACAACCTTTTGCATCCATTGTTCACCGGTTGTGGGTGAATCGGGATGTATATACATTCTTTTGGGCATTTCAGGATCGGCCTTGCCGGCAATCATCCAGCGACTATAAAAGAGAAATAAAAAAGAAAAAATTAGATTAAATAAAATTAAGATTAAAATATATATTTTTTTTTTTTTAATTTAAACGTAAGTTAAACTAAAGTTAAGGAAAAACAGTGTAAGAAGTTTCTTAATAATTTCTAGTTAAATTGGGATTAAAGAAAATATATTTTACTGATATATACAATAGTTTAATTAGGCTTAAGTTAACCTTAATTAGTTAGCAATAAGTTTCTCATTAATCTGTAGTTAATTTAGGATTAAATAAACTATCATTTATTGATATGTATAGTTTAATTAGGCTTCAGTTAACTTTAGTTACATTAAATTTATTCAATATACATCATGTAACTCTGAACAAGTAATTGGTGATATACTGTTCTCTTGTTAAACTGAAATTAATCTTCTAGTAATCTCTGGTTAAACTTATATTAGATTAACTTCTTCTTTAGATTTTAGCTTTGGACTTTAGTTTGTCTAGATATAAAGAATAATAATATTGCATACAATAGTTCTCACTAAACTCTAGTTAAACAGAGTTACAGTAAGCTATTATCTATTACTCTTAAAGATTAATTGATCTTAGGTTAAATTATTCTAACTGTCGTTCAACTAAAAAAATAATTTCATTATCATCGATTAAACTGTAGTGAGGAGAAGTAATCTGTCTTCCACTAATTTCTAGTTGAACTGAAACTATTTAAACTATCATCCAGTAACCTGTGGTCGAACTGAGGTCAACTTAAATAATTTTTCTTTAAAATTAAAAATTTTGCACTAATCGATTACTAGTTAAACTGAGTTTAAGTACTAGTTAAACTGAGTTTAAGTAAACTATAATTTATTAATATATTAATTTTAATTTTAGTTGAAATAATATTAATTTAAAAAAATAATTATTAATCTCTAATTAAACTAAATTTTAGTAAACTAAAGGCTAAGAAATTACGATTAAACTAAGATTAACCTTTTTTTTACATCTAATTAAACTAAAAAAATGAAGCTAAGTTTTTGTGGGTAATCTCTAGTTTAACTAAATTTAAGTAAACTAAAGGCTAACAAACTGCAATTAAACTAAGATTTAGCTTTTTTAATATCTGGTTCAACTAAAATGAAGCCAACTCTTAGTGGATAATCTCTAATAAAGCTGGGATTAAGTAAACTATCATCTAAATGTGACTAATCCTTGATTAAATTAAGTTCACAGACATTCTGCAATTCATAATTCAATTAAAATTAAGAAAACAACTTAAAAATTTTACCACTAATTAAACTGTGTTTAAGTAAATTATTACCTATTAATTTCTCAGATTAAGTTAACTATAATAATTTAACTTTTAATTAAACCAAAATTAAGCACTCTTTTATATTTTAATCTCTAGTTAAACAACAATTAAGTCTAATAAATTACAGTTAAACTACAGTTGAGCTAACTATTTTCTGCTTCTCCCTAGGAAAACTAGGATTAAGTAAACTATCATCTAATAAACTCTAGACTAATTGAGATAAAATTAACTGCCGATAACTATAAGATTAAGATTAGGATTAAGTTAACCTTTGCTTACTAATCTCTAGCTTATTTTTAATTAAACTAAGTTAATTTAAACTTTAATTAAACTAAAATTAAGCACTTCTTTATTTTTTAATCTCTAGTTCAAAAACAATGAAGTAAACCATTGTCTAATAAATTACAGTTAAAATAAAATTAAACTGCTACTCCCTAGAAAAACTAGGATCAAGTAAACTAGCATCTAATAAACTCTAGATAAATTGAGATTAAATTAACTATCACTTATTACTAACTATATTATTTAGGAGTAAGTTAACTTTTGCTTACTAATCTCTAGCTTATTTTTAATTAAACTAAGTTAAAGTAAACTTTAATAAATCTTTAGTTAAATTAAGATTAAATTACCAAAAAAAGAAAAAAAAAATTAAATTTTATACCAAGTTATAAAGCAAAAGTTCTGTTATATGAATTTTTCTTTTTTTAAGAAATCAAATTACAAATATTAAGTTTATATAAGATTACTTAAACTAAGTTTAAACTAAAAATTCCTAAAATAATCTGTCTAATAAGAGAGTATTTTCTTTTAAGTAACTTAAGAAATTAATTGTGTATATTATTTTAAATAAAATAAAGCTTTAAAATTAAATTTTTTTAATCTCCAGTTAAATTAAAATTAAATTTACTTTATATCCTTCATTAACAGTTCTTCAAAAAATTAATAGAAAATAAAATATTTAAGAAATTCTACCAACATTTCTTTAGGGCAATAAAACTTTTAAGGATGAATAAAATGTATAAAAGTTAAACTGTAGCTTTATCTAGGATAAGGAAATAAAACTTTTTAAAATTACACTGGTTAATCTCTACTTTAACTAGTATTAAGTTATATTTATAATCATGATAATAGAAATTAAAATAAGTTTGAAATTGTGCCAACATTTAAAATTGGCCCAAAACAGTAAAACTTTAAAGAAGAATTAAATTTATACAAACTTGGATTAATTATTTTTTATAAAATTTTTAAAGAATAACTGATCGACAACTTGTGATAGAATAAAAAAATAAAAGTTTCTTAAAAAGAAAGATACTTTAGGAAAGAAAATAAAACTTATAAAAATTAAACTGCTTTATTTCAGTTTAAACTAGGTTTAAGATCAATTATTTTATACTTGTGGTTTATTAATTTTTAAGTTAAACTAAAGCTATGTTCAGATTTATCAAATATTTGAACAAATTTGCGTGACCACTAGTTTTACAACAAAATTGTTTGCCATTGTTTGATCGTGAAAAAGTTTTGTAAGAGAAAACAGCGTCAAACAAGATTCGGTAATACTTTCCCATTAAAATGGAGAAATTAGAAAATGTTTTATATACTGGTTACGTCATTTTGGTCAAATATTTGACTATCTGAACATAACTTAAGTTTAAACTTATAAAGAAAAACTGCAAAAAAAAAAAATCAAATTAAAAAAGTTATAACGGAAACCAAACTTAGATTAAAACTTGTTGCGAATTTCGTGACTAAAACCTCATGTTTAATTGCAGTGTCTAGTTTTCTTTATTGGTTTACTTTAATTTCATTCTAAAACTTCAGAAAGTGGATTCCTACTTTATGAGCTTGTTTTTAATTTATATTTTTTAAACTTAACATAAAATGCAAACAGTTTTATTTATCTTAAACACTTACCTATTATGAAACTTATAACGATAATCATCGGCAGCCACAATATCCAAAAGAAGTATATATTTCGCCTTGGCATCGAGTCCCGAAACACGAAATTTCATTTGGGGAAACATTTGTCTAAAAAAAAAAGAAACAAAAAAACAACACACAGAATAAATAAAAAAAATTACCACAAAATTTAAAATTCCTTAAAACAGATAAATAATTGTTAAATTAACATTAAATAAATGAAAATGACTAAACTATGCTTGCAACCAACAACAACAAGCGATAATGGTGGCCTACAACATACAACCAACAGTATTATTATCATCATTATCAAACTTTATCATAATCAGGTTCGTGCGTTGAGGGATTTGCTTGACTACGAGATGGCGCCAAGTAAAAAAGCACGAAAATTTAAATTTTTATTTTGCAATTTTATAGTAAGTAGCCAGGTCCAAAAGAAGTAAATTGATATTGGTAACGCCAAAACCAACAAACAAATATTCATATATATTGAGGTAAAACTAACTCAACACCATTACTAGCAGCACTATACCACTACAACAACAACAACATTAATAACAATAACAACTACTTTACACAAATACCACCAACATAATGTAGAGGACGAAGACTATGTAGACCAAGATGTGCAAAGAAAATAAAAAAAGAGTTAGGAGTAGAAATATGTATATAGGAATGTGTAGGTATGTTTTAAAAACCACCCATTATTATCAACTAATGCTGTGGCTTCATTTGTCCAATTTGTGTGAAATTGTTGTGGCAGCAACCACAGTTAGTTAAGTTAAAACAAACATTTTTATTTGGTCACAGAACGTGTTGAAAGGCTACAGCAAAATGCCAAAGGCATAAAAAAAATCCACACATACCATTGCAAGTAAATGGCCAACTCACGGATTTAAAAGAAGAAAAAAAAATAAAAAACTATACTCATCATTTCCAACGCAGAGTCCAGGCTTATTTTTTCAATTTTATTTGTTTTAGCTAAAGTATCTTACAAATATGAAAATTATAACTTTGAGCAGCAATCACTCAATCTTTTTAGTTGAGGTAATTTTGTTAGCTTAACTCAACAACAGCAGCCAACAACCCAGAATAAACAGCCCCTCTTATAGCTTTAATTTTTGTTTTGCAATTTTTTTCTGTTTCATATTATTTATTTTCCAACTTTGAGACTCATGAATCAAATTTAACGAATGTCTCGTTCATGAGCTTACAGATCATCATCATCATCATCATTGTTGTTGTCGTCATTGGCGTCGCCGTCGTCTTGTTTAACGTTCTCTTTACCCATATTATTATTAACGTTAACACACTTAGTATTTTGTTAACTAAACTAAATACCATCCAAAAGACGGACAGACAGACATACATGCAGCCCGCAGGACGGACACCCAAAACGACTGGACTCGACGCGACAGACGTCAACGAAAAACCAACAAAACATGCCCACTAAACTGTCCAATTTTTTATTTTCGATTTTTTTTTTTTTTTTTTCATCCATAAGCCTTCATTATATATGTCTTCTTATGATTCTATCAAAAATGTTGCCTGATGTACAATGTTCTACGTTTGTTAGCTCGTTCATTCGTTCGATCAGCCTAAAGGAGAGTTGTCAGCGCCGTAGTAAATATTCTTTAACTTTTTTTATTGCTGGCTTTCCCAACACCATGATTCCCATTCAGTTTAATATAAAGCTTCTCCTTAAAGTTTGCTTTTTTTCCATCATCTACTGGCTTCTTCTCAACAATTAACGAGTGAGTGGAAAGCTGTTGCGTTCAACGCATTTACTACTTTATATATGACTGTTTTTAAGGCTGTCAGTCAGTCAGTTAGTTAATCCGTTTGTCTGTCCATAAGTCCGTCTGTCTGTCCTTTCATTGCATTTGTTGCTGTTGAAAACGCTGAAACGTTCACTTAACAAATTTTTGTTGGTTTTGTTTTTTGTATTATTTAGGCAGTTGTAGTTGTTGTTGTTGTCTGTTTGCCTATGGCTTATTTTCAATAACTCGTTAACCATTATTGAAAACTTGGCGCCAGTTGGCAAAACTCACACTAACCTTCTTCCTGCCAATGTTTTTGATGGTGGTGGCTCTTAAAGGGGCCAACATTAATAAATACATACATACGTACAAACAAACAAAACGACCCACCACACGCGTTTTGTTTTTGCCTTCTTTCTTACTTGTTTTCTTGCTTGCTTTCCTTGTTGAGAACAACTCTCCAATTCATTCCTAAACTTTTTCTTTTTTGTTGCTTTTTTTTTTTGGTGCTGCTGCAACAACCAAAATATTTTGCCCTCTTTGTTGTAAAAAAACTTAAACAACAACCAAATTCATTGTTGCTTTATCTTGTTAAAGCCAACACACACACATACACATACACCCCAAACTTTAAAGTTTATTTCGCGCTTATGCATCAATCTAAGATCAGTTTTATATTAAATTGTATGGTGTATGTTTGTATATACGGCATATATGCCTTCTTTGATGCAGGCAGCAATTGATAACATTGCTTTATACTAATTTTTACTCGTTTCTGTTGTTGCGTCAACTGAGTTTCCTTGCGTTGTTATTTTTGCGGGCTGCAAAACCTCAAACACAACAAAGTGTAGGGGGACAAAAAACAAACAAAAAAATATGTTGCAACAAAAAAATTTTAAGATACAGATTATTATTTTTCGTTTGTTTTATGAAATTCCCTTAAGTTGATGTCTTGTGATTATTTCTCTTGTATGTTTATGTTGGTAGTAATGCACCCAATAACATAAGCAAGTTGAGAAATCGAACAGCAACTAAAACACGATCACAACAACAAATCTATTGGGTAGGAGTTTAAAAAGTTAAGACAATTTGTTCGTATTACATGTTTTATAATGAAGAGCTATAGCGAGGATGTATTGTGGAGAGTACATTCATTCTCTGGGAATGTATTGGTGAGAATTATAATATCGCAGGATCCTAAGTGTTTTTACTAAACTTTTCCATAGATTTGGAAGAATTAAAAGATTTATAAATTTTTTTCTTATCATGAATGCGAGTTGGTGTATTTGTTTTGGATCTTCAGCGATCCTTTATGCTTCTCTTTCATGCTTCCATTCATGTCGAGGAATTTAAAAAAACTGTGTAAAATTTTAACTGTCCAAACTGTTGAACTCATAATAAGTATTATATACAATCAAGGATTTTTGGAGATTAATTAAGATTTCGCAAATTTACCAAGCAAGTTCTTCTTGCTATCAAATATT
This sequence comes from Protophormia terraenovae, assembly GCA_951394005.1. Taxonomy (NCBI): domain Eukaryota; kingdom Metazoa; phylum Arthropoda; class Insecta; order Diptera; family Calliphoridae; genus Protophormia; species Protophormia terraenovae. The sequence goes on from OX596076.1 coordinate 1,477,062, forward strand.
TAATTATTAATTATTTTTGTATTCGAAATCCAGTATTCTTTACTAGCCTGTACCTTTGAAACTGAAAGCTGAAATTTATTTATAAATTCTCAAGGTATTTCTCCCCAATCCTTTGTGTCCTAAAATTTTAAATTGAAATAGAAGAGGAAATATAAAGAACTTATTAGACAATGTCCTACTTTCTTTGTTGCTCTCCTTCCTTCATGAGTTTGGTCTCTAAAAACAAAAACTTTAGAATTTGTTTATATTTTTCATTCACCTAAGGATTGTATCGCTCCGGAACTAAAATCTAACTGTAGATAGGGAATCCGACTTTCTCGTTATTCTCCTTTCGTCGGAGCAAAGTTTACAATTTTCGTTCTTCTGGAATTTAGTTTAGATTTTTTTTTTTTATAATAGAAACTGAAAGCAAAAACTTTGGGACATAAATGTTTAAAAATCGTATTACCCCTTGGCAAATCTTCATTTTAGTTTACCTAAGACTTCTATCGTTCGAAAATTATAATCGAACTACAGAAAGACAATCTAATCTTAAATTGGTTTACTTTATTGGAAAAAGGCAGTCAATTTTCCGCATGAAACATAATTATAATCATTCGGCAGAAAGAATAATCAAAACAATTTGGATAAAAATCTTTCTAAATAACATTTTGATAAATTGAGACTCAGAACGTTCCGGTAGAAAGTTTTTTTTTTAAGAGATCTTTGAATTCATGATATTGATCAAAAAACAAGATTCAATAGTTCTTGAAAATTTGGTTCAGAGACTGTTTGAAACAGCCTCCAATTTGGATTAGGATCATTAAGAAGAAAGTTTTTTTATAAAAATAAAAGATCTTTATATGGATGAGATTGAGACAGATGGTTGGTTCTTGGAAATTAATTTCAACAGATTTAATGTTCGAATCAGTTTCCAATTTGATCGATTGAGATTCAGAACATTCCGGAATTATTATTGAAATCAGAAAAACAAGACGAGGCAAAATTTTCGACGGCGGCGCTATAAAAAATAAATTACAATCGTCCGGAGGCGTCGCGTCGCTTGTATCTCTGATTGAAATAGTTTCAGAAAGTCAAGTGGTTCTAGAAAACTAGAATCAGGTTGTTTTAATAACGAATTAGCAAATCCTGTTAGAATCAGTCTCCACACGCTTCTCATGTAATATTATACTTTAAACAAATAAGGCATCTTTAATAGCTTTATCCTAGATTCGAATTGTTCTGAAAGCAACAAACAAGCCGAGGCAAAATTTTTGGCGGTGGCAGCGCACATTAAACTAATTCGTCGGCGACAAATTTTAAATATTACATTGTGCCACCCTGTTGCTCTTCCTCTACAAAAAAAAACTTGAAGTAGTTTATAGAATTAATAGTTAATAGAATTAAGAATCTCATAATTTATTAATTATTAATTAATTTTTATAAGTTCTATTATCATTAATTCTAATAAATTTATCACATATAAGTAAAACTATAATAGATGGAGCCACTGTATTCACTTCTTCGAATAGAAATATAGGTTTCTAGTTAAATTTTAATAAAAATTTCGACAGCTGACTTTGAGCCGATGTGAGTAGATGAAAACGGCAGCGACTCATGAAGTAGTAAATTCCCCGTCGGCGGCATGAAGCCAGCAGATCGGCATGTATCTCTGCACAGAACGTCCCAAAAGTAGCAATAAACTGAAAGGAAGTTGTTTGACAGGACATTCCGATTGATACAACAAGCTTTGATTGCATGAACGTTACGGAAGGAAGTTTGAGTTTTAAAAGAATTTAAAATTTAATTGATGATCATTGTTCGGAAGAGATTGAAATCGTCATGTGCATTCGATGGCTTCATAGATCGATTCGGAAGGAATACCAGGAATGTTAACTTGGTAGTCACTTGTCGAAAAATACTTTAATCCCTCCTCAAACGAATTGATTGGGAAGGAAAAAAAACTGATTTATTGGAAAGAGACTCCGATCGGTTTTAAAGTATCAAAAAATTAAAATCGTTTCAAAGCAAGTTAAAATGGTTTCACCGAGTGTGACTTGGGAGGAATAGTTGTGGAAATGGTAATAAATGACTGAATACCTAATGTATGTTACACTAAATTAATATTTTGGTAGGAAGATCAGTCGCTATAATCTACATTATGATCTTTATAAAAGGAGCAATTTTGTTAGACTGAGATTATGATCTTTCTAAGAGAGTTAAGCAGCAATGACAAGTTGTGTAACCAACAAGAAACTTAAGATCGTTTACAAAAAGGATCCTCAAGGATAAGACCAGACACCTCCAAACAAAAAAAATCATATGTGAAATAAAATTCAAGGTGAAATAAAATTTAGATCATTTCTTTAAAATCAATCTGTAGGAGATCGTTTTACATTTAATACAGAAGCACATGTTAGTCGCTAGAAATTCCAAACGTTTCCAAAGAAAGCTCATAAGGGAAAGCTAACAGAAACATCTAGTTTGTTCCACTTTTTCTTAGCAAACTTCTAAAAGAATCTAATTTTTCTCTTACCCTTTATTTACTTTGAAATACTTTTTTTTACGTACATACGTATTTACCCACATCCGTAAATACGTATAACATACACAACATGCATACTTAGTTGCTGGTTCAAATTGTAGTTATCGTTTTTGTTGTTTTATTTTTGCGTTTGTCTGTCTGTCCGTCTGTCTGTCTGTTTGTATGCTTGCACATGTGTTGCTCTCTCTCGCAAAAAGATATTTAGGAATGATGATGGCTTGTTACCGTCGTGTTGATAAGCTTGTTTGGATATTTTGCACACTTTTGTTCTTGTTATTTGTGTTTTTTTTAAGTTCTTACTGCTGTTGTTGTTTTTATTGTTAGAGTGTAGTTATAAAATGTTGTTATTCTTTAAAATTTAGTTCAGTTTACTTTTTTTTTTCTTTTTGAAGAAGAAGAAGATTTTGGCCCAACTATTTTTTCTTCTGCTTAAGTTTATTTGTAGAAGATGTTTGCTAAAGTTTTTGAGCTTTTGTTTTTTTGTGCATTGTTTTTTTTTCTGTTACTGTTTTGTTAATATCAGAGAATTACATTTTGGAAATTATAAGGCCAAATATGACATCATGGGTCAATTGTTGGCATTTCTAAGACAAGCGTTGCAAAATTGTTACCATTTATTTATTTTTTCTTCTTTTTTTTAATTTTTTATTTTAACATTCTTGTGTTTTTGTACCAGGTATACATCCCTTTTAGTATTGTCAAACAAAATTTTTAATGTCAGCCGTTTTTGATTAGTCAATAATTCGTTGTTATGAGAGTGAGAGAGGAAAAAAATATATTGTCATGTTGCATTCCTTTTGAAAAAAAAAAACTTTTCTTTATAACTGAGCAATGTTTGGGGTTGTGGTTTGCTACTGCTGCTGTTGCTGCTGCCATACCTTTTCAGCTTGTTTGTTATTCAAAAGCAGTTTTTTATAATTTTTTTATTTAATATTTTAGCAAAATTTTGTTTTTATTCTTTTCTTTTGTGTTTTGAAATTTAAGTCACGTTTTCCAGCGTCCTGTCGCACAGATTCTTATTTAATAGTTATAATATTCCAAGCATATAGAAAAATATTAAATGTGGAAGTCATTTTCAGACGCTTGTTAAAGTGATTAAACATTTTTTGATTTAATATTTAGTTTTCGTTTTTGTTGTTTTTTTGCAACTAGTTAAGTTATTAAAGCTAAGGACCACCTACCAACCTTGACCACTACTAGATTGATTTAATTTATTAAGAAAGACCTTGAAGGAAGTAATAAGAAAAGGACAGAAACTTTGTTTTTCCTAGTTAATGTTGGAAATTTATATTCCTAAGGAGTGAGATTATTTAAATAAAATTTTTATTTAAATAAGACTTGTCATTATTTATTTAAACTTCCCACAAGTTCTTGGGTAAGTGGGGAAGGTTTTGGAAAGAATTAAGGGATTTTTGGAATTTTGATCTTGTTCCTATTGGTTTTAAGTAAGTTTGCAGATCTAAACCAAAAAATGTTGTTAAAACTTTTTTTTTTCCTATCTAGGTGATGATTTTAAGCATTCGAATTAGACTTCTGGAAAGTTATGTGTTGTATTATACACTGAGAGATAAAATTCGATTTAAAATCCACAACGGTTGTTGTCACATTTGACAGTTTTCGTTTACAAATTTTAAATAAACCAAATATATACTATAATATAATTTTATAATTTGAAACTGAAGTGGTGTCAACTTGATACCAATGGGTATCAATTTTCATTAACCATTGAATCAAAGCAGTGTTTGATTTGGAAACATACAGTTGCATTATTAACACTAAATGGTATCATTTTCAAAACTTTTGAGTTCGATTGTTATCTAGGTGTAGGTTTAAATTGAAATTCTGTTAAGTTTTAGATTATTTTAAATCCTTTTTTGTTGAATTAGAATATTAGAAATTAAAGATATTTTTAGAAAAATAGAATTGTATTTATTTTTTTATTTTATTTTCAGCTTATTTTTTAAGTTTTTATTGATTTCTCTATGAATTTCTTATCAAATTTTCCCCTTTTTTCTTTAGCTTTCTTATTAGCATACTGTTTGCTTTTTTTTTATTGTTAATGTTACAAATCAATCGATCATTTTGCTTATAAAAAATGAAGATGTGTATCTGTCAAAGTCTGTAAATTTATTTATTTATTTCAATTGAAACTAAAATGGACACCTGCTACATTTAAAAGTTGTTGACGTTCCAATTGTTGGCATTAATCTTTAAAGACTTTGTCAACACGTTGGTCAAGATAAATTTACAATTTAAGTTCAAGAATAAAAATACTTTTTTAAAGGGGAAAATTTTAAAGAGAAAATATCAATCTTTAAATAAACCCCAACCTCCAAAAAAGAAAGAGGTCACTAACAAAAGGGTTGTTTTAAATAAAAATATAAAAAAAATTAACAGAATTTGCATATCCGGCCATAATTGTGGCTACTCAAAGGCAATTTTTTAAACACTTTTTATTAATAAAATGCAAATAAATTTCTTTTTTACTATGCAAATTGTATAAATTTATTTGACAAATAATAAAATGCTTTTTTGAAATAAATGTCTTAACAATTTGATATTTTAAAGGAAATTGATAAAACACAATTGATAAATATTTAAACATTTTTATTTTAAACAAACAGGTATCAAGATAATAATATTATGGAGCTTTATATAACAAGCAGCTGGCTTTAAGATGAACTATCTTTCAAATTATTTGCTTAAAATTAAACCATTTTTATTTTAGTTTTATTATAGCTACTTTTTTATATTTTTTTGTTTGTTAAAACGCTGGCTAATTACCAAAATAAACAAGGTAATTTAAGGGTTGGTATAGAGAACTATAAAACTGCTATAAATAACTCATAAATTACTAGAGAGCTCAATAATAAACCCCACAAGAAATTAACTTTTAAACCTATAAAAAAACTATAAGAAAACCTTCTTAAATATCCTTTCAGATTCAGGTGGTAATTTTTATTTTATTTTATTTTTTTTTTATTAAAACCCATAAATAATGAAATTATTTTCAAGCAAAAATGATGGAAGTGATTGTTTAAATAAATGACCCAGCGCCACAATATTGGAATAAAACTCTAACAACAACAACAAAATCATATTAATATCATTTTTAAGCTGGTGCTGTCCTTACAACTCGGTTAAATAAATAAATACAAATGTTTTGTAGTTATGTTTTATTAATATTAAAGATGCCACAGCGTCTGACTGACAGCTGGAAACTCCCACAAGCTACAAAATTAAATACAGAATCCTCCAAATTATCTTGACTTCCCCTGTGTATTTCTCAACAGAAAATAAAAAAAAAAGAACCTAAGAAAACAAGTATTCAAAGTGTAGGTTATTAAACAACGTCTTGTTATCTTAACTAGGCGTTTATCTTGCATCAAAATGTGCTCTTAACTCTCTGCTGTTTCTTCCCTACGCTCTATAGCGTCTGCTGTCAGTCTTACTTTTTTTTTTTTTTTTTTTCTTCGTTAACTATGTTATCAGCAAACAATTAAAACTCAGAAAACATACATAAAACAAAACTGATACACCATCAAACATATATTCCAAGTCCTCTAGAAAAATAATAACAACAACAAAAATTAAACAAACTCCTCAATTAAATAATAAAATAACAAAAAAAAAATTTTTTATAACATGAATCATTTTTGTTTGGCATTTTAATGTCATCAGAGAGTAAATGTTTTATAAAATGTTTGTAGTATTTTTCCCGATAATTGTCACTATTGTATTTGTTTGTAAATTGTAACTCTAAGAGCATAAGAGCGCCCTTTTTTTCTTCTTTGCCCTGCCAAGACATAAATCAGCATAACAGCTGTCACTTGTAACTTTGTTGTCACTAAGAAAAAAATTTTTGGTTTAGATAAGCACAACTGAAAGAAATTTTTTTAAGTATAAAACGATGCTGTTATTACAAAATTTATGACCAATGACTTCTGTGTGTGGTGTAGTGGCATGTGAACATGTTGAAAATATGAGTGATTATGGGTAAAATGTTTTTTTGGAGATAAATTTGAAAAAACACTTGTTCTTTAGTTTAAAAATAAAAATGATTAATTAGAGTTTTTTTAATGAACTAATGACCTCTAGATTTAGATTTTCTAATGTTATTTAAACTATTTACGATAAGATAATTTAGATTTAATATTTTAAAAGCTGCTCCTTGGGAATTTAATCTAATTATTTACAAGTTTGATCTTTAAAAGTTGTTCAAACAGCTTTAAAAATATTCCAGGAATGCTAAGAGCATACAAGCAAGGTTTTAAAAGTCTTCGTTATCTCTTCAGTCGAACAGATCCTTCGAAGGTATTTGAATTTTCTATAAGAACTATTAAAAGACAATAGAAAGTTTATAGTTCATTGACAGCAATAGGTCAAAGTCAACGTCTTTAATTCTAAAAACTATTTACTTTCGTAAAGATATATCTGACTGAGGAGATAATAAAGATCGAAACTAATATTTAATAATAATACTTAGAGGAAAAACTAATGATAGAAACAAAACTTTACCTCATTATCTACAAGAGGTCAAAGGTCAATAACCTTAATTGGACTTTGTAAATCTATTAATATTTCCATAATATTTCTGAGAAGCGTTTGTCCGTTAACTCTTACGGAATAACACAGCCGTAGAATAACTTTCGGAAAATGGTATGATTACAGAACTACTTCTGTATTACTTCATGTTCATTTGTTATTTATTTTTGATGTTATTCAAAATATCATTAAATAAACAAATGGTTTTATAACGGATAGCAATAGTGAAAGCAAGAGAACTCCAAAACCTTTAAATAAAAGGAACATAAATTCTCTAAGACTAAGACAAACTCTTCATCTATTTAAGATGAGAGTTTCCAAAGCCGTTATGATATCAATTATTTACCCCAGAAGCCCTAAAACTTTTAGAATTTCTTCCAAAAAAATCAAGAAAAAACTGATTTAAAATGTAAACGTTAACTTACTTTAACTTCGGAAACACAAAAGGAAGAAATAAACTGCTTTAGAGGCCTATAGTCAGATAGTCACTATTGTCCAGACTGTAGTCACACTATAGTCAAGGTTATAGTCACACTAAAGTTAAGATTATAGTCACTTCATAGTCCAGACTATAGTCACTTCATAGTCAAGACTATAGTCACACTATAGTCAAAACTATAGTCGCACTAAATTCTAGACTAGAGTCATACTACAGCTAAGACTATGGTCACACTATAGTCTAGACTATAATCACACTATAGTCAAAACTATAGTCACACTAAATTCTAAACTAGAGTCATACTACAGCTAAGACTATGGTCACACTATAGTCTAGACTATAATCACACTATAGTCAAGACTACAGTCACACTACAATTAAGACTATGGTCACACTATAGTCACACTGTAGTCAATACTATAGTCATACTTCGTCAAGGCTGTAGTCACACTATAGTCAAGACTATAGTCACACTATATTCAAGACTATAGTCACACTATAGTTAAGACTATGCTCACACTATAGTCTAGACTATAGTCACACTATAGTCAAGACTATAGTCACACTATAGTCACACTGTAGTCAAGACTATAGTCACACTTCAGTCAAGGCTATAGTCAAGACTATATCTTGACTATATTTTGACTATAGTCTTGACTATAGCGTGACTATAGTGTGACTATTATCTGACTATAGTGTGACTATAGGATTTACTATAGTTTGTGACAGTGAGATTATTGTCTTGATATAGACTATAGTCTTACTATAGTCAATAGTCACACTATCTCTTGATAGTTTAACGATGAGGCTTCTTGTAGGTATTATTACAGGGTACTGTATGATAGGATGTATGTCGGAAGAATCCGTACGACACTTGTTTTGCGAATGTCCAGCACTAAAAGGCCAAAGACTGAGATTCCTCGTTGGACAACTCCTCCATAATCTGTACTGTTTCAATGACATGCAACTGTCATAGGAGTACTGATAGGTTTCAGGATGGACCAACTAAAAATTAGTTTTATCTAGAGTAAGAGAGGAGTCTGTTCCCTAAGGGCCTCTGAGGGCACTCTCGAGCGACCCTTATAACCTCTATAGGTCAGGGACCCAGTTAACTACTCAAAATAATTCTTAAAAAAAAAAAAAAAGAAGAAAAGACAAGATTTCTAGCAAATTTTGATAATTTCCACGCTAAGTACAGACTGAAGGACAGACAAGATTAAAGCATCAGGGAAGATAAAACGTACAAGTTTAAAACATCTAGGAAGGAAGAGTGTTGCAATAAGGATAGATAAATCTAAAGTATTACGAAGAAATATTGTAAAAAAATTGACTAAATAGATGCTGTTCAAGAGGCAGCTAATTGGGAAACAAATAAGTTTGGATAAGTCACGAAGAGAATGACAAGAATTTTATTAAAAAAAACTGGTTTAAAATAACAAAAATACTAAAAGTATTGCGACCAGATATACAAAATTCAATTTCGATTTGATTAAAAGGGTAACAAATCAGCACTTGGAACTCTCAACGAGAATATTAAAAGCCAAACTTAGACCTTATCTGAAAGACTTATATGAAAGCATTTACCTTTCGAATATATACTTTAGATAGTTGAAGAATTGAACTTCCAATACTTCTATGCTTTGCAGAGAAGCTATGGTATAGATTTTTTGTCCTCACCTTAAGAAGTTCAGTGGTTACAGGTCGACTAGGTACCTCTCTAAAACATAAGTTTCAAACAAGATTATTCTAATCGTTACTCAAAGGAAATTTAAACTTTCTTAAGTACCCGAAACAAATAAATTTTCCACTATCTTCATTACTACTCTCAGATAACCACACTTCCGGATTCTGTATTATCTTCAATTCCCTTAGCTTACTCATAACATTGTTCATCTGTTTAGCAACAACAACAACTACTTTGCAACAACTCCTTATATCCTTTTAGAAGCAACAAATACCTAACAACTTGTCAAACTGTTTAAAAAGTTTATGATTAAATGCTTAAATGTTCAGTTTAAAAGGAAGTTGTTTAATTTAATTCAGATATAATTAACAACAGTGTTAAGGTCTAAAGCAAATGATAGTTTTAGGAAATTGTTATAAGTATCCATGTGTTTTATGTTTTTTTTTTTCTCTCTCTCTCTCTTCTACTCCACTAAAACAAGTATTAGTATACAGATATATACACATATCCTGTATTCCTTTTTTTGTATAACTACACTATTTGGCCAAGTGTTTAGAGTATATAGACAAATAGATTATGTATATATATGTATACAAATTATATACTCAATGTGTATAACAAACAACACTAGGGATTCTGTGAGTATTTTTCTGTGTCTTTGAGCATTAATGCGCATGTCTAACTTCTAAAAAAAAGTCTTTGTCTGTATGCCAACTTTGACTCACCATCACTTTAGGGATGTTGATAGAAGAACATTCAATATTATCTTAACACAAATGTTTTGCTAAAAATATCCCCCCTAACTTTAAAAAGGGGAGTTGGAAGAAAAAAACAAGTTCTTTGAATTTCTTTAATATTTTTATGTTTTATAGCCATTACATAAGTTATTGAATTATTGTATTTACACTAATACAATACACAGCAATACAAACTAAAAATCAAAAACAAGAGTGTGACATTTTCTTTGGACTCCCAAATGCAAACATTTCATATTTTACTTAAACTCAACTCTCTGTGCGATATCTGCCATCTTAATATGTTAAATCATAAATCCTTAAAAACAAAACAAAAACCACATGATGGTATCCTCTCAACAAATCTTTGGCTTTTTACAATTTTCAACTGTCGTTTGCTTTGAATTTGCAGTTTTTCTTTAAAAACATATTGGTGAACGATGATGACGACTACAGACGGACAGACAGACAGTAAGTGGAATTTAATAATGTGCTTAAACAAATGCAAAATTGAAGAAAGAAAAAAAACTCAAATACGCAGCTTAAATAGCCCACACACATATTAATGTTTATGCGAACGCCTTTAACGGCGTGTTCTCTCACCAAGTCTCGACATAATCTTGTTGCAAAACTGCCGATAAATCTGCCTCATGCTGTCACACCAAAGCCAAACAAATACCAAAAAAACGCAACAGCGAAAAAATATTGCTTATTGCTACAAAATAAACTCAAAAAAATATATGTTTAATATTATGAATAAACGAGATAAAGACTAACAAATACTATATAAGACATTTAACACGCAGAGCAATTTGCATAAGGCAACAATTGTTTCTAATGGACACTCTAGAAACCTATAATTAAACAAGTGTAAGGCAGGTTCTTGAATATTTAAAAACAGGTTAGATTTGGTATAAAGTTGGACCTAAAAGGAACTTTAAGAAACAAAAAGAAATTATAATTTTCTTTATAAAAAAAACGGAGTATAATTCCAAAGGTTTGCGATAAAAAGAATTTTATCTGAGATATGGTTTAAAAACAAAATTAAAATAAATAAACGAGTCTACTTTATCTCGATAAATTTATGAGTACTGGGAGAACTTTAGGGCCAGAACGAATAAATAAAATTTAGACATAAGGGAATAAAGATGGAAGGGTCATTTAGTTCCCAATAACAGAGAATCTTTCTTTGTATACGGGAATCAAAGAATATTACCAAAGAATTTAATTAAAAGTGGCAAACTGAATACGATAAGATTTGGAGTTCTTTAAAGTGAATTTAGAGACGACTAAAGACTTCAAGGTTAAGCTAGTTATAAAGTTAAATCAAAGAATCAAATATCGTTTTACTATCAAGTTCAGGTGACTGATATTTAAGTTTTTAAGAGGAATAACTTCTTAAAGTGAGTATAAAAAACTTAATTTTATTTTAAGAAGCCATAGTAGCCTCGACCGTATTTTACACTCACTTCAACTTTACAATTTTAATGAAAAAATTTACCTTAAACAAATTTAAAACTTCAAGGAAGCCTGATTTAATAGCTTAATTGAGTTTAAGATAAAAGCTTTACTAAAAAGAAGAAATTTTGTTTCGGAATTCCATTAGATTAAAAATTTTGGAAAGATACAATTAACATTGAAAAAAAGGGAGAGGAAGATCATATTTATGAGTCTGTGAGTTGTCATGATCCAAACAAGAAGATACAATTCTTTAAAAATCTTTGTCTAATAGAGATTTAATGCCTACCGAAGATATGTTCCAAAGGAATAATTTAAAGCATGAATTCAAATTGTCTTTCAAGTAAATTTAGGTAAGAGTTTCAACAATAATCCTCTTAATAGAAGCGAAAAGTGTGCATTGTTTTGACAAATATTCGCCATTTTAGAGCAATGCAAACTTAAAAGAAAATGTCTATTTAAAGTAATTAATATTAAGAATTTTGACAATAATTCCAGTTAAATAAAAAAGGAAGACGTTTTTTTTATTGTTCCCCATAGTCCATAGATCTTGTCTGGCATAAAAAATCCCGCTCTAACTATATGAACTATTCTTGGAAGTCAAAGAGACATGGGTCGTTTTAGAACAATGATTCAAAAACCATGAAAACGTAAAGAATGTATTCGAAACAATTAATTCTCAGCATCAATCTGGCGAGGAATTTAATTTATGAGCTAGGACAACAATCCTAGTTAGAAGAGAAGGAAATTATTTTTGAAACTTCTTAACAAATTTGCAATTGCCTTGTTTGGCAGTACCCATTAGACTTTGTGGTCTATAATTAGACATCAGCAGAATGTAATACGTATTTTCTGTGTCACTACACACTTCATTATCAATGCTCCAATCAAAGCTCTCCACTTAAAGTGCATTTAAATAACTTCCTTAATTGTTGCAATATCAATTGAATGAATTTGTATTTGACAGACGAAGTCCAGTACTCTGTAGTTACATCTTTAATAATCATCAGTTAAAGAAAGTTGAATCATTCCCTAATCTTGATCATAACCAGGTAATGAGTGAAATAACTAATAGTCATTACCAAAAGCCATTAAAATTTTACCTTGATAACGAATTAACTTTTAATTCTCACATATAGCAAACAGTTATTAAAGCAAAAGTATTTTTAGGTTTCATAAAACGTTGGGGAAAGGAATTTGAAGATCCTTATATTACAAGAATACTTTATGTATCCCTGGTAAGACCTATACTGGAATATGCATCTGTTGTTTGGAATCCTTAATATGATCTTCACTTAAAGAAAATTTAATCAGTTCAGAAGCAATTTATGCTGTTTTGTCTAGGATCACTTCCTTGGAATCCGAATATAAATCTTACTCTGTATGAAAGTCCTTTTGCGTCAATTAAACTTCCCTTACTTAAGAACAGACGAATTTATTTTAACACTTCATTAATTATAAATTTAATAAATGGTGTCACAGTTTCCGAGTTTCTTGTTCGTAAGCTGAAATTCCTTGTCCCATTCCGTCCAACAAGGAACTACATCCCTCTCAAACTCCAATACTTCCATAACAATTATTCCAATTTTGATCCATTTCGAAGAATGTGTAATGATTTTAATATGTTATATGATCATATGGATCTCTCCCATGATGTAAATGCTATCAAGGAAAACCATTAGTAATTTTGTTAATCCATGAGTTCTTTTTAGCTTTTAAGTTTTCGTTGTTATAAAAATTGTAATTCTATATGAATTTTAACTTAATATATATATATATATATATATATATATATAAATAAATAAATAAAAATAAAGTAAAAATTAGCATTTATGGAGTCCTACCCATTTAGGTTTTGTTGAAACCTAACCAACTGCTTTCTTTCTGCTACTGTCGCGTGAACAAATTCCTGCTGTCTTCTCTCCTAATTTATTTTCTCTCTTTATAACGTTTTTTCAAGAAGAATCAAAGTATTTCAGCTAAGAACTTGGATACTAATCACAGTAATTGCTTTTGAAGTTTATTCTAGATTAGAGTTTGGTTCCCTCTCAAAACATCCAATTTGTCAAGAAGACGAATGAGGAATTTTTCAATTCGAAGCTTTTAAAGTTTCTTGTAGACAGAAGTTTGATTCCTTCTGGAACATTCGATTTGTCAAGGAGACGAATAAGAAGCAGACAAGTTTTCAATTTGAATATATTTCGAAGAAAAGAACAATCAATTATGAAGAGGAAGAATCTGGCTATTAGATTCGAAAAGTTTATGCAAAATAATAGAGGACTTTCTGCTATTAAACCAATCAACTGAAGCAAAATTAATATTTGCTTCTAGAATTGAATACGGTTCCCTCCCGAAATGTTTTGCAAATCCCGCTCCAATTACCTACCGTTTTAAAGGGAATATATTATAGAAGCGAGAGGAAAGAACTTTGGCTACTAGTAGCTTCAAGAGGAAAGTATTTTGGCTGTTAAACGACTGAGACTATAATTTTTCTCAGGCTCTTGCTAGAACTAAAAATTCAATTCATTTGTTTTTAAAGTTTCTTTTAGAAGGAATTTCATTTCCTTTATGAAACAACATGTATTTGTTAAGGAAACGATGAGCAGAATCTTTCTCAAATCTCACTTGGACTTCCAGTCATTTTAAAGTGAAAATTTTGCTATTAAAAAAGTTAAATGAGAGTCGTTTCATGTAAAAACTAACTGCAATCGGATTTGACCTTTGAACTTTCGAAGTATACAAATGTTTTATTTGTCGTTTTAAAGTCAATGTGTTTAAATGAAATAGAAATAGAAATAAGAATTGTACAATGTATATTTTTGAAGTTATGAACAATAAAGTATGATTACTTTTGAAAAAAATTCAACATCATTTCCATTTTTGAAACGTCATGTTTTTACACCGGGATAGTCTTTACTCTGAAAGTTTGCGATTTGAATAACATTTGCAATACATAATATCTGTAACAAATTTGATTGAAATCGGAGATATCAAATCCTAAAATGTCTGTTTTTGGTTCGTTTCGATATGGAATCACTCTTTTAATCTTCCTGCAGACTGAAATTCGGTTTAATCATGAAAAATATAAATTTATCAAGAAAAATATGAATATAAAGTTTTACTGTCTCGCATTTGCAGACAATAAATAACTCTGTTTAATGGTTATCTGGTAAATATAAAATGTTTTGAGATAATAAATTTCAAAAAATAGAGAAAAATTACCATATTTCAAAAACATGAAGCTCAAAGTTAGGAAAGTCTTTAAGGTACAACAATTTATTAAGAAGCAACCGAGATAACGACTTTTGACCAAGGAAATAAATGAATTTTGCTCAAACCAATTAGTAAGATGAATTCAATTAACATTAATTAAGTATTCCTACTTTTTTTTCTTAGAATTTGTAATAAAACTTTGCAAAATTAAAATGTAGCTTCGAAAGAACTTAGAACTTAAGATCATGGAATTGGTAAGTTTTAAAGAAGAGTTATTCATTAAACAGCTTAAACACACTGAGTAAAATCGACCACCTACGTGTTGAAAACATTACCATTCAGTGTCAATAGTAAATCAGTGTCAATCAGTGTCAATATTAAATCAGTGTCATTTAGTGTCAATAGCGGAACTGCTCCGTGAGTGTTCATATTTTAACGAAAATCGATACCTCATTGTGAGCAAGTTGACACCATTTCGGTATCAAATTATTAAATAAGATTTTGAATTGAATTATTTCCATCTGTGAAGGTATTATAATATTTGCTAGGGAAATTATTACCTAAATTTAAATGAAATTTGTACATAAGCTTTCAATTCCACCAAAAAAGGAGAACTTTACTTAATAAGTAGAAAATTCGTTTATCAAAATTAACTAAATGATTGGATCGGAAAATGCTAAGTAGTAGTTTTGGTGAAATATGGAACAAAGGTGTCGATAATATTCCTTGAAGTAATATAAAGGTCTTGGAAAATTTTAAATTGACAAGAAGATCTTAACAACTATTTGACTCCTTAAATATGCAATATGTTTATGACAGACTCTAACTTAACTATGAGTACAACAAGTACTTCCCTCATAGCAACAAATTATTAACACAAAACAACTCATTATACTTTGTAATCCAGCATTTTTTGGGTAGAGCAATTGTTTTTCTTACTTAAACTTGCAACATAATGAAATGAATAGTGTTTGCGTGTAAGAACGTCAGTTGCACTCAAGGTAGTTCATGAATTAACTTTCAACGTCATCATAAAACATGCATAGAAAGAGAATATAAATAAATATATTGGAAATTATATAGTAAAAACCTAAAGAGTTTTGTGGTTATAAACATAATGTATACAGATAGTAGGTAGTTAAACTACTGCTACTTCTTGGTCCATCAAATAAGCCATCTGTTTTTTATTATTTATTTATTAAAAAACAAAAAATACAAAAAAATAAAAGAAACTATGTATAAATTAAATTTTAAAACTCAAATTTTTTTTTATAATTTTTTATTTTTTATAAAGATCTATGTTGACAAAACACAAATAGTTTAACGTAATACAGGAAGCAGGTATAAAAAGAAAATTGATCTGGCTTTTTTAATTTATTAAGAATCATTAAAGAGCTTATTTAACAAATAAAAGTAAAGCTAATAATAAAAAAAGAAAAACGTTTTAAATTTGAGTTGTTTTGTAAAACAATACTATTGTTTTTTTAGGGGCCTCAAAACAAAAGTCTTTGAATTTAAATTTGTATAAATCAAAGCAGACAAAAGAAGATTTTGATAAGGGATTTTATTTAGCTTTTTAAAGCTTAACTTGATTAGCTAATTTTTTTTTTTTGTTGATTTTATTTCAACGGGGAGACCTTTAAATGATATGCTTATTTAAGAGTATTTAAGAGCATTTCAAATAAATAAAACAATAAAATTTAATTTTGTTTTTTTTTTTTAAGAAATATTTTTTTCTTTCAAAGCAAGAAAACCTGTTTCTTAAGAAGAGTTTAAAATAAAATACTCTCCAGACCAGACCAGACAAACAAAATTATGAGCCTTTAACACATGATTTAGTTTTCAGATGTTTATGGCCAGAGCCACCACAAAACCAAGATAGAGTAGTAGTAATAAGACCAAAAGCAAGGTTAAAAACAACATATGCCTCAAGCTGTTAAGAGAAGACAAAGTAGGCGTAGTTGGCACGTAAAACAAATGCCTGTATCTGCTGCATGTTTATATTATTGCTTAAACCAATACATAATTAGTAAAACACACAATAAGGAGCTCAGGATCTACTCTAAAGTATCAGCACACAAAGTAGCTTTTTTTAAAAAAATAAAATAAACAAGACAAGACCTTTTATTTCCTTTGAGTCTTACAATTCATCAGCCAAAACGATCTGCTGCACCACTATATAACTCTCAACATCTCATTAATAATTCAAACAACAAAAACAAATATCTTTAAGGCCTGTAATCGAGTTGTTATAAACAGTGACAGGCCTTAAGAAAAATATAAAAAAAAACTGCCAAGAGGAAAGGCAAAGGGAATTGTAAAAGATCTTTAAAAAAAAAGAGTAAAACAGTTAAGAGAAACACAAATTCTTGTTAGATTCAAGAGCAGCATAAAAAAAAGGATTTTAAAAATTTGACCACCAGAGGTCTCTTTTGAGTATTGTTTATAATTAATTACTCACTCGAATTAGGTTGGGAAAGCCCTTCTATAGCAACTACAACAAAAATAATAATAAATAGAGTAAATAAGTCTGCAAGCTTACTCTCTTTTGCTAAACTTTACACACCCCAAAAAAAATTATTTAACAAAGTATGTAGAGTTATTAGAAAAAATAAAAAAAAAGGCCGGGTGAGGCAAATGGCTGAAAGTGTAAACTCAAATTTAAAAAATATAAACAACAACAATAATTCGCACTTTGTTTAAAAGTTTTTCTTTCAAGTTAATTGTACGAGAAAACGCAAAACAAAAGCCAAGACTCATTGAAACTCACAAAAAATAAAATAATAAAAAAATGGTAAAGTGGTTGCTGCTGTTTAACACTAAAACTAACGCTGCTGTTACTGCTGCTACTGCTGTCAATGTTTGTAACAACAAAACCTAGAAACTGCAAAATTTTAACATGAGTTGCAAAATCCACCAAAAAAAAAAAAATAAAAAAATAACAACAAAATCCCGAAATACAAAAAAATGTTCATTCATTCATGCATTCATATAAATGAAGGCTAAACTAAACTGTAAAAGTATGAATGAATGCAGGCAGGCATGCATGTCATAGAAGTTGAGTGAAATTATCACACATTCACACCATTTTCACAATTTTGCCATTGTTTTAACATTAACAACAGCAAAAATCCCCAACAATAACTTCCTATACATATAACCAGCAAAAGTGTTTTACAAAATCTTTATAACTATGCTAACAACACCAACAACAACAAGGTGTTTGAAAAGCCCCAGACACCAGGCAACAACTCTAACTGAAACTCTAAACAAAATATTACGTGTTTAATAAGAATATTGTAGAACTGCAGCAGTAATAGGCAAACAGCCAGCCAGCCAAACATACAAGTCTTAAAAAAGTCTTGTTAAGAAGAAAAAAAAAGAGCACATTGAAGGTGTAAATGAATGAGTGACGATTAGCACCAGAATATAATGATAATAATAAGAACAACAACAACGACAGCAGCAACAATAATAATACTTAGCTTCATACCAAGTACATGATATGTGTCGTACAAGAAGTAGGCATATAACCCACTTTACAAGTCAAGTCAATTCTATTCTATTCTTATACAATAAAAAAAGGCTCTAAACAAAAACGTGCTAAAAAACCCCAGTAGTCTTAGAGAGATACTTGAAAAAATTCTTTAAAATACTCATTCACACACTCGTTCATTCACTTACACTTGTTTTCAATCTACACTTGCATTTAGTAATGCAGTGTTTTTGTTTTTAATTATTTGTTTCCCCAAATGGTAATGCCTCATATTGTTGTCACACAACAAAAGGATTAAAATATTTTTTTCAATTTAAAGAAAAAACATTAACAAAAACATGCGAACGAGTGAAAGAGAATAAATGAAAAATACAATTCTCACCTTTAGGTTTCGCTTTAGCTGTCAAACAGCAAATTGTATGAACAAATTAACCACAATTCTGGCTGACTACAATTGTCATTTATATTAATATTGTTTATTATGTAGAAAAAAATATTTGTGTTAAATGTAGTAGCAAAATAAAATTAAATAACGAAAAAATTATAAATACACTAAAGGGAAGAAATAAAAATAAGATTGAACTCTTCTAAAAAAGACAAACGACTGAAATAGTCTGTTTAAAGTCTAGAAAAAGACTTAACTATAGTAATCAGCCTAAGCTATAGTCAACAGTCCAAACTATACTCAATAGTTCACTCTATAATCTATAGTCTGAACTATAGTCAGTAGCCCAGACTATAGGCAATAGTCCAGACTATAGCTAATAGTCCAGACTATATTCAATAGTCCAGACTATAGCTAATAGTCCAGACTATATTCAATAGTCCAGACTATAAACAATAGTCTGGACTATAAATTATAGTCTGGACTATAAACTATAGTCTGGACTATAGCTAATAGTCCAGACTATATTCAATAGTCCAGACTATAGCTAATAGTCCAGACTATATTCAATAGTCCAGACTATAAACAATAGTCTGGACTATAAATTATAGTCTGGACTATAAACTATAGTCTGGACTATAAACTATAGTATGGAGTGTAAACTATAGTCCGTACTAAAAACTATATTCTGAACTATAAGCTATAGCCTAGACTATAAACTATAGTCTGTACTTTGAACTATAGTCTGAACTATAAGCAATAAACTGGACTATAAATCATAGCCTAGACTACAAACTAAAGTCTGAACTATAAACTATATTCTGGACTATAAACTATAGTCTGAACTATAAACTATAGTCTGAACTATAAACTATAGTCTGGACTATAAACATAGTCTGGACAATAAACTATAGTCTGGACAATAAACTATAGTCTGAGCTATAAACTATAGTCTGGACTATAAACTATAGTCTGTACTATAAACTATATTCTGTACTATAAACTATAGTCTGGACTATAAACTATAGTCTGGACAATAAACTATAGTCTGGACTATAAACTATAGTCTGGACAATAAACTATAGTCTGAACTATAAACTATAGTCTGGACTATAAACCATAGTCTGGACTATAAACTATAGTCTGGACTAAAAACTATAGTCTGGACTTTAAACTATAGTCTGAACTATAAACTATAGTCTGAACTATAAACTATAGTCTGGACTATAAACTATAGTCTGGACTATAAACTATAGTCTGGAATATAAACTATAGTCTGGACTATAAGCTATAGTCTAGACTAAAAACTATATTCTAGACTATAGTGTGGTTTATAGTAGGTACTATAGTCTAGTTTATAGTCGGGTCTATAGTCTACTTTATAGTCTGGCCTATAGTCTAATATTAAGCTGTACTTTTTATTATAAATCCCAGTGTAAATATGTGTAAGTGTTTTTCAATTGTATATGTGTACATCATTATGCAGTTTACACTCACAAAAGTGCCAAATGCGATGCAATTTTCAACACGCACACTTAATGCACATTTTCCTCATTTTTTTATTTTCTCGATTTCTGTTTTTATTTTTGCTTCTATATATTATTTTCGCTTTTGTTCTTTATTTTGCAAAAAAAAAAAATAAAATATATCGTAATTGTATGCGTGCCAATATAAGGTGTATTAAAGCTCATTTGCTGCACAGAATAACAGAAAAATAATTTTTGTTTGCGTAGTATTTCAGTGTGTGAGTTGCACGTTTTGTATTCATTTTCAAAAAAATTTCATTTAATTTTCAAAATGCGATAATTTCTGTTCTTATGTTCAGTTTGAAATGTTTTCTTAACAAAACATTAAACAATAAAGCACCAACCAACCTATGAATGTGTAATATTGTGGGTTTTTGAATTTGTTTTATTATTAAACGAAAATTGTATTGTTATTGTTAATGATAAGGAAAGTGTTAAATATTTGTTTTTTTTATTTTTTTATTTTAATAATAAAATTCAGAATTTATATTATTTTTTCTACTTTAATTTTGTTTATTATTATTTAGTTTAATTTCCAAGTAAAAAAACAAATATACAAATGCATTTATTTCCAAGAAATTTTAATATCGAATGTTGAATACATAATTGAAAAACATAAATATAACACCAACATTATTATCATTATTATAAACATCATCATTATGATGATGATGATAATGATGTGTATGATTAAGTTAAGAATATGAGTTAACAATTTGAATTATGTTTAAGCAAAATAACACATAGGCTAAGCATTAAACATTATTCACTCATTCACTCACTTTGTTTGTCAGTTAGTCAGTCACTTACTTATTCACTCGCTTAGTTACACTTGGAGCAGCAGCAAACAAATAAAATATTAAGAAAAGAAATTCATCATTAAAACAAATCACGAACTTCTACACGACCATTGCCATAAAAACATGATGGTTTATGAAATGAAATATACTCATGGTGATGATGATTATGATGACGATGACACTGGTATTTGGTAGCCAGCCAACCAACCATTCCATTCAGCCAGCTAACTATTAGTTTGCCTTCTTTTTCTTTAGTGATCAATAAATTTTGACTTAATTTTCAAAAAAAAAAAAATATAGAATAATTTTTTGTTTTCTTGTCTTTTAATTTTTATTATATTTTTGGGAATTTTTGTATTTTTTTTACGAAATAAAACAAATATATTTTTTTTCATAAATTTTATGGCTTTTTTGGTAGCAATTCATGTGTGTGGAGTTTAGACTTGACACTGCGCACTTAATAAGTGTCATAAGCTGCTTACTTACGTACTTACTACAAGTAGTAGTAGTAGTAGTAGCTCTAAGAAAACTCAACATACAACAATACTTCTCGTATCATAGTCAAGACAAAACGCAACTTAACTTTAATTGAAAAACTTTTGAGCACGTTCACACAACAACGTTTTATAGTTGTGGCGTTAAAAATAAACTGCGTATGTGAAGAGACAAAAGCATTTAAGAATTTTAAATCCCATACACATAGCTACTTACATACAAACACACTCACTCACTATTCAAGCACACAAAACAATATTTACTTACATTTTAATAACTATTTATGTTAATCATTAACGCGTAATTGTTTTGGCCATCAATAATACTCATAATATTTAACAGCAACAACAACTACATTTTAAATTATTTTAAAGATGCCATAAAAATGGCCACTATTTATTTTTTAGCCATTTAGTCTCTTTGCAAAAAAAAAACCTCATAAGTACAATAACAATAAAATATGTGTTTAGAGGGAAAAAAAATTTATCAAAGCAAATAACCGCTGGCGCACCTAGTTGGTATGCGAAAATGCGCGCCACTAAGTCTCTTAAAGCTGAATTTTGACTCGCACCTCTTGTTGTGCGAATAGCTGACTCCACCCTCTCTTTTTAAAGTTAAACATCATACAACCAACAACAACAACAATAATAAAAATAATTTATGCCATTATTATTATTAGTTGTTTAACTAAATAATTTTCCAACAATTACTAGGAATTATTAGTTATTGTAAGAAAAAAATAATATTATATTGGTGGGGCAAAAAAGTTATGTGAGCATAAGGCGTTAAAAAGAGATTTAGTTCCGGGAATAGATTTAAATTTTAAACATTTATAGATTAGGTTCTTACTTTGATAAAGTTTTAAAAGTATTAAATGATTCATATTCAGTTGAATAGCTACCAGGTTATCATCTAATGGTGTATAAAGTAGACCATTTAGTTTTTAAGTTGTCATTACCTCTCCTTACTTATTACACCCCAAGTAATGCAGCTGGTATTGTATTGTTCTGTCTGTAACTTTCTTTTGGGGCTTATTAATTAGTAGCTTTATTCATGTGATTTATTTATTCATATTAAGCTTTTTCTTTAATTACTTCGCTAATTCCAAGTAATGCAACTGGTGGTTAATAGATCATTTTTTGCAATTAAAGATTATGAAAACATAAACAAATAAATACATTTATCGCACCTGAAGTTTTGCTTCATACTTTTCAACTTTTTAGCTTCAACATTAAACATCACGATCGTTTTAAATTTTTATACCCACGATCAAAAAGATGATTTTGTCATTCCGTGTGTAAAAGGAATCATTGAAGACCCCATAAAGTATATATGTTCTGGGTCCTGGTTAGATTCTGAGTCGATCTAGCTATGTCCGTCCGTCTGTCTGTTTGTCTGTTAAAAGCAGGATAGGGCTCGAACGGTACAACCTAGGGTGACTAAATTTTTTTTTGGCTCAAATATCTTATATAAGGTTTGTTTGGTATTAAAAATGAGCACAATCGGTGAACAAAAAAGTTATAAGCAAAATACTAGAAACACAGGGTGTCCGTTGTAGCTTCATTTCATACTTTTCTGCTGATATCTCTTAAGCAAAAGCATATACGATAACGAAATTTTGTACAGATAGTTCGAGGGTCGATATAAATAATTGGAAACCAAAAATGGGCATGGTCCGCCCATCTCCCATATAAGGTGAAACGTCAACGAAATTTTGTACAGATAGTTCAAGGGTCGATATAAATAATTGGAAACAAAAAATGGTGGGTATATAGATTCGGCCACTTGTTCAGCGCTTGTTCACTCTCTAACATTTGTATAACCCTTTACTTTGAAGTCAATGGAAAGAGGCTTGTAAATCGAAATTTAAGAAGTTCTAAATGTCTTTTACTACTTACTTCATCTCTTCTGCTCCCATTTAAACTACAAACTCTTGTATTTTCAAGGTTTTTATTAGAATATCAAGGGCTTAACATAAGATTTGTATTCGAAACAAAAAATTTTTAAATTTCAAAGTGCAGTTCATAAAAATTCAATGATTTTCTTTAAGAATAATGTTACTCATTGGATTCGAGTTTTAATCAATCTCTTCAAACATTTCAGTTTCAAATATGAAGGATATAACTTAAAGTTGAAAAGATGACAATTTCAAAGAATTTACTCTTTATATTAAAAATAGGGATGTCAATGGCTTAAAATATGGTTGTGTTTGTGAGAGTGAAAAAAATGCACTTAAAAAAAGATGGATTTAATAAATAAAATACGTCAGTTATATATATATGGTTCTTTATTGTTACATAAAACTTATTTTTTATGCACTTTCGCCTTCCTTACACTTTAATTTATTAATATTGAAGTAAAAACTATAATTATCATTCCTCCAACTTTATCTTAAAACATTATTATTAAAGAAACTGATTACCAAACAATTAACTTTCATAATTTTTTCCAGTGCATTTTGTACTCTTTGCACTCTCAGCAACGATTAAATGAAAGAGCGTAAGAGTACATGTGAATTCAGCCAGGACAATTGTGCTATGAAATTGACATCCCTAATTAAAAACCAAACCTGTTAGTAAAAAAAGCTGGTCTATAATGGTTTTTCATGAATTTTTATTAGACTCCTAATGCTCAGTTAAGCTATCAGTGAGGTTTCGAGTAAATGTCTTGCACATACGAATAATTTTAGAAATTTTATTCGGTTTTATTATTTAAATCGATTTTTAGGTAAAAAGAATTTGAACAGTTGCGTTTCATTCTGAATACTCTAATCTAAACAATTTGCCGATTTATTTGAAAGCAAAAAGTAATTTCGTGCAACGTCTGGGGAGTTAAAGTGTATTTCGTTTCAAAAGAAATCATTTCCAAATTCAAATGTATAAGACTTGCAAAATCAAATCATTTTCTTTTCGAATCCAATTTGCAGAACAAACCCTGATTCCTCAAGGTCTCTAGCAGTGTCATTAAGTCATTAGACACTTTTCTATGTAAAGGAGATTTGTGAATTTTCAGTTCCTTCTATAACCTTTCAACATTTTGCTAAATATTTCAATTACACAGGCAGATCGGAAAGATATCAGCTTATATCAAGGAAATATATGATAGGACTGGCTATAATCCTTGCGAAAACTTCTTACACGTTTTTTAAATAATTTCTGTTTTACTTTTTCGAGATTTACAACGAAATTTACAACTAATAGGCTAGTTGTTACTGGTTTATTTAATTTAATAAGCTTCGCTAACCCGAAAGAATTTCTTTTCAAAGCTAAAGACCCTTAAAAATTCATTGAATTATATAACATTTGAAGGGTGAAAGAGGGAGAACATATTAGTTTGAATTAGTTGGAAAGAGCAACATCTTTATCTCTTAAACTATGTTCACATTTGTCAAATAAGTAAAGAATATGTAACCATTAAAATGGTGAAGTTAAAAAAATATTTTATATAGTGGTTACGTCATTTTGATCAAATATTTGACTAGTCTGAACATACCTTTAGAAGCTTCAAACATCAATGTTATTATAGACATTAGACTGAGGAGTTGGGGGAGACAATCTCTACTACACTAAGAGAAAAAATTCGATTCAAAATCAACAACGGTTGTGCTCACATTGGTAATTTACGGTAACAGCTTTTTAATACCTTTCGTTAACAAATTTAATAGAAAACATATATAATTTAACAATTTGATACCGAAATGGTTTCAACATGGTGCCAATTAGGTATCGATTTTCAATAAGAATTGAACGCGCAGTGTTTAATTTAAACACATACGGTGTAGATTCACTATTGACACAGAATGGTATCGTTTTCAACACGTATGTGATTGATATTTCTCTGGGTGTAAGCATCGACATTCAATTGATAAATCATACAAATTCCAATGGTTTGCTTTTCGAAGCAAATTATAAAATCATACCCTATTTGTTGAACGTATAATTAGTTGAGCTGATCCCTAAGTTTGATACTTTACGCTCTCTTCACAAACTCCATTTTTTACGGCGTCATTTTAGCAACTTTTTCGAATTGAAATGGTTTTAGTGTTTCTTTTCAATTTCATTTGTCGGAGTAAATTTCTAACTTGCATAAAATATCTTAACTCTTTCGAGAATCGAATTTTTCGAGGTATTTAATATCATGTTGATCATCTTATTTGAATTAGTAGGATTCTCTGAGAACTCTTATTTTGTTCTAACAACGAAACATATTAATTCTAAAACAAATTCTAATATTTTCTTTTGAGTCCAAATTTATTAACAATTTCAATTGGATCTAAACTGAATCAAACATTTATTTTGTTTACTCAAGATCATCTGAGACCTCGGTCTAATGTTCAATATAGAAATTTTGGTGTACTGTTTAATAAAGAGACTTCGCTCCTCACTTAGTTTAGACTTCGGGTCAACAGTGTAATTTCGTTCTACTGGCCAAAACAGAGGCGTTGTTCCACTGTTAGGCAGCTAGTATGAATTAGAAAGGGTCGGCGTTTAAATTCTGATCATTTATTAACAATTTCAATTGGATCCTTTCGGAATCAGTGTGAATTAAACATCTACACTCTACATTCAGTACAGAGTCTTCAACAAAGAGACTTCGGTCTTGTGTTTAACAAAGAGACTTCACTTTACTTCCAATATAGAGTCTTCGGTTTACTATTCAATATAAAGACTTCGGTCTACTACTCATTACAGTGATTTCATTTTAAGCCCAAATTACAATAGCGCGTAGTCAGCAGCAGTATGTGCTGACATAATCAGCTGATAATTTAAAACGCACTGTTTGTTATGGTGTTGATTACATTTGGTCAGCAACAGTTTGCAGTGCTGTTTCATTTAGACCTGTTTCTAAATTCACTGCGCTGCTTTCAGATTGAGAGCGAGACAAAGAGAGGGAGCAAATAAATGAGAGGCTAAAATACACAAGTAGAATAAAGCAAGATGGTGGTTGTAAATTTTTGCTGCGTGGGCTTAAATGTAATTATATGGGCAGCAACATGTTATTCTGACAGTGAACAGCTGATAATTTTTTCTGATACTGTTGCTGACTACGCGCTATTGTAATTTGGGCTTTACTGTTCAATACATAGACTCCGTTCAACTGTTAAGCTGTTAGTATGAATTAAAAAGGATCGGTGTATTTATTAACAATTTCAATTGGAT
This sequence comes from Protophormia terraenovae, assembly GCA_951394005.1. Taxonomy (NCBI): domain Eukaryota; kingdom Metazoa; phylum Arthropoda; class Insecta; order Diptera; family Calliphoridae; genus Protophormia; species Protophormia terraenovae. The sequence continues at coordinate 1,503,520 of OX596076.1, forward strand.
CCAATCTGAATCTGTGCGAATTAAACATTTATTTTGTTTAGTCAAGATCATCGGAGACTTCAGACTACTTTTTAATAGACTCTGTTAAAGTTAAAGAGTCTTTGGTCTGCTATTGTCTTTGGTTACCTGTTAAGGGCAGTGATTTCGTTCTATGGTTCAATACAGAGATTTTGTTTCACTGTTAAGCTGCTAATATGAATTAAAAAGGGTCGAGGTTTATTTTCTCGGCGGTCTTTGCTACCATAAAGAGCAGCTACTTTGATTTGAGGTGAATGAAATAAAGTTTCTCTTTTTTAGATACTATTTCACTACTAACATTTGTCGGCCCTTTGTCATGTTTCCAAATTGGTTTAAACTAATTGTCACCATAATTATTTTAGTAATTACCACAACTAAAACATGAATATTCCCTGTAATTAGTTGTAACCTTCAATCAATGGTCTTACGAAATTACTACCATTCCTAGCCAATATATGTGTTTAATATTAGATAAATCGCTTCTTTTTAGTTTAAAAACTAACAAGCAAGTGCATTGAAAGCGGCAAAATTTTTATATTTCTTTAAATTTTATTTTTATTAATTTTTAATTTTGTCGCAATTTTTTTAATAAAAGAAGCCGCCGACGCTTAAACGATAAAAAAACATTTTAATGTAAACTTAAACATTAAAACTAAATTTATGAAAAGCTTATATTAGTAGTCGTTGGATATTTTTCTCAACGGAAGTTAAACTTTTTTTTTTAAAACACTTCTAATTGTTAACTAAAAAAGGTAATAATTGTTGGCCAAGAGGAAATTGAGTGGGAAATCAAAGTGTTAATATTAAAAAATAAAGTAAAATGATTTAAATTTAAATTAAAATAAAAACAATTGTTTTTTTTTTTAAGTTGAAAACCTTTAAAGAAAAAGTGTCAGTAAAGACTTTTTTGGTTTAATAATTTATGTTTTTTTTTTTTTTTTTTTTGCTTTTGTGGTCTTTTTAGTTAATTAGGCCGTCATTTGTTTAAAGGTCAGCATTTCTCAGAACTTAAGCGACACGTAAAATTGTGGCGCTTTGCATACAAAAAAAAAAAAACAGAAAAATTAAAATGAAACGAAACCAGACTTTGTTAGTAACTAAAAAAAGGTTGCTGTTTAAAATGGAGCGCGCACTTTAGCTAAGCGTGAATTTGCCACGAGACAAAAATCACCATAAAGCTAAGCGTCAGATAATCTAATCAAAAGGACCAGAGTTTAGCTAAACTTCAAAAGAAAAATATAAATTTTCAAGAACTAAAAGCAAAAAAAGGGATTTGAATCTTTATCTTTTTAGAATTATTATAAAGCTAGTTAGAGAGGAACTCAAGCATCTGATTTGATTTTATTTTTATAGAAATAATTTTACAATATGTTTTTTGTAGTTGTTTTAGATGCTGCTAAAATAATAATGTCTGGCGCAGAGGCAGTCGCAAACTTTTGATGTGTCATCGAGCATCTAGGAAATGTTTATCAAATTCATTGAACCACTTTCATTCGTTTTGACATCTTTTGCTTTCTTACTTCTTTAATAATATTTAGTCCCTTTTCTTTTTGGCTGGCAATTCTTTCTTTTGCATGTTGTTGTTAGTGTTGTTGTTTGTATCGACTGGGTTTCAATTTTTATTTAGAAGTTTTTTCTGTTTTTTTAGTTTTTTTTTTTAGATTTTTTTTTCGTTAACTTTATGACAACTCTTGTCGAATGCGCTGAAAAAATCAAAAACAACAACTACAACAACAAACAAGGGCAACAAAATTATGAAATGAAGAACGGAAAACTTTGTGTTCTTACATGTTGTTATCTCATAAATGCATCATAAACGCGCATCAGAAGGCAAACAGTTTTGTAGAGACGACACTTTAAAAAAAAGCAGCAACACAGCAATAACAACAAAAATAAAAGAGGGATTGTTTATAGGGTTAGAGCAAGGAGTTGGGGATTTTTTTTTTTTTTTTATTTCACCCAAAATTGATGTGTGATACCTTATTTTTGTAGTCATCTTTCTCTGTTGCTCATGATGATCATAATGATGACAATGACGATGATGATGATGAGTAGTTATTAAAACACCAGCTTATGTATAGGTCTTATTGAGTACAACAACAACAATATATTTAGCCAACAGTTAAGAAAAGTTGACTACAACAAAGTTCAGTTTATTGCCAAATCGTTTCATTTCATTTCATTTTTTTTATAATTTTGCTTTTAATTTTTTTATTTAGTTGATGACGATGATGATGAAGATGATGTTGGTTTGTTGGGTTTTTGTGATGGTATGTTTGGTAGTTGTTTTGTCTTGAACAAGAACTGGACAATCAAAAAAATCTTTGATATTTTCACTGGCGCCATGAAGACGCTTTACTGTTTTTGTTCCACTTGGAACTTGGGGTTCATCATCATATCACATTTATATATATTTTTATATTTATTATGTATTTTTATATAGAAGTAAGTTATGATTTTTTTGGCTTGTTTTTTCTTTATTATTTTACTTTTCAACTCACTAAATTTTTATTTTAGCAAAAATTCTTTTTTTTTTATTATTATATAACGGCGAAGCAAGCTTTATAAAAAAGATAAAAGATCTACTTTAGTTAATATTTAATATTTTTCCCCAAAAAAATAAAATGTTGACAGTATTTTTATACTTTAAACATCATTTTAAAAGGACAACCAAAAAACTGTACTAAGATAAAGCAACAGTTAAATTAAAAGAAATTAAATCACATTAAACCTTAATTTCTTATAATTAAGAGATTTTGTGAAAGAACTCTGTTCAAGAGAGTTTGCAAAGATTTATCAGTATTTTTACACAATTTATTAAAATTTTATTAATTTTTTTAATAAACTTGATTAAATTTTTATTTTATTTTAATTGCAGCAACATTTTTTGCAAGATTTTAATAAAAATATTAAACATTAGCAGCTTAAAACATTAAAATTTAAATTTTTAAACTAATATTTTCATTTAAATCAAGTAGCACACCTAGATTTTTTACAATTTAATTCATATTTTTCTAGAATAAAAGCCTAGATCACATAATTAGTACTAATGCAACACTAAAAAATTTAAAATGTTTATTTATTTTACTTTAAAATAAGTAGCACACCCTTATTTCCTAACAAATTTTAAATTTTCAAAGTATTTTGAAGGAATATACAACATAAAACACAATTTTCCTAGAATAACAGCTTTAATCACATAAATAGCACACTCTAAATTAGTTTAAAAACACCATAAACGTAAGAATTTTTAATTATTTTATTTTAAAACAAGTAGCACACCCTTATTTCGAAGCACCATTTTAATTTTAAAACTATTTTGAAGAAATTTACAACGTAAAAAACAATTTTCCTAAAATAACAGCCATAACCGAATAAATAGCACACTTTAAATTAGTTTAAAAACCCAATAAACTTAAGAACTTTTATTTATTTAACTTTAAAACAAGTAGCACACCCTAATTTCTTAACACATTTTTAATTTCAAACAATTTTGAAGGAGTTTATAACGTAAAACAAAATTTTCCTAGAATAACAGCTTTAATCATATAAATAGCACACTCTAAATTAGTTTAAAAACACCATAAACTTAAGAATTTTTAATTATTTTGCTTTAAAACAACTAGCACACCCTGATTTCTTAACTAATTTTATATTTTAAAACTATTTTGAAGGAATATACAAATTAAAAAATAATCTTCCTAGAATAAATAGCACACTCTTATTTAAAAAACACAATAAACTTAAGCATTTTCATTTATTTTACTTTAAAACAAGTAGCACACCTTTAATTTTAATCGAATGTTAAATTTTCATACTATTTGAAATAAAATACCCATTTTCTTAAAACAACAGCCTTGATCACATAAATAGCACACTTTACATTAGTTTAAAAACACAATAAACTTCAGAATTTTTATTTATTTTACTATAAAACAAGTAGCACACCCTTATTTTCTAACAAATTTTAAATTTTTAAACTATTTTGAGAGTCTTTATAACAAACTACACATTTTCTTTAAATAACAGCCTTGATCACATAAATAGCACATTTAAAAATAGTATTACAACGCAATAAACTTTAATATTTTCCTTAATTTAGCTTTAAAACAAATAGCACACCCTTAATTTTAAGCGAATCTTTAATTTCCAAACTATTTCCAGAGTCTTCACAATGAAATATACCATCTTCCTAGAATAATAGCATTCATCACAAGAATAGCACTTACAAATGTAGCCTCCTAACATATTAAAATAAAATTTTTTTATTTATTTTTATTTAAAACAAGTAGCACATCCTTAATTTTAAGCGAATATTTATTTTCGTCTTTACAACGAAATTCTTATTTTCTTAGAATAGCAGCCTACAACACATAAACAGCACACTCAATATTAATCTCAAAATACCAAAATCTTAATATTTTTAACTTAGTTTACTTTAAAACAAATAGCACACCTTTAGTTTTAAGCAAATCTTTAATTTCTAAGCAATTTTAAATGATTTAACATCGAAATACTAATTTTTCTTAAGCAACAAACTTAATTACATAAATAGCCCCTTAAAATTAAAGTGGACATTAAAATAAATTTTAAAAATTTGTTTATTTAGCTTTGAATTAAATAGCACACCCTTACTTTTGAAATAAACTTTAATTTTCAAACTATTTTTTAAAATTTTTACTATAAAATACTTATTTTCCTTAAATAACAGCCTTGATTACATCAATAGTACATTAAAATTTAGTATTACTACACAATAAACTTTAATATGTTCATTAATTTTTGCTTTAAAACGAGTAGCACACCCTTACTTTTAAGCGAATCTTTAATTTTCAAACTATTTTAAAACAAAATTCTCATTTTTCTAAAATAGCTGCTAAAAAAATCACTCTCAAATTTAGTCTCACAACATAATAAACCTATTTTTTAAATTTATTTTGCTTTAAAATAAATAGCACACCCTTAATTTGTTAATAAATCTTTAATTTTCAAATTAATTTCTAAATTTTAACATAGAAATACATATTTTCTTAAACAACAGCCTTATTAACATAAATAGCACTCTAAAATTAAGGCTTACATACCAAAAAACTTAAAAAATATGATTATTTTACACAACACAAAATACAGATCTAAGATGACTAACAGCATTGAAAGCATAAATATCACCCCATGATTTATTTTCAAAACTTATGAAAAATTATTTCAAATCTGGCTTAAACAGTTATTTGCAAGAAGGGTCTGTTTTTTTTTTTTAGCAAAATATTAATTTCTAAACCATTTTAAGAATTCAGATACCAAAAGAAATTGCGTCTTACGAATAAATACCACATCCTTAATAAAATAATGGTCGACATAATTTTATTAAAGGTTTAATATTCAAAGTTTTAGGTGATTTACTACAAAATCTAATCAATATTAAAATTTTAAGTTTCAATAAAACTCAATTTTTAAAGTTAACACTCATAATGGCCTTAATTATTTTACGAATGAAATCAATTTAATTTAAAAAATTTCATTTTCAATTATTAAAAAAAGGAACACAAATTAAGAAATATCAAATTAAATTAAGAGTTTTCATAAAAATTCGTACTTTTTTATGAAATCTTCTGAATTTAATTAAATTTTTAATTTTTAAAGAAAAAGACATGCAATTAAATTTTTAATTTCATTCGATTTTCAGGTTTTATTTGTACATTAAACTAAATGATTATTTATACCTGTTCACAGAGATTAAAACATTTTCAAAATTAATTTTAAAAAATTAACATGATAACATTACAATAACGACAAAAGAGGTAGTTATTCTTCACAAATCACAATAACAATATTAAATATTTACTATAACATAGAAGTCACAATAGTGCACATAATATATTTTTTGAATGATTTAATTAGCCATAATTTTAATATTAAAATTATAACATATTTTTTATCTATAACTTGATAAATTCACAATTAATGATATTTTTAAATGCAAATTTAATTAAAATAAATTCACAATAACGTTTCATTATGAATTTATCTTAATTAAATTTATTTTTAATATTTAAAATTTTTTTTCAGAACATCATTTCTTATTTATTGCAATTGTTAGAGACCATATTCGCTTATATTTCTCCAAAAGGATTTCCTAAAAAAAATTCAGAACAATAATTTTGGTCCTTTAAATAGGATCTAAAAAGTACAAATGTGGAAGTTTTACTCACTTAATAGCATTTGAAATTTATTTATCAAAAAAATAAAATTGTTTAGGTTTTAACGAAACCGAAATGGATAAGACACCACGAATGCTGATGAAGTGTATAGCGACACAGAAAATACGTATTCCATTCTGCTGGTGTCTAATTATAGTCCACAAATTCTGCTTTGGTACCGCCAAACAGAGACAACGAGGCAATTTACTTGTTTAAAATAAAGATACTGATATGGTTAAACCATTTCCATTCTATATAAGACATGGAATAACCTTCAGGTCCTTCAAACAAGATCTAAACCAAAGATCGACAAAAAGGAAACGTAAAGTGCTCATTCTGTTATGAATTTTGTTTATTTTTTAACAATGCGACATAAATCTGTTTCTGACTTTCTTTGACATTAGTCTAATGATCGGTACCTTCATTATTATGGGTATCAACTAGTGATATGTACAATCTAAGTTAACGCTACTGGCCTTTTCACTTAATCACATTTTCACCTTTTTTTATTTTGATAGCAAATAAAGCTACTAATATGTCTTACAAATAAAAAGTTATTCCGATTTCGAAGCAGATAATTTATCTAACATGAATCGAAAGCAAAAACATTATTTACACTTAAATAATTAATTAAATTTTATAATTTGTGCGTTTTGTCTGTCCATCATTTTGATATACATATTGTGAAGAATCCTTGTAGACTTTAGTCAAGAATATTTTTATATATGTTGGACTATTCGTTCTTAGTATTATAGTTTCTAAATATAATAAACAATAAACATATTATATATGACATCTTTTAGGAAGCTGATGATCGTTATACATTAAGAATTCTTTTAGACTTTTATTAATTAATGACTTATGGAGTTTTATACACTACACCACTATAAGTGCTTGGGTTATTATGCGTTTGTGCTGATATTTGTAACGCATAGAAAAAGTTATCCAACATCCACCTTAAAGTATACCAAACGACTCAATCACTTTTTAAATTGATCTAACGATGTCCGTACGTCCGTTTGGCTAGCTGTCCATGTAAACCTTGCGCACAAAGTACAGGTAGCAATTTTGAAGATATATTGAAATTAAAATTTTATGAGAATCGGTCCATAATTTACATTAGCTCCAATATAAACCCACTTCCGGGAATTGTCCTATAGTACATAAAATCATCTAGATGTTATGTATTTGTATATTTTATTTTACATTTAGTAAAAGTGTTGATCTACAATTGGCCACAGATCTACTATAAATCCTCTTCCTGAATTTTTATGCTCATACACAATGGTGTAGGGTATCATATAGTTGGTCAAGACCGGCTATATGATCTTTTCTCGTTTAAGCTTAGATTTGATTCTTTATTCAGTTTCTATCATTTGAATACCATTAGTAACATTTAGTTTCGCTAAACCGTAAAACGTCTCATATCCTCTCCATCCTAAATATATCCTGATACTCTTTCTTAAATTTATCCCGGTTCATCAGCATTTAAAGGGAAAAGTGAAAGGCAAACACTTAATGCTTCGAATTTGTTTAAATTTTAGCACTTTTAAAATTCTTCTTGAAATATGTTGGTTTGTGATGTTGAATAGTCTAACAAATCCTTGCACTTCAATTCATCTTAAACTGCTTTCCGAACCAGTTTGGTTGTTTAAAGTACAAGGAATTTTTAGTACTTATCTTAAGGTTCACTACAGAAACATTCACTTCATATTGCATTTTTAACACTTTAGTTTATCACTGGGGATCCTGAATACTTTTAAATATTTTGGATGGTTTGGATAAGAATTGCTTCGGATAGCCAGCCAGCCAGACGGACAGACAGACGCCGTTAGATCGTGATTGAAAGTGATTCTGAGTGGATTTAAGATGGAGAAGCAATAAAATGTAAGAATGTAATCCTTTAGATCTATAAGGGTCCATTATTTTTCATAAAGACATCTTAGCCATATTAAATTAATTTTATATTGTGTTACATCTGGATTTTTTGATTGAATCTCCAAAAGTTTTCGATAGGAATTGATTTTGGTAAACTTGTGATATTTAGTTTCCTTGTTTTTTTTTTTTTTTTAAGCAAATTTCAAACATTTAAGAAACTTCAAGTGAATATGAACTCTGTAGCATTATTTGTATGTATTTATTTCTGTCTTTTATTTATTACTATAAAATAAAGAGAAGATCTTCCTATCACTGACACAGCAGAATGATTTGGTGTATTTACAGAAGCGAAAAAACTCTGGAGGACTCTGCACATTTCGCCATTATCCTTTAAATCTTTTAATTTTAAGAAGATTCAGAAGTTAGCTTCGAGCGCAGGAGAACTGTGCTTATGTCCGTTCTGAATTTAATCACATTAATAAATAATTTGGAAATTCTTCCAAGGGAAAAAATTCGATTCAAAATCCACCACGGTTCTGGTCACATTGGTAATTAACGGTAACAGTTTTTTAATACCTTTCGTTAACAAATTTAATAGAAAACATAATGTAATTTTATAATTTGATACCGAAATGGTTTCAACTTTGTGCCAATTAGGTATCGATTTTCGATAAGGATTGAACACGCAGTGTTGAATTTAAACACATACGGTGCAGATTCACTATTGACACAGAATGGTATCGTTTTCAACACGTATGAGATCACTTTTTCTCTGATTAAATTCGGAGCATTAATTACACTTATGTCCGTCCTCGATTAGATCCAAAATATTTAGGGATTATTGCATTGAGAGGTGCTCAGTTCTTTTTAATTCATTTGAAAAACTTCAAACTTAGTTTGGCAATGAGTAGTAGCTTCATACGATTATCAATTTTGTTTAATGTTTAACAGGAGGAAAGGGAAAACCTTCGACGATAATCACTTTAATTTAATTTTATTCTATACTATCAATTCTTGCTAATTTAAACAAAATTTTAAAACACCTAAAAAAACACCTTATTAGTCACTAAATTTTATCAACAATTGTTTAGAACAAAATAAAAAAATTAAATAAATAAACAAAAACATATGAAAAACACTTTGAATACACTGAATCAATTCCCAGAAATATAATTTATTAGTGGCGCACCATTTATTGGAAAAAGTAGTAAACCTAATGACACTTCCCTATAACAATTAAAGGTGCACCAGTTACACGTAAAAAGAAAAGCTGCAAACAATAACACACACACACCTTAAAACTAACCTTATAAAAAACATGACATTAGATAATCTAATACAAATATTACCGTCGGTAATTTATCTACACACTTAATTTAGCTACTTACCTTCCACTTTTTGTGATGACCATTTCGGTGCCAAGTTTATGAAATTTTTCCCATAATTCTTTACCCTCCAGCGTTACTTTGGGATCATCCACCACACCATCATCTTCTGGCTGTAAAGCACGCAGGGGACGCATGGCAGGATGTAATTGATGAGCAACCGCTGAGGCCAGCACCACGTCTTCGGCGGTAGTGTAGGGTGTACCCAAGGGGTGATGAGGATGCGGATGATGCGGTGGAAAACGTAAAGGACCTGGATATAAACCCGGATGAGGACCCGCGGGATTACCAGCTAAAGCTGCTAGAGCGGCTGCTGGAAAATAGGGAGGCTGTTGAGGTAAATGACCCAAAGCCGGATGACCAGGTACTGGAGAATGATGTGGATGAGATGGAGGTGGTTGAGCGGGAGGTAAAGCGTGAGCGGCTGCCTCGTGTGAGGCACTTAAAAGAGCCGACGGCAAATTGTTGTTATTATTACTATTACTAAGAGGCCTAGTATTGGATTCGTTACTGCTGCTATTTGTGCTGTTGTCGTGGGAGTTTAAAGATTTTACACCTACACTGGGACAATTGGATTCGTTGTTGTTGTTATTATTGCTGGATTCCCCAGGTGACAGTTGAGGCGGTTGTTGACCTCCTAAAGGAGATGATTGACCACCTAAACAGCCTAATTGTTCACTAGATACAGGATTCAATTGCTGAAGATGTTGATGATGTTGGTGTTGAGATTGTTGTGGATTATTATGATGGTGATGATGTTGCTGCTGTTGTTGGTGTTGGTGTTGGTGTGGGGGTGAAGACGATGCTGAAGAAGAAGCGGCGGCGGCTGGTAATGTTGTAGTACCACTAGGATCAGCTGCCGTTGTCGTTTGGTTTCCCGCCGTCAACAGCGAGGAAACGCTGAAGTCAGTGGGTCGTGACAAATGCAGAAATGGATGATATGCCATCCCATTTGCGAACCTTGCGAATGGATCTTCAGCAGATTGATGAAGTAACTCCTGGACGTCGTATCTCATTACATTACATTCGCTCAAAGCAAGAATTTACACAAAAAATTTATTTTTACACTCACACACACACGCACACACAGACACTAGCAAATGCACACGGGTGCTGTTTTAAAAATCACTGGTTTTTATTTATTTATTATTTTTTTACACAAGAGTTCCGTCGTTTAATTTGCAAAAAACGGTAAATTTTATTTTTTTTTTTTATTAATTTGTGGGCTTTTTTTGTTGTTTTGTTTGATTTTTATTTGATCTTTTTTTGTGGTTTTGCTGGGGTTTTAGATCTTTAATAGATCTTGTTTGGTTTTGTTTTATATTAAATTGCACATTTATTTCTTTTTTTTATTTTATTTTAATTTTTGCGGATTTCTTTTTTTAAATTTTAGTAAATATTTTATTTTTTTCTTCTTTCTGGTTTAATAATTGTGTTGTGGCTTTTTCTCAAGGTGTTATTTATCTTTAATTTTTAATTTGATTTGTATTTCATTTAGCTATAAGATTTTCTTTTAAGATTTTTAGTCAAATTAGCTTAAAGCTTAATTGGAATTTGTTGCAGAAAAAAACCCTACCGTATTAGGGCCCCGTTAGTGGACAAAAAAAGCGTTGACACGAAAACTTTTTAAGCTGTTAAACACCAAAAACAAAAAGAAAAACAACGTAATATACACAACACTGTACACTAACGATACGAGCTTAACGCCGGTCGCTTGCAAACTGGAAATACACATACAAAACGAAGAAGTGCAACCCCCAGAGGTGCGACGTATGCGACAAAATTATACACACAAACCTATAGACTTCTAGTATAAGACAAGCTGCTTCTTGCTACTCACCACCAGCAGAAACTCATTTACAAACACACACACACTCATACTATAATACACTAATAAATTGTTTTTCCTCTTGGCTTTTTGTTTTTTCTTTATTTTTTTTTTTTTATATTAAAAAGAGCCAAGAGAGTTAAATGAAACCGGTTTTTATGGGATTCCAATTGGAACTAAATTGTACTCAATTTGTTTATGTTAAGTTAAAGCTAAAGTGTGTGTTTGTGTGTGTTTGTTATACAGTATAAATTAAGAGAGCACACACAAAAAAGAGAGTGAAAATTTAAACAAGAGCCATAAATGAAACAAAGTTGTTTTTTTTTTGTGAATTAAAAGCAAAAAAAAGTGCTTTTGGTGACACAAACACCAGACAACGACACCGTAAAGATAAACACTAATAAAAAGAGATTTGAACTAGAATGAATGAACATCCTACTACCACTCTCCTCTCTACACTCCCCTCCTTTCTATACTCTTATAAAAACTAGCAAAATAAACAAAATATTCTGGGGTACCTAAAATGTGTTTGGTGTGAAAAGAGATAGACTTATAGCACCAGCCAGGTGACAATAAGTGAAAACATTATTATCAACACATATTATACACATACACACACATACACATATTCAAACATTAAAAATAATACATATATTTCTTTTAATAAATACCTTAAAATAGGGAGCTATAGGGAGTTTATATTTAAAACAAATAAAACAACAAAATGTTTTTTTGAAATTTTTTTTTTTATAAAAAGTTTGTTAAGAATTTTTTTTTGTTAGAATTTTTTCTTTAAGTGACAACTTCTCACACAATAAATGACAAGCAACATTATTTGCACCTAACGCTCGAAAAGAAAAAAAAAGGAAAAAAGTAAACCCCTCTTAACTTTTGAAAGAAAGAGATGGCCTTATTTGGTTTTGCTGTTGCTGCTGCTGTTGCTATACAAGGTGATTAATAACTAACAAACTAACACATCCTAATAAGAAGATGTCATCCATACAAAAGGAAACTAGGGATAAAACGGATTACATACAAGAACATTTGTCAACACAAAATGACCCCCACTTTCCCTACCTGACACCCTCTTTTCAAACAAGAATTCAACATTTGATGACAACAAATTTTCGTATAACCAACGCTTATATACATTTTATACATTTCTTTTTGTTGTTGTTTTTGTTTTTTCCTTCTTAATGAAGTATAAAGCAGTAGCAGAAGAACGAACAACAACAACCAAATAAAAACCAAAAATGTCTCAAGCTCTTGCACCAAAAGTGTGAATGAGAAGGCGACATTATAAACGCAAAAACGACATAACCAACAACAACAACAACAAAAGCAATAACAATAAGAAGAGCAGCTTATGGCTGGTGATGATAACGGAGAAAGCTTTATGCGACATTTTGCACAAGAGTAAAAGAACAAGACGTAAAAACATTCTAATGCAAAAACGACGTATACACAAACAACAACAAAAACACTATAAGGAATATTGAGATTTACTAACTCACACACTTATAACTGAGAAACAAACACACAAACACATTTATACACTTAATATAACGACGACTAGTAGTAGTTTACTGGAAATCACACTCTGACCGAGACGATGACAATATGCACAGTGGGCTCGAAGGAAGGGAAATTTTATAAAAAAGAAATGGGATAAGAAATTTGTAATTTATTAGTATGTATAAATTTGTCAAAATTTTACAATGTGAATTAAAAGATTAGAGCTTACAGATAATTTTTAACAGAATATGAAATTTTATATAATTTTATTTTTCTTCTAAAAGCGATTTTTATATAAAAACCTAAAATGTCTTCTAGTTTTAAAAATAAGCCTCTAAATAAAACAATGAAAAACAAATGTTATTAAATTTTTTTCCCCATTTTTCTATAACTGAAACTTTTTTTGAAAGGAAAGAACAATTCTAATCGAAAAATAATTATAGGCTATGTTCTACATTTGATTTTCATGTGAAAATGAAAATTTTCACGATGCAATTTCAAATCGAAAACAAAAGACTAAGTGAAATGCATTAGAAATTTAGTTATTGATAGAAAAGTATTGGTTTTTGCAAATTTCAACCAATAAGACAGTTATTGTTGTTCAAACCTGACTATATGAGAGCTTTACCAGTTGTTTTTCGTGATTTTCAGAATGGTATCTTAAATGGTCACTATATTTTGTAAGTCACACATTATCTTAATACTAACAGAAGGACGCCAAAAGGACGAGGATTAAATCCTCTCATGATAATATTCTGAGTACTAAGGAGGAAATTTTCATTTTTAAAATGGAAGCATATGAATTGGAGAGGACCACATAATCAGCAATTTATATGCGAAAATTAATTAAAATAGTAATTATGTATATGAAAGATATTTTTGAATGTTAAAGAGAAAATTTCTATGGAGGCAGAGTTAAATAATGGATCATACATGGAAACAAATCATAATTAATTTCAATAGTTTTCATCCTTTGTAAATGCGCAAAACTTTTACTTGACAAAACGCCTGCCAAATGGAAGGACTCAGAATGTGGTTCTGAGTCAAATAGTATAGGTTTTCCTATAAGGGATAATAAAGCTGAAATAAAACAAATATTTATCAAAACTAAAATGATGAAATTCATAGAGGTTTTCTGCTATTGAAAAAACACTGTCCTTTAGATTATATGGTATATAGTTGACTATTAAAAGAACATCTACCCAAACGTTTGGAGTAAAAATATACTCAAATGGTTGGGATTTAATTAAAGGAAGAACTGCAAAAATTATAATAAAAATATACAACGCTTTTTTTAAAATTTTATAAAAATGTTTCTTTTAAATATTTTTATTTTATTATTATTTTTTAATTATTTGCTGTCAGTTGCTGAAACAAAATTAAAATTGAATCGATGAAAAATGAAATCGAATATGATTTCATTCGTTTTACGTAACACAGTGAAAACGATAGATCAATTTCATTTTCACTTATGATTTGAAATCACTTCGAAATACAGAACATGGCCGTATAATTTTTATTAGAAAATATTTTCGAAAAAATAAAAATTAGGGCCTTATTTTGTAAAACACTTCCCCTCACTTTGAAATATTTTTCATGTAAATTGTTTTTGTTTTTCAAAAATTTTTATGGGAATTCTTTCAAAGTGAGGTGAAAGGATTTACAAATAAGGGGGTTAATAAAAAATATTTTTTTTTTTTTTTTTTTCTATTAAGAAATTTTTTATATAATTTTTATTCGAAAAAAATACTTTTTTCTAATTTGTTATTAAAAAATTACAACAAATGGCTTTTTAATCGAAAACTTATTGCCTTTTCGGGTCATCTTTTAGACCTCAGAAGATGTGAAGTAATTTTAATATTGTTTGTGACACTGAATTCAAATATAGTATCGTGATTGATTCGTATTTCCAATTCTCGCATTTTGGTAGCAATAAGTTCTCATAAAGACTTTCGGATGTTAATTTAAATTATATTCCAAAAGTTGGATTATATTCCAAATGTTATAGAAATACGCAAAAAAACTTTGAAAAAAAAACATTTGAATCATTATTTTGCTTACTTATGATATATAGTGGGAAAAAGGGAAAATTAGCATCAAACACTTTGAGGAGAGTATTGTGAATACCTTTGTTTTATATGCTTTACTAGCTAAACTTACAGATTTAATTTGCGTTTTGAATTAACTAAAAAAAAAAATTTGCTGAGTTGATTGCATTTTGGTTGAAAAAATAAAAATGTTAAAGGAAACATAACAAAAATAAAGCACAATTCCCGATTCTCATGATAAATTTAGCATATGATTCCGTAATAAAATCAACGATTTATATGTAATTCGATGTCATTTGTGGCATAAAACAAAACATCTTCTTTTCACTACTTGTAAATTCGCAGAATATTTTTAAGCCAAATCTTCACATAAAAATTTATCTTCTCAGGAACTTCTGCAAAGTACTTACTCGTGAACCACAAAAATCAAAGGAAAAATATTTGTCCCACCTGATATTTAAAAAGTAAGGGCCGAATGAATCTTAAAAAATGTCTATTAAGTCTAATAAATCGCTAACGGGGCGGATAATTCGAAAATTTTGTTTGCATCATTCTCGTAAGTCGCAAGTCTACGGATTTAAAACTAATTATGGAAAATTAGTTGTAAATCTATCACATTTTTTGGGGCTTGAATTTTTTTCACACTTAATTTTCTTTATTCCCGTTTTTATATTTCACTCAGTGATAGAAAAGTTAATACTATAAAACTTTTTGTTGACACTATTTAACATTCAAAAGTACCAAAGTACTCCCTCTTGTCATTTGATACTCAAACGATTAGCTTGATATTCTACAAATCAAATTAAAATTTTTTAAATGAAAATATATTTTGAAGATATGAATTTTCGAACTGAAACTTATTTTTCTTAGCACCTTTGATTTAGTTTAACAATTGGAGTTCAGAATTAATAATTAAATTGTATTAAATACTTTCTCTGATTAAATGCTGGTTCTTTGAATTCCCAATAAATTAGACTCTTAATTAGGAAAATTCAAAAAAATTTATAGACAATACAAACTACATTACAAAAACATTTAAGCTATTTATTTAATAAAATTTTAAACTCTCAAATATATGTAAAATCATTAATAAGAACTACAAGTTTCTGTTCACTGTAAATCAAATTGAATGAAAATGTTTCGAATTTAAAAAACATCAGCTAATGAATGACATTTTAAGAAAACTAATACTGAAGTGCTCGATTTTTTTGGAATTTATCTAGGAAAAATGTTTCTCCCTAAGATTATTTCAATAAGAGGCCAGATTAAAATCTTCATATTTTGCTATAATATTTAAGCTAAATCATTTAATGATTTGGTGCTATATTTAATACTTCGTTTTAGATATACAAATTACATTCTTTTAGTTTTGCAATAAATAACTATCAAAAATTTGAATTTTAGTACTCTGATGTTGAAAAAAGTACTATTTAAAATTTATTTTGATACCGAAAAAAAAATTTGTATTCCATTCATGATTTTACTTAAAACTTTGAGGGTAGGACTAATGAGAAAGGAGAGTGAATACAAAATAATACCAATAATATTGGAACCAGGAAATGTTGAGTTAAAAAAATAATAATGGAAGCATTTTAAGTCCAATTTATAATTTTTTATTAAATAAATTTGTTTGTTAGATTTCAAATATGAAATAAAATAAATAAATTCGAAACAGAAATAATTTTCTTCGAAGTCTTCGAAACAATTTTTGTTTGCGTAAGTTCAAAACCGTATATACCCGTGGTTTTATTCTAAAAATTTATAAGTTTTTGGATATTTTGTAATAAATTTTGTATTTATTCGAAAAACTTCTTTTCTATTTTTATTATAAATCGAAAATTTCATCGTACAGAAAGTGTTCAAATTGATTTAAAAAGAACAAAAAACACTTTAAATTTTTAATAGGATTATTTTTGTTAGAAAGGTTTAACCGAAATATCGATAATGGTCATGAAATGCATGCTCCAAAGGTCTGTCTTTCTGTCCCATCTCATTAAAGAATAATCTGCATTTTTTTGAAATCCTCATTGGAATTGGAATGGAAACGAAATTCAAAACAATTTCAACTTGAAATGGGTTTATGAAAACGAAACGAATTTGTTAAATTATTGATATTTTCGCTCTAAATTACATTCTTATGTTCTTGAATAAATAATGTAAGGCTGTAAGCGTTGTTTTGAAACTCTTCTTATAAACTGGAGATGAAAATATTAAAATTTTCAAATCCAATAGTCGTATTTCATAAATAGATATCGACTACATAAATCCAATTTATTGGTTTTGTTGAGAAAATGTTGTAAAACCAATGCGTGTATGATTCTATAAACAGGCAAAATATCAGAACGAAAATTTTAAGCAACAGTAACTTATAATGAAGTAAATTTTCAATCGAGCAATTAAAGTTAAAATTTTCAAAATACAAGAAGCACAAATTGATAAAATTTATTTTAATTTAATAGAGAAATTATATAAAATTAGGGCTACAATAGGTCAAAGTTAAATACTATGAGTGTGACAGAAAAAAAAAAAACTTTATTTTTCTTTATATTTTTAAAAACTTTATAAAGAAATTTAAAAGATTTTTTAATTCTTTAAACAATTAAAATTTGGGGAGAGGTATAAGAGGTGTTTTGTCAAAGATAAACATGTACCCTACCCTTTGCAGTGATAAAAATTCATGTACTTTTGAAGCAATTACTATTACAAAATACTTTATTTTATACAATAATCAAATTCATTAAATTTTGTAAAAAAAAGGGGTAAAATTTAAGCCCGAACTGTGTAATAAAAGGTCACAATTGATTACAAAAAAATACCTTTATTTTTTGATTCTTTTTTTATTTAATTTTTCTTTTTTTTTTACAAAATTTATATAGAAAGTTAAAAGATTTTTAATATTATCTAAAGGCATAAATCTTAAGAATAGGTATTAAATAAATTCTGCGTAAAATTTAACTTAATAGATATTAAAGTTGACATATTTTTTAAAGGTCGACTTTCAAAAAAATACTGAAAATGGCTTTCTTAACATTTTTGGTATTAAATTTTATAAAATTTTAAACTTATGAGAAAAAAATTAATCCTAAAAAATATTTAATAAAAGAAAAAATATTTTTTATATGAAAAAATATTGACTTGAAGTTGTCCCACAGTAGTGCTGCTTAATACTAAACTCCAATTTTCTTCAGACAATAACCTAAAAGCTTAGCTTTTCCTCTGTTCTAATCTTAATTCCCATTAGTTACAAATTTCCTCATTTTGTACCTTTCAGTTTTCACACTCTCGCCCACTGTGCATTGTTGAGTGTACATCAAATACTAACTAATCTGCGAGAAAGATTGTGTGACAAGTTTTTACCACAAATAAAAAAAAATTCTCACAAACTCACACACTCACACAAACAAACGACAAAATTTTCAACAACTCAAATGGCTGAGACATTTACTCCCTGGCAAACAACAAACAAACAAAAACAACATCAACAAAAAATGGTTGGGTTTGTTTTTAAACCTACAACTAAATAAGAGTGAAAGGGACAAATGCGACAACAGCCACACATAAGAATGACTCTCCACAAAACAACACACATTTGCACACACACAACAAAACAAAACAAACAACAACAACTCTAAAAAAAAGGTGAATTTATTTTCTCTGCTCTAAGTGTATAAATGTATGTATTTAACAAAGAAATAAGAAGAAAATACAAAATCCACAAACAAAAAGAAAATATAAAAACAAAAAAAACACACACTCCAATAAAAACAACAACTACATTTACAAAAAAAAAAAAGAAAGAAAAAGAGCGTCAAGAACCACACTCAAAATGGTGTGATTTAGATACTTTGACCAACCAAACCAAGCGGGGACATACCCGCGCCATTTAACACATACACACATCCGTACACACTTATAACCAACAATTGAGAAGGCGAACAAAAAACAACAACAACAAAAACTGGTTGTTGTTTTTGTATAGGTGTATAAGTGGTAACTGCACAGAGTACACATAATACAGCAACAACAATAACAATAATAATAATGAAACACTGCAAAAAGACAATTAATAACAGTGACTGGTGTCAATTTACGCGCGGCATTTTACACAGATCTGTGTAAAAAAATGTTTTTGTGTATATGTAAAGTAGAAAAAAAAAAAAAACAATTGTGTAAATAAATATGTTTTATATGGCTGTTTGTTTATATGTATGTTTATTTGTATGTCTGTCTTACTGTCTATATGTAACTTATTTACAAATCAGTGCAAATATAACACAAAAAAAGGGGAATGTTAATCACGATTTATGGACACACACAACAAATGTGTAACTTACACATTAAGTATGTACATATGTATGTGTGTGTATGTTTATGACCATTATTTATACAAACATTTCGCATTGCGTTAAACAATGACCATAAAAACGCCTTAAATTATCTATGAATTTAAAATAACAACAGCAAGAGAAAAACAAAAAAAAAAAAAGGAATAAAAAGGAACAATTGATTGAAAAAAAGTTTATTTAAACAACTCCCGCACGAGTCTTCCAGAATTTTTTAACAACATTTTTTTGTCTTTAATTAAAGCATTTTTTAATAAAAATACAATAATATATCACAGAGAATTCTGAAACAAAAATAGTCTTTAATATTTTTGTATCTGATTTGATTGAAAGTAAATAAAGAAACGAATTTTTCCAAAAAGACAAACTTTTAGAAAACATAGGGCCTAATTTTTTACAACACTTTCCCTCACTTTGAAAAATGTTTAATGTAAATTGTTTTTGTTTTTCAAAAATTTGTATGAAAATTTTTTTTTAAAGTAAGGTGAAGGGATTTACAATATAAGGGGGATCATTTCTAATCACTCCACTACTATCAAAGATAAACCACAGTTTGCTATAGTTTGCCACTAGAAAAACAAGTGAAAGAGCTTTTAATTTGATTTAACAAAAACTGTAACTTTTTGTAGAACGTGTAAATAATGGATCTAAGCTTTAAAAGAACAAACTTGGAACTGAGACAAACTAAACTTTAAAACAAATATTAGAGCTTTTTAATATCTAGCCATTAAGCAACAGATACAATTTTTAATTCTACAGTAGATTAGTGATAAAGCTTTTTTAAAACGAACTGAATTGTCAACAAACAAAAAAAAAATCCTAAAGCTTTTTAAATATCAACTAGTAAAAAAAAAAAAAAAAACTTGAAATTTTTACAAAATCCTTAGAAGAGCAGGACGTAAGGTTTAAGAAAATATAACTTTTAACCCCTTTAAGATACACAGAGCTTTTAAGAAATAAATTTTCAACTTTAAAATAAATGTTAAAGCTTTAAAAATATCAACTCATTGAACTTTTTATAAAATCCTTAAAAAATCTGAACCTAAGCTCTTTAAAAATAAGCTTTTTAACTTTAAAAGAAATTTTAGAGCTTTTAAAAAATCATTTAATTAGGTAAAACCTTAACTTTTTGCCTAATTCCATAGAGAAACAGAAAAGCAGAATCAAAACTTTTTCATAAAATAAAATTTGAAACAAATGGTAAAGCTTTTAAAATATCAATTAATTTAACAAAACTAATTTTTTTTTCCTCAATCCTTAAAGGAGCAGAACCTAAGATTTTAGAAATAAAAATTTCAATTTTGGAACATATGTCAGAGCTTTTAAAATATCAATTAATTTAACAGAACAATATGTTCCTAAAGCCTTAAAAAAAAACCTAAGCTTTTAGAAACACAAATTTGGACCTTGAAAAAAAATTAGAGCTGTTAAAAAATCATTTATTAAAGCAAAACTTTAATTTTTTACTTAATCCATAGAGAAAAAGAAAAGCTTTTAGTAAATGAACTAAAATATCATTCTATAAAGCAAAGCATTCTAAAATCCTTAAAAGAGCAGAACGTTAGCTTTAAGAAAATAAACTTTAAACCTCATTGTCCTTCTTATACTACTAGCTACTACTAGCTTATCCCAGTACGCTTCACTACCCTACTTTATATGGGGACTATTACTCCCCCTGGACCTATCCCTCCTATTCCAAATTTGATATGAAATGTATTTCTATAACTTTTTAGAACATTCACTGAATTACTCCTTTAGATATGCGAAAACTAATTTTAGCTTTGTGTAGGAGCTACCCTTTCCCCGGCCTTTATCCGCCCTATCTTTATTTCAACAATTCAAT
This sequence comes from Protophormia terraenovae, assembly GCA_951394005.1. Classification (NCBI taxonomy): domain Eukaryota; kingdom Metazoa; phylum Arthropoda; class Insecta; order Diptera; family Calliphoridae; genus Protophormia; species Protophormia terraenovae. Next base: position 1,524,575 of record OX596076.1, read on the forward strand.
ATGCTAAAAAAAAGCAGTTCTTACAAAATTTAAGGGCTTTCACTGTAATAGTTAGATAAGACATTAAGAATATTTACTTTGTATGAGGAGGAGGGAGTTTAGTATTTTTCCTAGTCCTACTTGAAACCTCCTTGTCCTTCTTATAGATTAAAGGCACGGTCACACTAAGGAAACATTTGACTAAAACTCACAAATATTTCTTTGCCGCAATGTGACCATAAAAATATACTGATTTTGGGAAAACAAAATTATTTAATAACAAACAAAAATTTTCTTAATGTGAACACAATGTGACCACATAATGGATAATATTTTTCCATTTTTTGGGCAAATAATTATTTGATCTTATATAATTTTTGTAAGGGAAAACAATATCAAATAATAGTTGTTTACTAGTGAATCTAAATCATTTCAATTTTCAATATATAAATGAATGAGAAGTTTTAAGAATATATAGAACAATATTGCTGATCAATTTAATAATTTCATTAAGCTTGGAAATGAAATTAAAAAACGGCTTAATCTCGGAATTTTACGCAAGTTATTCGCGGTTAAAGGTGAAAATCATTTTATGCATTTTATGATATATTTAATACTTGATGATGTAGTAAAATTTTAAAAATAATTATAGCAACCATCTTCTGAAGATATTAATTTATCTTCTTTTACATATATTGTCAAGAAATCTTTTCCTGGTCCAAGTTGAAGTGTCCGCAAGTGTAAAATTTTCAATGAGGCAACAGAGTAAAATTACAATAACAAAACGATAAGACTTCGGGCACTTTGATACTAAGGCTGCTAGTGATACAAATGGGACAAAGGGTGCTGCTTCCTCTGACAAATCTGCCAAGGAGACAGGTAGAACGGCCACCACGTCGGTTAAGGGTGAAGATCACGGAGGATCTTATGGAGGTGGTGTTTAGGAAGGTAATTGGCGGTTGACTTCCCACAGAAGTTGTTGGAGCAGTGCGGAATTATAAGGCCCCCTTGATGAGGCTCATTGCTGACAACGAGCGGCTGAAGGAACGCCTTGATAGTCTTGACGCTGGTGGTATTGGGGGCATTATGGGGCTGCTCGTGCACATTCTTACAGTTTTATTATTTCCTATTGAAATATTGTGTATACTAATAACGACTAAATCTAACAATTTTGCACAACCTCCTTCCCCATTTCGTGTTTGAACCAAATTCCGAACTCATTGCCTTTTTCTTTTCTTCCTAGTTTTTACTTTCTTCCTCTTCTAAAAAAGCAATCGAAACTGCTCCACATCATTGTTTATTATATTTTTAATAAAAATAAATTTATTGTTTTCGACAGTTTGATGAAATATTTTTTGAAACAAAAATAATTCTTCAAATGTGACCGATGACTATATTTAATGTCTGTTTGTACAAAAAAAAAAAAAAATTAAAAAATAAATGTGTGTAATGTGACCACAAAATAAACTACATATTACTTTGAAAAAATTTTATGTACGTTCGGGCAAACAAATTTGAAGCAAAAATTTGCCTAATCTGACCGTATCTTAAGGCACAGAGTGATAACGAGGTATTCGTTTATCAAAATGTTTTTAAAGTTTAAAATTCGCATAAATTTGTGAAAAATGTCCACAAAGAAATTTAATCAAATAATATATAAGTGAGAGAACAAAAGCTTTAAGAAAATTTATTTTGTAAACTGTTTTTATTTTGTTGGCCGTCGGCAGCTTTTAAAATATGAAACTATTATGAATAATAGTAGATTTAGCTAAACATAAATTTATTATTGAACTGAAAAACTAAAAAAAAGTAGCTTTAAAATAACTAAAATTTTAGCCCTACTATTTCAAAATAAGCTGACAAAATTGATCCACTGTGGAAGTAAGTATAGGTTTAAAGTAGGTTAATCTAATTTTTAATATTAAATAAAAATAGGATCTTATTAAATCATGCTGTTCAAATTTGATTACCAAAGAAAATAAAAATAATTTTTGGAAGTTTTATGAAATGTGAACAGATTCAACTAAGTGAAGCCCTTAAGCAATTGCCATTTAAATTTTTTATTTTTCTTTCCTAAATCTTTCTTTTAGTCTTGATGTCATCAGTCCTCTATAGTGCTTTAAATACTTTTATGCTGTAAATTTTATCAGTTTGTTTCTAACTATAAGATTATAATCCGGTTCGAAGGACTTTAAACAGCTATAATATAGTTTCTTAACTTCTTTTCTAAAATTTTTCTTTTATTATTGATGTCATCAGTCTAAATTTTATCAGTTTTTTTTTAACGAAATTTTAATCCATTGCGAAGGATCTTAAATAATTACAATATAGATTTAGTTAAGTGTAAGGTTTTCAGGAAAGTATAAAACAGATCTACAAGGCGTTAAAATGGATCATCTGTTAAAAAAACTCTCATTTTTTTGCAGGTATTATTAATCAGAATAGATTTAGGTAAAATTTACATGCATTTTTTTAACTAAATCCAGGAGGAAGACTTTTAATATATTTTAAAACAAACTAAGAAAAAATTAAAGAAAAACAAAATATATTTCTCGTTAAAGAACTTTTGGACATTTTTGCAAATATAAAACAAATTTCGTAGATTTTTAAACCCCTATTCTTTTTTATTATTTTACATTGTAAAATTTGTTAGATATTGAGCAGATTGGAATCCATTTTCTAGCTTGCAACGACTGCCATCAGCATTTTTCAATACCCAACAGGGGCCTTGTCTTTAAATATCATTTATGGGACACTGAGAGTCATCATGACAATCCTAGCGGGCTAGAATATATCCCTGTGGCAATTGCAGTAATGGACTGGTCCCTCAGTACCAGTGGAGTATTAATTGACACCAAACTCGTCACCAAAGATCAGTAAATATCAGTTGAGAGTCAATTTCTAATAGACATGTTAAGTGCGCTTTTAGCAACTCGCCCGAAATTTCAATCTGTGAGTGGTTAGAGTTGAAGACTATAAATCAAAAGATACGATTCGCGGTGCCACCATGGACGTTAATGAAAAATTAAGTAGAATTTAATTGAAAATAAATAAAAAAATTTTAAAAAGTTAAAATTTTTCAGAATTTGTTTATTTATTCGGGCTCAAGTTCATTAAATAATTGTAGAAGAATACACTGTAAAAGTTTATTGGACACTCGGCAGAATGGATTGCATTTTTTAGTCAGCCACGACCGTCATCAGCACTTTTCAGTGTCCCATCGTGGTTTTCTTTGTAAACATCATCTATTTAACTTGAATCTGTGACTTCTTTTCCCTATATGTTATTAAGTTAAACGAATGATTTACGATAAAGCTTTTTACAATTATTTTTATTCTCCTTTTTCAATTATTATTGTTTATTTCCAATAAACTTTTACAGTGTATTCTTCTACAGTTATTCAATGAACTTGAGCCCGAATAAATAAACAAATTCTAAAAACTCTATATAAAAAGTTCAACAAAAACTACAAACAAATGAAAATTTTTCTTCAAATTTTTATTTATTAAACGGTTTTGAACATGTCCTCTTATACCAGTTCTGAGACCTGTCCTTATACCTGTCCCAAGCTGTTAATTAGCCACCTTCAATGATAACCCCATATAAAAGTGACAGATTTCTTACATATAAAATTTCGGAACTGGAACCGGACACTAGCCCTGAGAACCTGTCACGTGACTAGTTTTGAACCGGTTCTCTTTCCTCTAGGGGTATTATATTTCGCTGAGTGTCTTATAAAGGACTGATTAAAAAATTTAATTTATAAAATTATAAAATAAAGTACTTTAGTAGTACATTTAACAAATATTTTATATGGTGCTTATGTCATTTTGGTCAAATATTTGCCTAGTCTGAACATACCTTAATGACGATAAATATTTTAAGATGGATTTCATACAAAATTGTCCCTCTATCGCACAAAAACTTGAATCAGAAAATTAATTTCCTAAAAATAACTAAAAGTTTGAAAAGATTAAGGACATGATAAGGAACAAAATTCCTAAATTTCTCTTATAATGTTCATGCAAAGAGCAGCATAAAGGCAGTATATTTAGCCAGAAAATAAAATTCTAATAAATTTCTTTATGAAATTTAAAGTCGAAAGATCATTTTAAATAAAAAATCCTTTAAGTGGCATTAATATCAATACCTATAATTTTGTGCTTCCACTGTTGTTTGAACCATATAGTAAATAAAGTGTATTTTTACATTTTTTTCACACATTGGGATCAACTTTTTTCTGTGTTTTATTTGTATTTTTTTTTTTTTTTTACTATTTTTGCACTCTAAGAGAGTGTAAAGTTAATTAAACAAATCTGCTAGTGTTGGGCGAACTATTTACCTATTTAAATGCATATACACTTAATGTTTATATAAACATACATACTATATACAACTACCAACTAATACTTAAATAAAAAATTATAATATACTGGTTGCATATATAATTCTACCACCAACAAAGTTGGTTGCAACAAAACGCATCGTTAAAAGGATGCGAAAGGCAACATTCCTGTATAAAACAAAAACAACAGAAAAATGAAAATAAACCTACAAACATCTCTTCTCTAGTAAGTTATAAACCGTATAGACATGAAAAAAATAACAAAATGTCTGTGTGGTAAAGTAAATATGTAAAACGAACATAAATGATGCTACTGGGTTCTAAAAATTTTTCAACAGTCAACAGTATAAAATTAAAAAAAATTTAACTTACATATGTATGTTTATGTGAAGAGTTCATGTAACTAAAATATACATACATATGAAGGTACAAATAAATTTATAAATGTAAAAGTAAATATATGATAGACATTCATTCCTACAAAATTCCACAAAATATATAAAATTTTAAACAGAGCAAAGCCGACAAAAAAATATCTAGTATTATGGATAAATCTAATTGGATTAAGTTGGTCATACAAACATCAAAACAAAAATGATGAATATTTTAAGAAATGAAAACTATGATTTAATTTAAATAACTTTAAATAATTGACTACTAAATTAAAAAGCAAGTAAATTACAGATTAGAATTGTTAAAAAGAAAAAAAATTAAAAATATATTTTATATTAGTAGAAATCCGGCTCGCAGGACCATTTATTAACAAAATTAACAAAAATATATATATTTTTCCAAAATCAAATAACAAAATTCTTTTCAAAATTATATTTCCAGCAATATCTTTCTTCATTTTTTAATCTTAAAAAAATATCTTTTCTTTTATTTTATTTCAAACCATTTTCACTACAAAAAAATAAACGTAAAATCTTTAAATATTTATATATATTTGAAGCTGCAAATAAATTCATCGTTTATCGTTAAGAAATAAAAGAAAATAAAATCCTTAAAGAAGCAAAATAAAATAAAAGTTCATCCCTCATTTTAAGTGTGTTTTTTCTTACTTACAATTTCGCATGTAGGAAAGATGTAAGAATAAATGGTTGTAATTGTATATAGAAAATATAGACATATAAAATATAATGCTAAGAATGAAGGTATGTAGCCAAAAATATATGTATATAGAGAAAAGAAAAAGAAAAAAATAAAGATTTAATGACGTACTATAAGAGACATATACAAATATTTATAGCTAAAGATAAAAATAAGAGAGCAATTCAAAAAGTCTTTATAAAAAATTTTCTTGTTTTTTAAATTATCTTTCTCTACTTAATATTTTGTAGGTTATAATCTGATTCAAAGGACCTTAAAAAAACAATTTAGTCTTAATGTCACCCATCCACCATACTGCTTCAAATGCCTTGATATTATAAATTTCATTCATTTTGGTTCTAGTTATAAGCTTCTAATCCGGTTCGCAGGACCCTAAACAGTTATCATATTATTTCTCAACATTTTCTCAAGTGTTTCTTTTATTATTGATGTCATCAGTCTACTTTGCTGCTTCAAATACTCTAAATTCTATAAATTTTTTCTAAATATGAAATTTTAATCCAGTTCGAAGGACCTTAAATAATTATAATTTAGTTTCTTGAATTTTTTTCTCAAATCCATGTTTTAGTCTTGATGCTAACAATTTACATTGTAACTTCAAATGTCTTCGCGTTCTAAATTTTATCATTGTTTTCTTAGATACAAGATATCAATCCGGTTTGAAGGACCTTAAACAATCACAATTTAATTACTTAACTTATTTCAAAAGTCTACGTTAAAAACCTTGCTGATGACTTCAGTCCACTATAGTGCTGGAAATGTCTTGATGTTGTAAATTTGATCAGCTTTTTTCTAATTATAAGATTTTAATCCGGTGCGCAGGACCCTAAAACCTAGAAAAAATTTTAATCCAGTTCGAAGGACCTTAAATAACTACAATTTAGTTCCTTGACTTTTTATCTAAAAACTACGTTTTAGTCTTGATGCTAACAGTTCATTTCATGATAACAGTTCATATCATTTTTTTTTTAGATACAAAATATCAATCCGGGTTCGAAGGACTTTAAACTATAACAATTTAATTACTTAACTTATTTTTAAAGTCTACATTTTTATTTTAATGCCTTTACGATTTAATTTGAGCAATAATATATGGATAAGTATTTTTAATCCGTCTTGAAGGATCATCAATAAATTTCTTACACGAAGCTGGATATTTTAGATTTCTTTATCGAAATGCCAGCTACTTATTAAAAGATTTTTTATACTAAAACTTAATGCTTTCTAATTCATTTTGCTCTTGCTATTTTGCTCTTTATTTGTTTTCTAAACGAAAACAGTTTGAAGTCCTCTGGGATTTCTAAAAATTTGTTTAATTTAGATTAAAGATTTCAATTTAAATTTATAACTAGAAATATAACTAATTCAAATTATTTAATGATCTGCAATTGCCTTTAAGATATGCAAAGCGTTTTAAATTAATTATCCAGTTCGTAGGACCTTAAATAAACTTTAAACCGGGAAATGGAATTTGTAAGATTTCCATACAAAATAGTTTCTATGAAAAATAATCAAATCCAGTTCGAAGGACCATAATTAAACTTGAAAAAGGAAAATAGAATTTGTTAAATTCCCCTGTCAAAATTTAACTTAATTTATGTCAAAAATTAGATTGAAATGGAACTAAATGCGGCTGCTTTAAAGAGATTTAAACGAACTTTCAAAAATACAAAATATTTTAGAAGATAAATAATCAAATCCAGTTCGAAGAACCATAAATAAATTCGAAAAGGGGAAATTGAATTTGTAAGATTTCTTTGTCAAAACTCAGGCTGATTAAAAGAAAATTTATTATAAGAAATATATGAAGAGTATTTTTAATTAGTACTTTTTCTTTCTAAAGCCTAAAATTATGAGAAAATCAATTTGAAGTCTTCTGAAATTTGAATTGGAGAAAATTAAATACCTATTAACCTAATTGAAACCATATAGGAAATCAAGAAATAATTATAATTAGATCTATATAATGTATTAAGAAACTTTATCTGAATTTCAATGAAAAATTCATTTTATTTCGAGCCACGCCTTGGACACTTTAAGTTAAGAACATTTCTTAATTTTATTCAACAAATTTATTAATTAACTTATTATTTTCCTTTTGAGTGTAAATTTGAAGTAAAAACTTAGTTAAAAATGTCTTTTACGGGAGTCACGTCGAAATCACTTCCCGATAAATAGTCCAGAAAGTATGTTATTTGCTTAAAAATTATATTTCTGGCGAATTGTTATCTTTTGAATGTGAATTTATATTAAAACACAGCAAAAAGCGGCTTTTCTAGTAGTCACGTATTAGTCACTTAACATTGATTATTAGAAAAATTTTAATTTGAAAAGCAAAAAATGGGTTGAAGCTTTTGGAAAGCAGCTTCATTTTAATTTAATTGAAAAATCCAAATTTTTCGAGTCACGACCTAGTCACTTATGTTTGATTAAAACATTTTTTTTTTTATTTTAGGAAACAAATTTGTTAAATAACTTATAATTTTTATTTTGGACATAAACTTAATGCAAAAACTTTGTAAAAATGTTTCTTACGGGAGTCACGCCAAAGTAATTTTCCCGATAAATAGTCAAAAAGTATGTTATTTACTTAACAACTACATTACTAGGGTACAAATATCTTCCACATGACAATTTATATTAAAACACAGCAAAAAACGGCTTTTCTATTAATCACGTATTAGTCACTTAAACTTGATTAGAGGAACATTTTTAATTTGAAAAGCGGAAATTGGATTGAAGCGTTTGGAATGAGGCTTCATCTGAATTTCATTTAAAAATTTTTTTTTCGTGTCACGCTTTAGTCACTTTAGGTTGATTAAAGCAAAAATTTGTCATTTTATTAAACAAATTTATTAATTAACTTAAAATTTTTGTTTTGGGCATACATTTAATGCAAAGACTTTAAAACACAGATAATGGCGTTTTTTCTAGTAGTCACTTATTAGTCACCTAAACTAGATTATCAGAAAATGTTAAATTTGAAAAGGGAAAATTGGATTGAAACGTTTGGAAAGAAGCTTCATCTGAATTTCATTGAAAATTTTTTTTTGTGTCACGCTTTAGTCACTTTAGGTTGATTAAAGTAAAAGTTTGTAATTTTATTAAACACATTTGTTAACTAACTTATAATTTTTTTTCGGATACAAATTTAATGTAAAATTATATTTAAAAATTTCGTTTACAGTAGTCACGTCGAAATTATTTCTCTATAAATAGTCCAGAAAGTATGTTATTTACTTAAAAACTACATTTCGAAGGCACAAATATCTTCCACATATTAATTTTTATTTAAACATAGCAAAAAAGGGTTTTCTAGTAGTCACGTATTAGTCACTTAACCTTGATTATCAGAAATTTTTTAATTTGAAAAAGGGAAATTGAATTATAGCTTTTGGAAAGAAGTTTGATCTGAAATTAATCGAAAAATACCATTTTTTTCGAGTCACACCCACTTCTGGTTTATTAAAGCAAAAGTTTATAATTTTATAAAAAAAAATTTTTAATTAACTTACAATTTTACTTTTGAATATAAATTTAACGTAAAATTATAATCAAAAATGTCTTTTTCAGAAGTCACGTGTTAGTCACTTTTAAAAAAATAGTTCAAGAAGAATTTATTTACTTAAAAAGTACATTACTGGGATATAAATATCTTCCACAAGTCAATTTATATTAAAACACAGCACAAAGCAGCTTTTCTAGTAGTCACGTATTATTCACTTAAACTCGATTATAAGAGAAATTTTAATTTTTAAAAGGGAAATTGGATTGAAGCGTTTGGAAAGAAGTTTCATCCGAATTTCATTGAAAAATTAATTTTTTTCGAGTCACGCTTTATTCACTTTGGATTAATAAATGCATTTTTTTTTTAATCTTATTAATTTTTTTTTATTAATTAACTTGTAATTATTATTTGGAATGTAAATTTAACGTAAAATTATATTTAAAAATGTCGTTTGCAGTAGGCACGTGTTAGTCACTTCTAGAAAAATAGTTTAAAACGTATTTTATTTACTTAAAAAATGCATTACCTGATTATAGTTATCTTCTAAATATGAATATATATTAAAACTCAGGTATTATTTGTTTATTCTAGTACTCATGTATTAGTCACTTAAACTTCAAAATCAGAAAAATTGTAATTAGCTATAAAAATGTATATTAATTATATTATAAAAAAGCGATAGTAGCTAAATAAAGTTAAATTAATCAGGTCTATAAAGAGATCTAGAAATGTCTATCAATTTTATAAAAACTTCTTTCACCAGACCTCGTTTGTCAATATGTATCTTGCTACTAGGTTCATATTATACTGTTAACGTTGTATGTGATTCTATTTTTTTTTATTATTAAACAAACCTCTAGCTACAAAAACAAAAAAAAATATATAGAATTATATATCAGTGTATCTACACATTATTAAAGATTAGATTTTTGCTCCATTTGTTAAGTGGCTTGGACCACCGTCATTTGTTTTGTTGGTGTGCTTACACACACCCTGAGTGTCATATAAAGTTTGTCTTTTTTGTCGTAGCCAAGTTTTTTTTTCATTTATGTTTTCCTTACAACTTCCTACAATTTCCCCACCGAACTTTGGGGCGAAAAAGAAAATTTATTTCTGGTGACTCTTGTACTCTTGCTGCTGATGTTGTTGTTTTTCTTTATGCTGGCTGGCACTTTACCAAATACTAAATAAAAATGTTAGTAGAAGTGTATAGAATGTTTGCTTATTATAGACTTCTTTCTTTTTCACATCTTTTTTATATCGGCCATAATTTTGTAAGGAGATGAACATTTGTATGGAGGAAATATCAACTTTAAAACACTTCAGGGTGATAAAAAGAAGATAAATTGTTATATAAAATAACAAATGAAAATTTACCACAAAAATACTACACAGTATATCATAGAAAAGAGTATTATTTTAAGTCACGCCGTAGTCACTTCAGGTTAATTTAAGCAAAGTTTTCAATATTATTAAACAAAATTGTTTATTAACTTATATTTTTCTTTTAGGTGTAAAATTAGTTTTTAAACTTATTTAAAAGTGTCTTTTACAAGAGTCACGTATTAGTCACTTCTAAATAAATAGTATAAAAAAAGTATGTTATTTGCTTAAAAAGTACGTTACAGATGTATATTTAACTTCTAAATATGATTATATATTAAAAACACATCTAAAAGCGTCTTTTAAAGGAGTCACTTTGTAGTCACTTCAGCTTGGTTAAACGAAACTATGTAATTTGCTTCAACAAAATTTATTAACATATATTTATATTATTTTTGTAAATTTTGTGAAAAATATTCGCAAAAAGTATTGCTTAGAGTCACGTCTTAGTCTCTTCTAAAGAAATATATATTTTTTTTTTATTTGCTTTAAAAATATATTATTGTCGTACATTTATGTTCTAATTATGAATTTAATGTAAAAAGATGTAGATGTATTCGAAAATTTTATAATTAGCTTAACAAAATTTATTACTGTAAAATTTTAATAAGAACTTATCTAAAATTATGATTTTAAGAGTCACATCTTAATCACTTCTAGATATTACTGGAAATATAGTTTGTTATTTGCATAAAGTAATATATCATTGTATTGTATTTTTGTTTTAAATGTGAGCTTAGAGTAAATTCACATATAAAAGTGTCTGTTTTAGATTTCACGTCTGAGTCACTTCAGCTTGATAAAGAAAAGTTTATAATTTTCTTAAAGAAATTTTATTATTTATGTATAAAAATCTGATGTTTATATATTTACTTCAAAAATTTAAGCACAAATGTATTTTATGGGAGTCACGTTGTAGTCACTTCTAGATTATAATGTATATCAAGTTTATAATTTATTTAGAGAAATCTATTACTATTGTATTATGTTTCAAATGTGAATTTTGAATATTAATAAACATGAAAGTGTTTGTTTTATATGTCACGTCTTACTCATTTGAGATTTATAATAGAATGTTTATAAGAAATTATATTGTTATTATATATGAGTTTCATTTTTATTAATTTGGAGTAAAAATGCTCCCAAAAATATATTTTATATGCATCACGTTGTACTCACTTCCGACATAAATTTAGTTTTTTGCTTAAAAAATCCATTACTATCCTTCATTTGTATTTTAATTGTAAACTTAAAGTAAAAGCACATGTAAAAATATCAATAAGTAAAGTCACGCCTTAGACACTTCAGCTTAATTCCGAAAATGTTTAATATCTAGAAACAAAAGTTAATACTTATGTATATTTAATTACTAAATAAGAATTTATAGTAAAATGACAGGACAAATTTTATTTTATAGCAGTCACGTCTTAGTCACTTTAGCTTAATTATCAGAAAATATAGAATTTGTCTAAGCAAGATCTATTAATAATTTGTATTTATTTTCTTGAAATGAGTTTAAGTTGAAAATGATTCCAAAAATTTATTTTAAACAAGTCACTTTTTAGTCACTTTGGGTTTATTAAAGGAAAGTTTTGAAATTCTAAGAAAAAAAAAATTATTAATAATGCATTGATATAATTTAAAAGCGAATTTAAAGTAAAAACACCAGCAATAGTGTTTCCTAAAGTAGTCACGTGTTAGTCACTTTAGCTAATTTGTCGAAAAGGCTTTAATTGTCTTTAAGAAAATTTATAACATTCGTATCTTCATCATAAAAAAGTCAATTTAGAGTAAAAACAGTTCTTGCAGTCTGCTAAAGTAGTCACGTCTTAGTCACTTATGCTTGATATACGAAAATTTATAAATTGTTTAAATATAATATACAACTAATGTATTTTTTATATTTTAAAAGTGAGTTTAGAGTAAAAATCGATTTAAAAATATATTTTGTAAGAGTCACGTTGTAGTCACTTTAGCTTTATTATCCGGAAAATTTTAATTTATTTAAAAAAATTTATTATTTATATATTTATGTTTTAAAAGTGAATTAATAGTAAAAAAAAACAAGACGAAGTGTCTTTTTGAATAGTCACGTCTTAGTCACTTTAGCTTGATTATTCGAAAATGTGTAACTTAATTAAACGAAATCCTTTACTAATGAATATTTGTATTTTAAAAGAAAGTTTAGAGCAAAAAATGCATACAAACTGTATTTTAAAGGAGTCACGTCAGAGTAATTTTAGCTTTATTAATTGAAATTTGTCAATTTTTTTTTTTAAATTATTAGTAACATAAATTTATGAACCAATAATGATTTTACAGTAAAATCATAGTCAAAAGTTTAATTTAAAGCAGTCACGCTGTAGTCACTTCTGCATAGAAATCAAAAAAAGGTTAAAAATTTCCTTTTTATTTTAAGTTTAACTTCTAAAAGAGAATGTAAAGCAAAAATACATTGAAAAATATATGTTATATATATATATATGTCCTAGTCACTTGTATATGATAATTGGATAATAAGTGAAAAAATTTTAAATTTAATTAGTAAAAAGTTTAATCGCTTTAAAAATGTTTCCGGGAATTTACTATTAGAAAAAATTTGGCGACACTTTTCAGTGTTCTCCTTAAGAAAAATTGTTGTCACGGTTATTTTTTGTATGTGTGTGTAATTGTTAAGTAAATGTGTGTAGTTATTCTTAGTACTTTTTTTTTGCTTTACTCGTCGTAAAACATTTGTCTACAATGCGCTTGTTCTATTAACTCTCCTCAAGTGAGTGTGTGTTTTATAGTGAGTGAGTGTATATATCACTAGATGTGTGTATGTGTGTAAATATAGAAAACTTTTTTTTTTTTATTCTTGTTAGAATTAAAAGGGCCGTCATGGTGTGTACTGTAAAGTTTTAGTTCATTTTTCTTGTTGTTGGTAATGCTGCTTTTTTTAAGGCAATTTCATGATTTAAAACCTGCAAAAAGTTTTTTTGTTGTAGTGTAAATACTAATGGTGCTACTGGTGGTGCTGCTACTGTTGTTGTTGTTGTTGTAGGATTTCGTTGTTGACTTTAGACTCTCTTTAAGTCGAGTGCCAGCCAAGCACATTGATGACAATAATACAACCAACCTTACTTGGCGTAAAGGAAAAGTGTAGAACAAACATTAAAAAACAAAAAATAAGAATAAAAAGTTTTTCCTTATATACAATTCCATTTTATTTTTTTCCTTTTGCAAGCTTTTCCTCCGCCATTCTTTTGTTACATTTCTTGGACGGGCTGTGTTTACTTCACACCAAACCAAACGATGAGTGTGTCAATGCAGTTGTTGGTAAAGAATGAGTATTAAGAGCCAGCCAAAGAGCTTTTCTGATACCAATAAAAACAACAAAAAACCCATTTGTTTCTTTTAAAGGATACCAACCTAAACGTCAACACTACTAGCAAAGATATTAATGATGACGAACATGATTATGTTAATCATAATAATGACGATTTTTAGCTTTAAAGTCTATAACAAAAATATCAAAATATATTCTTTGATTTTTTTGAAAGTTAACAACAAACAACAAAACAATTCAAGTGTACAACAACACTATTCATTCACTCAAAGTGTTGTTGTGTTATGGTGCTCTAGCTAACTCTATATTGCTGTCATAGTGTGAATTGTGTGTACTTTAAGCCACTCCTTCGTTGTTTTTATATATGAAAAGAAGCTAAGCGTCGCGGATTGGTGTCCCTTAACCAATAGTCTAGTGTAAACAACATTGGTTGTGGCTGATTTCTTACCAGGGGATCTCTCTATTTACAATTTGTTAAATTTTTTTTTTTTTTCGTTGGTTTTTTAAGTTTTCTTGACAATTTTGTCTTGTAACATTTTGGAGTGTGTATTTATGGTGTTTTTTTGTTAACATCTTTGTCGTTGTTACTTTGTTTTTATTGTTTTTGTGTTGGCAGCCACATTTTTTAACACCACCTCAAAATAATTTCAAAAAGTTTAAATTATGAAATGTCAACAAATTGTTAAACATTTAACATGAATTCAACTAAAATAGCAACTAAAAGTATGCTATAGAAAATCTATAAATACTGACAATGTCAGCTGAAATTATTATTTAAGGAAAATTTAATTTAGGTGTTAAATTGTTTTAAAATTGCTGAGTAAATTTTTATTTTGGAAGAGACAATTTAATATAAAAATAACTAGTTTTTGCAACTAAAAATAGGCTGATTTATATTATAGTATTTAACCTAAAAGTATGCTACAAAAACAATAACTATAAATGTAAAAAAAAAATACAATAATGTTAAAAATTTTAAGTTATTTAAATTTTAATTTTGAAAAGGGTATCAATTCTGGACAAAACCAGCAATTAGTTGAACTTAAAAGTATGCTAAGTTAACCTATTTAACCTAAAAGTATGCTACGAAATCAATAAATAATGGCAGTGTCATTTAAAATATAACACAGAACATAATTTTAGGGGTTAAAATTTGCAAAACAATGTTATTTATAAATAATTTATTATATAAAAGGCAAAAATCTATTTAATATTTTTAATAAAAAATTTAGTTCTAACAATCGGAAATTATATAATTTGCTTTTGTTAGAAACTTTAATAGTGTTTGTTGAAATATACTAATGAAATTTTGGATCAAAGTTAACTTGGAACAATAAAGTGTGAAACGTGAAAAAGTCGATTTAGCGATGTCTGTCCTTCCGTCTGACTGGCTGTCTGTTTATGTAAAAGTTGTGAAAAAAGTACAGGTTGCAATTTTAAAGTTATCTTGAGGAAATTTGGCACGAATAATTATTTTGGCAAAAGGATGAATATTTCCATGAAATTCAGCGCAAATAAGTTTTCTATAAGTATCAATCTTTACGTCAAATGAAGATCGGTCTATAATTGTCCATAGCTCCATATAAACCCTTCTATCGAAAATCACATATTTTATTTTACACTTAATAGAGTATCGGTCCGCAATTGATCACAGGTCTTTTATTATTTAACTTGAAGGATTACGACTTGATATTTCTTTATTCGATTCTTAATCTTGAATAAGATTCTGAGTCGATCTAGCTATGTCCGTCCGTCTGTCTTATGTAAGGTTTATTCGGTATTGAAAAAATCGGTTAACAAACAAAAAAGTTATGGGCCAAATACTAGAAACACTGGGTATCCCTTGTAGCTTAATTTCATACTTTTCTGCTTTAAAAATTCGGCCAAGCCGAATATAACATTCTCACTTGTTTATTTTAAATTTTCCAAGGCGAATAATTGATAAATAGCGAACGCATTAATGTGCGCCCTATAAAAATATAAACCTCTTCGAAATCCGATCCGAGAAATAACAAATATACAAGCGTTTAAAGAATCAGAAATATCCTATATTGAGACCCAATAGCTCCCCTTCTCGGCTACGTTAATGAGAACTTTAATATTCAGACATTCTTTTTGACAAATGTTGGGAAAATATCAAACATCCAATTTATTGATTTTACGTCGAAATATGTATGTAAAAATTGTACGAAAGTTAAAAAAAAAAATGGTTATTATTAGAATAAAGTACTTAATGCTGAAAAAGATTTGCAAAATAATGATTTTAACCCATTGTTGTCTTTGGAAAAATGTTCTTTATCTATGATTCTTATTTACTTATTTTGAAGTTATTTTATTAATCTTTAGTAAAAATAATTAGTAAAAATTATACTCAAAAGTGTTAAAAATATGACGCATAACGCGTCCAGTGCGTCAGTTTGTAAATAAATCTAAAAATTAGTTTCAGCAAACTGTATGTTTGACAATGGAACTTTTTAAAAGATGACTGTGAGGTATACTGTGAGCTGAACAATTCTATAATCAATTTAGAAGATCTTAGAATAGAAGATCTTACAGCTTTACATATCTGATATGTGATAAAAATAAAAATCTTTAGAATATTGTCTTTTTTTATTTAAATAAATTAGAAGAAATATAAAAAGTTATATGAAAAACTTTACCTCTTAAACAATAAAGAAAACGAAAATAATAAAAATAAAAATCTTTCCGGTTTCACATTTAGTTACAACTAAATATCTATTTATCTAACAATTCCTGGTAAATGACACTAATAACTGATTCTTAAATATTGGCCTATTTAAAGAAGTGCTTAAGGACAGTACTTATGTCAATCCTTTTTCAAAATCATATTATAGGTTAAATAAAATATATTCTTTTTCACCTCATCGGTGTATTATTCTGAATTCACCCATTTTTTACTATATTTTGAATGATATTGTAATGCCTGAAAAAGTTTAAACATGTCTCAAAAAAAGCAAATTCAAAAAAGAATGATACTTTTACTGAGGGAAAACGTTGCAAAATTCACAATGGTCACCTTAATAATTTACGGTATCGGCTTTTTGACACCTTTCGTTTATAATTTTTGAACACAAGGAATCGATTTTAATGTGATTTAATAATATGGAACTGATGTGGTGTCAGTGTTAATTTAAGTTAATTTAAGCATTTGGAATTAAAACACTATTGACACTGAAAAGTGTCAATCTGTGTACCGATATGGTTGATATTTCTAAGGGTTTGGTATTTCAGTTTAATCATTTGCTAAACTTAATCAGGAGATTGTTAATAGCTCAAAAAGTTTATAGGACTTTTAAAGTCTCCATAAACATTATAGCATAAAGTCAGTTCTAAATTACATACATAAGGACTGTCCAAGAAAAAATGTGCACTTTTTAAAACTAATATTACTAGACAACCATAAACCAAATGCAAATACCAAAAATTTATATATTGGTGTTCTGTTATTTTAACCAAATTAAGCCACCACTCACTATAAAAAAGATAGATCTCCGGGCATCTAAAATTTATTGAAGAAGACCAAATTGATAGCACAAAGCTGTCAAGATTTTCAGAATATGTGGCCATTAGAGAAGGCTGTAAGGTTGACAATAGTACTGTACAAAAACGAATGTGTTGTAATAAGAAAATAGTCCGATACATTTAATGGAGGCAAGTCACCAAATATAAATTTTATTTTATCCTTAGTGCAAATATATTACGCAATTTAATTAAATAAATCATTTTATGAAAAAACTTGCAAAAGTTAATTTTCTCATGGACAGGCCTTAAAATAAATAGAATTACCAAAATGTAATTAAAAAAAAAAAAAAGTTTACGAAAGACTATACATATTAAAATTTTATATCAATTTTTTTTTTTTTTTCATAAAATCATTTTTAGTTCTGGAATTAGAGTTTTATCGTAAATAAAATTGGATTAAGTTGGATTTCGCACACAGCAATTATACTTGCTCCGTTACTCTACCGTAAATGTAAATGTAGCGAATCAGCTGACACGTTTAGCAATTTTCAAACTGATTGAGACTTACTGTAAATATGTGTAATTGACATCACTGATGTTGATGTGTACAAAACAACAAAGTACTTGCTACACTTACATTTTGAGAAACCATCCACTTACGTTCCGTTTACATTTACGTTTTTACATTTACGGAAGAGTAACGGATCCTTTAGTTTATAGAAGAGAGAGGAGACGGGAATATAAAACGTTTTCATTCTCTTTATCTCTCTCGCCTACGAAGTTAGAATTGCATCAAGAAAACTTGCTGTGTGTGAACCCTGACCAAAATGTTTTCTCCCTTTAGCTAGATTTGTTAAAGTTCAGATAGTACTTTTTTCGCCCTCAGAGAACTCAGTGCAAAATTCAAAGAATGTAATTTGTATTTTCCAAACGAAGTATTAATTACTTCACCAAAATTATTAAATGATTTGATTCTGATTAAATATTATGGTTATTAAAATAAACTTAAAGAGAAAAAAGTCCAAGATTAATACTTAAAATCGAAAAAACTAAAGCTGTAGTAGTTTCATTCATTACCTGAATTTTTAATTCGAACTGGGGAATATCTAGCTAATCGTTTGACAATATCAAATGACTCGAGGGAGTACTACTTTGATACTTTTGAATGTTAAATTTTACATCCCTGATTCAGAACTTAAAAAACTCTTATTAGAAAATTATTTTTACTTAAAGTTTTTATTGGAAACCTTTACTTTAAATAAGAAAAGTTTAATTAGATACGATTTGATCATCAATACAAATAGGTATTAAGGACATTTTTTTAAATCTTATAGATTTCGTGTAAAGATCTAATGATTGAAATGAATAGTGTCAATATGCAAAAACTTGGTAATGGTATGTAGTTATCGTCTACATTACATAGAAAGAGTTTAGTTACTACTTATTTATAACCCGGTAGTTAATTACTTATTTATGATCACAGTTGTTGAAAAATACTGTTTTTGTTAATTTTTTATTCAGTTTATCAATTAATCTGCCTGTTTATGAAATCATTATCACAATTGGATTGGAAACAAAATTCCATTAAAATTTCAATATGAAATGGGTTTATGAAAACGTAACGAAAATAATTTTTATGTTCTTAAATAAGCGTTGTTGAGAAGAAAATATTGAAATTTTCAAATCCAATTGTTGAATTTCATAGATAGATATGGAATGCCTAAACCCAATTTATTATTTTTTGTTGAGAAAATGTTGTAAAACCAATCCGTGTTGGAGATTCTATAAACAGGCAAAATATATTTAAAGAAGGAATAAATATGTGGCGAGACAAAATTAGCTTATGATTTAAATTTTAATCTAAAATAGTTTTTAAAATTTAAAATATTATTGTTAATATATTTCCACGTTTTAACTAAATCCTCTTGTTTTAACTTATAATGACTTTAACAACTTAAAAGTAATTATTTCTTGCAATGACATCTAAGTTATGACATGAGATAAGTAGTTGCCTCTAATGTCATCACCATGTTAAAATAATGGGTTATTCAGCTAATGTGTAAGTTGTACAGTATGCGTGGTCATTTTAGAGCTTGTTTTTGCTAAAGATTTTGAAGAAGTCAAATTTGAAAATAAATAAAATATATAAAGTGCAAGGGATCGTAATAAAAGTTAAGGTCTTTTAAAAAATCTTCTAGAGCAAATAAATAAAACATTCTTAAATTGAAAATTTTAATATAAAAAATTAGGTCCCTATATTATATATAGCGGTATTCTTCTCTTTTTCATATTCATTGTAATAATATGAAAAAATCTACCGTTTTTCTTGTGTTAATCAAGCAAACGTACAGTTTTTATATTAAGAAATGATTTTATTCTAATTATATTTTTTTAGATATTCAGTTAAAAGTATAAACGTTTACCATTTCTTGTAGAATTACTACGATATGACCACTTTTTATTGCCTTGTATAGGGATTTTTATTATTGAAGAGAAATTTCAGTTCATTTTGATTTTTTTTTTTTTCTTGTCTCCAATAAGCTCATTCTTAGTGCCTGCCGTATAGTCTTTTTCTTCATAGATCTTACAAATTATCTTAACCTAAATATTTTAAACAACGTTACAGTCGAATGAATGGAGCATCGATTAGATTTCTTAAGATTTCATTATTTTTGGTAGAAATTTATGATTTAACTACATATGGCGTGTGTGTGTACCTGCATTACCATGGTGATAAATCCACTGCATATAATCAAAAGTATCTTTAATCTTGGAATAATATTGTATGCTGCAACTTTTCTATATAAGGTCTATTATTAGTTCCATAATACAATATTTGCTTTCTATACCCACAAACCGAATATTTTTCAAGAAAAAAGGATCAGATAATTATTCTTATTTCTCAAGTCATAACAATAAGAATCATAACAATCAAAATAATTCCATTTGGACCCAAACAAGAAAAAAAGAAATAATCGAAAATTCTGAGATCATTATGACATAAGCAGGAAGAGATTTGCAGGTTACATGTTCTCCAACATTTAGCAAAATAATAAGTTAAGGTTACTGGATGACACTCGGAGGTTATTTTTGCAGTTTTGAAAGTTGTGCATGGTAGCAGCCCAAAAAAAGCTTAATTTGCTTTTAATTAATGCTGAATTTTAATTTAATTTTTTTTTATATTGCAATTTATGCAACAAAACTAAAATTAATATTGAACAGTTTAAGAGTTACTTTGAAACCATTTTCAAACTTTAAGAAAATTTGACTAATTTCTTTGCTATTTTAGCCCCTGTGTTTTGGTTATAATTAATCATTTTTATTAAGCAGAAGTAGTAAAATATTATTTTTATATTAATGGCTAAAATTCTTTTGCGAATTTTTAAATATTTGTGGTGTTTAAAAATATAAAACAGATCAAAAAATTATTATTTTTTATTTTTAAAAATGTTTTTTTTTTTTATTTTTAAAATAATATTAGCAAATTAATGTTTAACTTGTCACATTTTACCTTTTAGGCATAAAAATATCAAAAATTTTATAAATTATTTTTAGAATATTAACAATTTAAGCAAGATTAATTATTTTTTATTTTAAACAAATATAAGAGATAAATATGTTAATGACCTTAACAAAAATATAAATTTTGTAATGATTAACTGTTAATTTCTTTATGAGAACCAAAAATAAACACACAAAAAATAGAGAGTTGTGGCCACTGAGGAGTTTAATAGAGAGATTAAGAGATTTTACCGTTAATTTTATGGAATAAACAGGGCTGCTTATAAGGTAAAGGTGATACAATAATTGACTTATTTAAATCCTTTTGTGTTAAAGAAAATTTATATTAATTTATATAATTTTTATTTTTTTTTTTTAAAAATTAATAAACATTATAAAACTTTTAACACTGTTTTTTTATTTATATAAAAGAATTAAATATTAAATTTGTTTAATAATTTGATTTTTTTTTAAAGTATGATTTGTTTTATATATTTTTTTTAAATTTAAAATTTGTTAATTTTTTTAACACTTTTTTTCTCTTCTTAATTTTTTTTAAGAAAATTTTTTAAATTCTTTTTTTATTTATTTGTTTAAATATTCCTTGTTTTCAATAAATTTATTTTTACGTTTATATTTTCACATTTTTGTTTATTTAACTTTATCGCGACGGCAAAATTTGTTGTTAAAGCACTTTAAAGCTCCCAAGCGGTATTATCGTCTTCTAGACTTTTTTCATGTCTAGTAAGAAAAACACAAACGTATGTATTAACAACAAAACTAACAAGTAAATCAACACTGTTGTTGCAATTTCTAAGAATTTGTTTTTGTTTTTTTTTTTTTTTTGTTTTATTTTTTTCAAATACGATAAAAACCAAAAAAGAAAAAAATCTATGCAAAAGCAAATAAAAAACACAAGGAAAAAATCACCGTCAAATACGTACGAATCGAATTGAATCGCCCGCGCGCTACTTATGCTTCCTTTAGTATCAAATCACATCAAAAACGCGCGACATTTGCATTAACAATGACACCACACACAAAGCGAAACATATTTCCACCTTCACCCGGTTTGTACGTTGGATGGATGGTTCGATGGTTGTTGTATATGAATAGATAGATGACTTAGCTGGCTGACTGGCAAAGTTCTGCTCCACACACAGAGACGAGAGTTAAAAAAAATCGACTTTTTTGTTTTTTTTTTTGAAATGATTGTGGCAAGCAGGCTAGGAAGAAGCAGCAGCAGCAAAAGTATTAAAAAAAAACTATACTAAATATTTGTTGAAAATATGGCGTACGGTGTTGGCTGGCAGGCTGGCTGGTGTGTTTGTTTGTTTGTGTATTGTTTTGTAAGTTACCTTAATTTTTCTTATGCGAAATTCAAACAAAGCATGTCTAAGATACACGATACTGATACATTGCTTAAGAAAACAATAGCGACAACGTGAATAATGTTTACAGTGGCGTTGACGGCACGATAAGATGCGTCAAGTAGACATTTAGTAAGCGACGAATCTGACAAAAATCGAGTCTGAATAAATGTAATAGCAATAACAACAATAACAAAACTCTCTTACACATACATAACAAAACAAGATGGCTTTTGCAAAAACACAAAAAAGTAAAAAACATTGAAGGTGGTCAACACACAAATAAATCAAAGAAACACTAAACTTTTTTTCTTTTTATAAAGAAAAACAAAATACCAAGAGAAGAGTAGAGAAAAATTCTCATTAAGCAAAACAAAATTCCAATACGAATAAACAAAATCCTGTTTTTTAAGGCAAATTTATAAGAGTGTATGTTTTTTTGTTTAATGCACTCTCTATTATTACTCTCACTCTCTTAATTATGTTCTGTGTTTTGTTTTCTTTTTTTGATTTTGCCAGAATTTTGCAGAGTCTGCATGAGTGTTTGTAGTTAGTTTTACTCCATATTTAATGCAGTTTTTTCTTTATGCATTTAAAGCGCATGTGTTAGAGTAGTTTTTGTTATAATAACACAAAGGTTTCTCTCTTACTCAAGCCAAGAATTACAGAAAAAAATAAACAATAGTTGTCATGCTCTGGCCTTTAAAAGAAAACCTCTTAAACATATATTTCATATAAAAATAAAGGGAGATGATTATATTTAAAATTCACCTCACTAAGAAATAAGAAAAAACAAAAAAGGAAATAAAATAAAATCCATTAAAGCCCAAGCCTATGGTGAGTTTACAAAGCAAATAAAACACCAGGTAATTATGGAATTAAATTAAAAATCCTTAAAAATCTTATAAGATTTTTTAAAGGAAATTCGAATAAGAAATTTAAAATAAATTCTCTTAAATGTTAATTCAAATTAAAAAAAAGAAAAAAACAGATTTCAATTATTAATATTAAATGGAAAAAATCTGAAGTATTATTATTATTTTTTTAATAAAAAAAACCTGCTTAGTAGCACAAAAAATATGATTTATGACATTTTGCCAGGAAGTGATCAAGTAGCCACTCCTCTTTTTTTAATGAAAAAAATAAAAAAAAATGTGTTGGCAAGCTGCAAATGAAGGGTTTCAAAAAAAAAAAGATGCAAATGAAGGGTTTCAAAAAAAAAAAAAAAAAAAAAAAAAAAATGCAAATGAAGGGGTTTAGATAAAATTCAAATTTGCTAAAGAAAAAATTTAAATAATAATAAAAAAAAAAGTAAAGACAAATAAACAAAAGAGTTTAAGATTTTAACGTTTGGTAAGGATCTTTTTGTAAATACACTTAAAGGTACAACAACAGCTTAAATTAAACATCAACCCTTAGCTCTTAAATAAACTGTATTTAAAAAAAAAAAAACTATAAAATTTATTGCTCAAGAAATATTTATAACTAAAAACATTTAATTAAATTAAAATCTAAAAAAGGAAAAACATTTTTTTTTAATAATCATCAAGTCTGTTAGCATTTAACTGGCAAATATTTAAGAAAATTTATGAATATTATATATCATTGGAAAGGTCATAGAGTATTTTATAAGAATATATAAAAATAATCTTGATAATTTATTTGTATACATTTTTGAAATATTTATTTGTAAAAAAAAAATCTTCGAAAATGTTTCCTTAACTTGACTAAAAATATTTTAATTATTTTATTTATGGGAAAGAAAATTATTTAATTTACTATAAAAAATATAGAGAAATTATTTTCCTACCTCTTTATTGAATTAAAAATATTTTGTGGTGTGAAAAATAATAATTACTTAACCTCAAATATTTTCCAAAAAATAAAAAAGAATTGAACCTACCCAGGAAAAATTTTAGAACATGTTCTAAAATCATTAGTTCTAGAACTGGTGTAATCAGAACCTCTTCAGATTCTTTAATAATATCCTCAGAACTAATGGAATCACAACCCATTCTGATACTAATGAAGAATGAAGAAGCTTATTGTGATTCTAAATTCGTTTTAAGGAATGTTTTAGAGAACTAGTGCTTAAGAACTAATTCTATATGACTTCTACATCACTTCTAAGAACAAATTACTGGTTCTTGAATGACTTCCTAGAACTGTTTAAAAAACTTGTATACAAAAATTTCAATAATTAAAAAAAGAGTATTTAGAAAATTAAATTGATTTCAAAGGTGGCCTTTAGAAAATAACCCATTAGAATAAAAAATTAAAAAAAAAAACAGGTTCTGAAACCGTTCCCTAACGCTTCTATGGAGCTAGTTCTAAATGTAATAATTTCGAAAAAAAATCATTGATTAAAGAACTAATTCTATAACCGTTCCATAGAACGGGTACTGGCTAGCTAACACTTCCATAGAACTAGTTCTGGAGGTGACAATTTCAAACAAAAATCATTGGTCGTAACGCCAAAGTAGAACAAGTACAGGCTATTTGCATGTGTTCTGGAACTAGTTGTAGAACTAATACAATTTTTCTTGATTAAAAAATGAATAATAAATTATTTGAATTTAAAAATAATTTTTGAGAAAATAAAATTAGAATAAATAAATTAAAATAATAATTTAACCTCAAATATTTTTGAAAAACTAAAGAAAATTTGGGCATATTTTATATCTCTGGAAAGGAAATTATGTTGGCTGCTTAAAAAATATATAAATAACTTCAATACTTTAAAATATAAATTTATAAAAATTAAAAAAAAAAAAAAAAAAATCATTCAAAGTTTTGCCCTAAAAATTAACCTAAAATATTTTTTACTAATTAAAGGATAATTGGAAGTATTTTATATCTTTATATTATCGTGACTTAATAAACTTTAAAATGAAATAGTTTCGGTTCTATAAAAGTTATTCAGTTATGTGAGGGAAAACGAACCGATTTTAAATCGAAAAAATGTGTTAAGTACTTATATTTTCGTTTTTGTTATTGATAAAAATTATATTTAAAACACTTTCTATTAGATTTTATTAAATAATTTTTAATATTTCTCTAAAATTAATTGTTATTTTTCACATGGGCTATATACTCTTAATGAAAAATATATCATTGTTGAAAAATGATTATTGAAATCGATTGGGTTTCATCACATACCTGATTGATTTCAATTTTTTTCTATATAATAAAGAATTATGTCAGCTAAGCAATATATTTTAGACAAAAAACCAATCAAGTTTATAGTTTTTCTGAGTTTTGCAATTAAGTTAAAATTTTTTTTTTTTTTTTTTGAGAAACTATAAATATTTAATCTGTAATTAAATCCTTAATAGTAAAGATATCTTATTGAAATTTTCGGTAAATATAGACTTTATCGTATAAAATGACTTTATCGTAAAAATCTTTAAGATTTTTGAAAAAGAAACCCACAATTCCCAAAGAAAAACGCCGCAATTCTTAAAAATGGGTTTTTTTCACATTTTCGGCAGTGGATTTTATAAATTTTTCCGAAGCCCTGCAAATTTTAAATGAAAACTTTTAACAATATATTATAGATTCCTAAACTGCATACCGTTTGCCGATTCGTGTTTTGGGTTTTTAGAAAATATAGACTAAAGTCTAAATTTTTATATAAAATTGGTCAAATTCGGAAGGGTCTGTACCTGGACCACTTGAGTTACTGGGTCTGTTTTTTACTTTAAAAACATCTTTATAAAGATACCTTTCAGAAAAGTATAAAATGATTATATGTTGTTAAAGAAAAATTTATTTTAGAGAAAAAAGAGTGTAGATACTTTTTAGGCCAAAAAAATGTTTCCAATTTTCAAATTCAAAATCGTTTATTTTTGGACTCGGTAAAGATATCGACTTCAAATTTCTTTTATTCAATAAATAATTTTGTTCTTTAACTAGTTAAAAGAAAAACTAATAAAATCGGTGGGAAATACTGGCATATATATGAAAAAACTGGACCAAACTTATGCAAATTTGAGGTACTTAAAAGTTCAAACGCACATAACTCGAAAACTATAAGAAATAAATAGAACATGCAAGCATGTTTTTTTAGGTCTTATCAGGGCCTACAATAATATTTGAAATCGGACGAGAAAAAAATTTCAGCAAGCAATTAAATATTTTGTATGTTAGAGGTACCCTACTTTTAGCCCCTTTAGCTGCACCTCTGAGGGGTTTGTTGGGTCCCTCAACCAAAATTAACATTGTACACTCCTCTGCTACATCTATACCAAATTTCTCGCAAATCCAATCAGTCGATCAGAAGTTACAGATTTATTTCTAAAAATTTTCGATTCTGGCCCACTGTGCATTATAAGGGGCTTTAAACAAATTATAAACATTTAATAAGAATAGTAAAAGAAGAAAAGATTTTAACAAAAAATAATTTTACTTTCCCCATAATAAGCGGAATTTTGGTTTAATATATTTCTCAAATAAGAAAGAACAAGTATAAATTATATATATCATTAGAAAGGATATTGTAACAGCTCAATGAAAATATCAAAATATTTAGATATTTTTTTAAATAAAAAATGAGAATGTTTAGAAATAAATAAAAAACTTTATGAATTTCACAACTTTTTAAAGGTAATTATGTCTGATATTTAAAAAAATATCAATAATTTTAATATTTTGATTTATTAAGGACCTAATTTTGTAAAACACTTCCCCTCACTTCGAATAATTTTTCATGAAAATTGTTTTTATTTTTTGAAAATTTTTTCAAAGTTAGGTGAAGGGAATTATTTATTAAATTAAAACAGAACTCTTTGTAAAAATTAAAAAAAATCTTTGAAATTAACAAAGTATTTTCGAAATCAATAAAAAAATTAATTTGACTACTTAACAAAAATAATAACAATTGTTATTATTATTTTTGTTAAGTAATTTCTTTTTAGAAGTGATGTAGAAGTCATACAGAATTTGTTCTTAAGCTCTAGTTCTCTAAAGCATTCATTAAAACGAATTGAGAATAGCAATAAAGTTCTACTCCATTTGTGTCAGAATTGGTTGTAATACCACTAGTTCTTAGGATGTTTTTAAAGAATCTGAAGTGGTTCTGACTATACCAGTTCTAGAACTAATGATTTTAGAACATATTCTAAAATTTTTCCTGGGTAATAATAATTAAATTATTTTATTTATAAAAAAACTTCGCAAAAAAAATCTACATAACCTCAAATTTAAGCTGATATTTCTGCTTAAACATAATGAAAAGGTATCCATATTATATATCAAGGGCAAGAAAATTGTATCTAATTTATGGAAATGTATAAAGAATTTTAATAGTATTATATATTAAAAAGTTAGAACAGACTTTATGGAAAAAATTAATACTTTAAAAATTTTCTTCGGAAATGGCGATAAATTCAGGGAAAGGTGATATCAACATTTTAATGAATTTTTTACTGAATATTAGATTAAAAAAATAAGTTTTAGAATTTTAAGATATTTTTTGGCACAATGGTAGTGTCCGTCCATCTGTCTATACATTAGAGTTAAAAAGGTCAAAAATTATGCATATTTCAGGGAAAGGTGATATCAACACTTTAATGATCACGTTTAATTTTCCTATTTATAAGTAAGTAAAAAAATGTATTTTTAGAATTATAAGATGTTTTTTGGCTGAAGGGTAATGTCTGTCCGTCCGTCTACACATTTGGGTTAAATGATTTGCAAATGACACTTAATTCAGGAAAACGTGATATCCGAATTTTAATGATCACATTCTATTTTTGCTATTTATTAGTTAGTAAAAAATGCATTTTTAGAATTCTAAAATATTTTTTGGCAGAATGGCAAAGTCCGTTCATCTGTCTATACATTTGAGTTAAATGGTTTGAAAATGGTACTTAATTCAGGGAAAGGTAATGTCAATACTTTAATGTTTAGACTTAATTTTTATATTAATCAAGAAGTAAAAAATAATATATTCTTGGAATTTAAAGACTCTTTTTTTAAAGAATTCTAATGTCTGTCCTTCCGTCCGCCTGTTTATTAATTTTTGCAAACTTGCCAATTCAAAATCGTTTATTTTTTGACTCAATTAAGATATCGGTTAGAAATTTTCATTTTTCGATAGACAAATTTATTTTTTAATATATATGTATTATTTTTCAGAAAATTTTCAAAACAAACATCCTGTTAAAACGCTATGTTGATGCCATGAAAATTGAAATTTTGTGTATTTTAGTACAATTTTCAAAAAAATAATAAAAATATTAAGATAAAATAAAATTTATAAATACTTGATGGAAAGTACTCCTAAAAACCTAAAGTTGATCGTTCCATTTTAAATTTTTACTTTAAAAGACTTTTTATTTAAAATAAATGCACTGAAAGTTAATGAAAATTGAATTTTTTACTCTTTTTTCCAAAATTTTAAAAAATGTTTTACTTTAACAGCTCCTTATAAGAAAACAACACAACCTAGCTTAATGATTTTAATTGATGTTGATACATAATTTTGTCTACTTTTATTCGTTACCCAACTTTATTACAAAAATTTAAATTTCAAAATTTAATTAATCGCCATTTTTTAAACATTTTACCCCAGCGTGCATTTGTTGCAACGAAAAAATATTAAAAAGAAAAAAAAAATTGATTTAAATTTTATAGCATTGGAAAGCATATTTTGTCTAGTTTCTAAAAAGATTTAAGTAATATAATATTTATATAAATTTAATTATAAAAAAATAAAATTTGTCAAAATTAATTTGTTCTACATAACCTCAAATTTAAGTTAATTTATGTTCCATTTCAGAAGGAAATGTTATGAATATTTTATATAATTGGAGAGGAAATTTTAACTATTTTATAAAACTATAGAAATGATATAAATCTTTTAACTTATTTTGAAATTATGACAGAGTTTGTAAAAAAAATAGAAAAAATTTCCAAATATTTTTTGGAATTTAAAATATTAAAAAAGACCTTTAAAAAACTAAAAACATATATTTTTGGAAAAATAATATTTTGTATTTTCTGTATTTAATAATTTAATTAATAATTATAATAATTAAAAAAAAAATAAAAAAAAGAAAAAAATAGAAAATTTAACTGGATTTTTACTTTAAATATTAAAAGAAAAAAAATATATTAATTAAATATGTTTTTTGTTGCATTTTCCAAGGGATAAAGGACTACATTTTTTAAAAATTAGCTTAATTGTCTTAAGATTTTTTAAAAATTGTCAAAGATTTTGACTAATTAAATGCATTGATTTATTATTATTTTATTTTTTTGCGAATCAGAATTTAATGTAATTTTTTTTTTTTTAATTTTGAAGAAATTTTGTATTATTTTTTAAATAAAATTCTTCAAAAAATGTATAAATTTTTAAATTTTCGTTACATAAAATAAATCATTCCAAAATTTTTGCTTAAATGGTGATAACTTTACTTCAATTATGTATTTTATTTTGAAAATCAATCACCCAAAAATTATGCTAAATAATTATAATTTTGTTAAGAAATTTTCTTTAAACATTCCTTTGCGATATCTATAAAATAAAATTTATTTCCTAATAATTTGCTTATTTGAAAACTCCTATCATTTAGGGAAATTTCCCACTGTAACTTAATTTTATTTAAAATTTTTTTATCTTTTAAATTTATCAACAAACATATTAACACGCCAAAAAATAACCTCACATTTCAAACACTCATTAAATTTACAACTATTTCAAAACAAAAAACAACCTAAAGAATTTTTTTTTTTTTTTTGTAATTTCTTAAATTTTTTTAGAAAATCAATGAAATGATGACAATTGAAAAAATAAGAAAATTTTTTACTTCACTCAAAGTAAAACAGCATAGAAATGCAAAAAAAAAAACATTACACACACTCACTCATAAACACAAGAGAAAGAAAAAAAAAACGTGCTAAAGGCAACGCCTCTTGTGACAAATGACAACCATTTTCTTGGGAGGGGTATAAAACTCGAAAACAAAACAAAAAAAACAATATAAAAACTATAGTTAGCTCTTTTTAAAGCGCAGGTTTATAAACAAAAAATTACTCTTTTATAATACAGGGAAAAACAATAATGAGTAAAAGAGACCTAAACAAATTAGTCAAAGAGCAAAAAACAAATATTAGCAAAAATACACACACACGCTCTCACACAAATTAAAAGCAAAACAAAATAAATAAAAAAAAACACCACTCTTTTGTATGGCAAATACACTCTTAAGAGTGGTGAATTTGAAATCAAATGTGGATTGTAAGTTTTTCTTTATGAAGATCATTTGGGGTGTGGCTTAAAATGGGTTTAATACAAAATTTAAACTCAATTGCAAAACAAATACATTTTTATATTTATAAAAAAAAAGAAAGAAAAACTAACAACAAAATAAACTTTAGTTGTCATTTTTTTCACACTTTTAATCAATAAATAAACTAAGGCACTCACACTCGTCTGTTGTTATATACTAATACATTTACTTACAATTTATATTTTAATGAAAGTATGTATTAGAAAGATTGTTTGTTGTCTATGAAGCATAGCTGGTATGTGTTCGCTTTGAATTTTGTTTTCTTATACAAGTATTTGTGTATTGTTTGGTTCGTTGGATAATCTTAAGTAATTTATTTTAGAAAAAAAAAAAAAAAATAAATAAATAAATTCGTCATAACAGATTAAACAACTTTTAAGAAAGTATGTTAAGTAAGAGATATATTAAATTTTATATGGAGGCAATGTTATATAAAAATATTAAATTAAAAACAATTGTAATGAATTGGGATAAGAAATTTAGTTTTTTGTGTAAAGAAAAAATAAATTTTTTTTGTTCAATAATTTTAACTATTAGTTACTTTATGACGTATAAAAAGTAAGCAAAAAAAAAAAAAGGTATTTGAAAATTAAAAAAATAGTTTTACAAAATGTTTAATAATATTTCGTATAATTTTTAATTTTGAAAACATAATTTTATTAATATTGATTTAAGAAATTTAAAAGATTATAATTTAAAAAAAAAAAGTTTATTTAGATCTGAAGAAATCATTTAAAAAATCATGACAAAATGTCCGCCAAATTGCAAAAAAAAAAACTGTATTTATGTGCAAATTTAGATTTAAGACAATTTTTTTTTTTTTTTTTTTTTTTTGTTAAAGAAAATTGGGGGTTTTGAGGATTTTTTTTTAACATTTGGATAGAAAGCACTTTTTTAATCGAATTTCTACACCCAGAGAAATATTAATCACATATGTGTTGAAAACAATACCATTATGTGTCAATAGTGAATCTACACCGTATGTGTTTAAATAAAACACTGCGTGTTCAATTCTTATTGAAAATCGATACCTAATTGGTACCAAGTTGAAACCATTTCGGTATCAAATTGTTAAATTACATATGTTTTCTATTAAATTTGACGAAAGGTATTAAAAAGCTGTTACCGTAAATTACCAATGTGAGCACAACCGTTGTTGATTTTGAATCGAATTTTTTCCCTTAGTGTCTTAGTGTCAAATTGTCTTGATTTTGGGTTGATTTTTTTTTTAATATAAATTATAATTTTTAGTAAAAAAATATTATTTTTAACAAATTTTTGCTTTAAAAAAAATCGTAAAAAATCGAAATCTAATAAAAACAAGAATAAATTTTTTATTATTTACCTTTAAGTTGCAATTAAAACGAACCATATTTGATTTAAATTAATGGACAGATCTTGACTTTATTCACAATAAAGTAAAGTTATCTTATTTAAGAAATTATTATTATCATAATTATTATTACAACCCAGCAAAAAAAGGAACTGACAAATAGCTGAAAAAGTCATTAATTTAACATTGTGTTGGCATTGGAAAGAAGTAGTTACTGGGGCAAAATAGCTGTAGAAGTTCTTTTTTTAAACCAGTGTTATCATTGGTAGTATGTTCTTCTTTTATGCTTCTTGTTCATTTCTTTTGAAGTATGTACTTACTTTAAAAATATGTTTATGAATTTTTTTGTACAAAAATTTAGTTTTAGCCTTTTTAAAAAATAATCAAAATGCATTAAAATTTATAAAATTTTAATTTTCTTAGAAATTATTAACCTTTTTTCCAGCTAAAATTTCATTTATTTTCACTTTTTTGGAAGTAATTATTAAGAATTTCGAAAAAATTTTAAAATATTCACTTTGTACTACTTTTGAAGTAATGAAAATGTTATTTTTTGAAAGCTCGTGATTGTTTTTTTTTTTTTTGCTGGGAAGGGGTTTTAGGAACTTTAAGGTCCTACGTTCTCAGGCAATTTTTTAATGCGAGGGCTAATTCTGTATCCTAAATTTACTTCAAAAATGTTCTTTGTCAAAAAATGTAAGTTTACAATAAAAAAAATTCTCATGCTATAATTGTTTACAACTTTTTAAGACTAATTTACTTTTGGAAACAAAGCTCTATAGAAGGTCATCTTACATCGCTAGTATGCAGAATACAATAATGGATATTGTTGGTGCCAGAACCCCAATAACTTAAGGTCAAAATTAACTTTTAGGTGTAAATTCTGTTTTTGGTGAAAATTTAATTCTTGTCGTTTTATTGAAGAATATAAAAAAAAGATTTTTGGTAAAAAAAAGATTCTCGAGAAAATGTATTTTATTAAAGAATCTCTGTTTTGGTTAAAATTTTGTTTTTTTGCAAAAAAAAAAAAAAAAAATATATGTAATATGGTAAACATGAGTTATGTTGGTCACAATTACTAATATGGTTCCCAAAAATTTTATTCTACTATTATATTCTAAAGAAAAAATATAGTAACCATATTTTGGTTGTGGTAATCAAGTATTTGTTTTCGTAGTTAGATTAATTTTGTGCTAAACATGAATTTTGTTTGTCATAATCCCTAATTTTATTCTAGAGAAATTATAGGTCAATCATATTTTGGTTGTGGTAATCAAATATTGGTTTCCGTAACCAGATAAATTTTGTGGTAAACATGTTTGTAACAACACTAATAGGTTCACTTACGTTTTATTGTAAAATTTATTCTAGAGTAAAAATATCAACCATATTTTGGTAATGGTAATCAAGTATTTGTTTGCATAACAAGATAAATTTTGTGGTATACATGAATTATGTTTATCACAATCACTAATTTTATTCTAGAGAAATTATAGGTCACCATATTTTGGTTGTGGTAATCAAATATTGGTTTCCGTAACCAGATAAATTTTGTGGTAAACATATTTGTAACAACCACTAATATGGTTCACTTAAATGTTATAGTAGAATTTTATTCTAGAGAAAATAATATAGCAACCATATTTTGCTTGTGGTAATCAGATATTTGTTTCCGTTACCAGATTAATTTTAAGGTAAACATGAATTATGTTTGTCACAACCACTAATAAGGTTCACTTTAATTTTATTTTAGAATTTTTTTCTAGAGAAACAAATGTAGCAACCATATTTTTCTTATGGTAATCAGATATTTGTTTCTGTTACCACATTAATTTTATGGTAAACATGAATTATTTATGTCACAACCACTAATATGGCTTAATTGAAAACATAAAAGTGATTGCGACGTACATTTCTTATGTTTACAAAAAAAAAAAAAAAAAAATAGTTACATGAATAAATATTTAATTACCACAACCATAATATGGACGCTTTAATATTATCCAAATTTCGAGTGACCATGGGTTAGCTTAGGTTTGATAGAAGACCACACGGGGCCGCGTGTAATCACAAGACCATATTTGTTGATCAAAATTGAATCCTCGGAAGTTCGTTATCGTTTATATGATGCACGTTTAGAATCAGCATCATAAAAACAGCTGCAGCTTCACGTTCTCTTGCTAGTCCCATTCATAGTGTAATTGTATGTTTCGTTCACTCAGTTAAGTTAATTTAACAAATTTCAACATCTTCATTGGATTCGTTACTCTCAGTTCTTCTAAATCCTGAAAGAATGTGATAATGCATGATAATTGACAAAGGTAGTGGAATGTATCCTCCTCTGCACAGACTAATTTTGTCCAGAAAATACCTCAGTTCGTTATGGCCTGTAATAATCCCAATTCAGTTCGCATTTCTCTATATTAAGTAGAAACTTTAATGTATTTTTGTATTTTGGTTTCCAGAGTTTCTTCGTTTGACTACAACGTTTCAGATTTAGTATTTAATTTATCATATGATAAATTGAATTTAATCCTTGATAGACATCTTCATAAGCAGTATTCACATTAATATCGCTCCTGCTAGTGCCAATTCGTCAGCGTATTCGTTGCCTTGTATATTATTATGACCCGGTACCCAGTTCAGTTTCAATGAGTGTTGTACATCGAGAACCTGAAGGCCCAACAAGTCAATCTTCGAACGCAACGTAGAATGAAAAAAGTATCGTGAACCTTTTTGTACAAACAGTCAAAAAAAGTAAATGTTTCATAAGTTTTTGAACATTCTTTAGGTAAACAATCCTGTTCTTTCGTTATTTTGTAAAGAAAATAAATATTACAGGGTTGTCAAAAAGTCAAGTAGCTACGTAAAAATCAATTTTTTATAGATTTCTGCGATACGTCACCTGGGATTTTTGTGTCAATAGCTACTTATACATATCTGCATAAAACGGGTTAAAACAGCTGATTGCGATACGAAGATTTTTTGTTGAGCCTTGAAGCTTGATACTATTCCTATTACAGACTGCCTTTATCGTAGCTTGACTATCTATGTATATTGTGATATCCCTCGTAATATACCTCTGCCTAATAAAAAACACAGAGCACACCACAGCCTGTTCCATTTTCTATCATTGAATCATTATTGTAGACTACAATATTGCGGTTATTAGTCTCCCAGTTTTCCCTTGATAGTATAAACGCCTTTAATTTCTTATCCCTCTGAATGTGAGTGAATAAGTAGTCAGTAACAATGTTCTTATATTGTGATCCATCGATTAATGTTGAGTGTCCAATGTTTCTAATAATATTTTGTCCGTTTTGCCTCAGCCTTACCAGTGTTCACAGGGCAAGTTTTTTGATATATATGTAGCGGGTTCATATCTAGTATTCTGCACATGTGACCATAAAAAAACTTTTAAATATAATATAGTCGATATAACAATACTTTTCTGTATTTTTTCTCAGAGTGTGTGAACAAAATTAAAGATATGGTTGGAATTAATATGAACCTAGAGAATCTATGACTTTCAAAAATGTAAAACCAGATGGAAGAGTGAATGTTCTGTAGGCTTTTGGATACTATTTGTTTACAAGTTTTGTGGTGACTGATGTGGTGTCATTTTGATACCAATAAGGTATCAATTCTATTTATTCATTTATATATTTTATCAATTACGTTTTTTTTTTTTTTAATTTAGGAAGATTTTTTTAATTCACAGCCATTTACTCCTAGTTTAACTGAACTATAAGTTAAACAAATTTAATTAAATTTAAAAACTAATATTGATTTAAATGAATGAATGTAGGTATAACTAAACTACAATTATATATTTTTTTAAACCATTTCAAAACATATTTATCTATTAAACACTAACTTCCTTTAAAATAAGCCACCATCATTTAAAATATCACAAGTTTTTAGATAAAATACTACATGATTCTTAAACATTTCCTTCTTTATTCTTCAGATGAGAAAAAAAAAAGAGGAGTGTTTTAAAATTTGTTAGATTTCACAGCCATCTTTAGTGTAGTGGAAAACTAAAATATGAAATTTTCTAATAAAATTAATGATAATGGAAGCAGCAAAATTTGCTTAACAAAAAAACCATATTTAATATTAGTTTTTGTATTTTTTTTTACCATGTCTATATAGTAATTTTCCCTAACCATTGTTTTATATAATTGATAGTTAAAGATTTTAACAAAACACTTCAATTTTCAAACTTTATACGGACATTATGTAGTAGTAGAAGTTATCCTCTTCCCATGGCTGGGACTGAGAGATGTCACAGCCAAAGCAAATAGAGTAGTCAAGCATGACTGTTTGGGAAACCGTTTTGTTCATTCATAGAAACAACAAAGACTAGGAAAAATATTATAAAAAATAAAAGAGAAATGTTGTTTGGGATTAAATAATAATAATAGTAGTACAAGAGCTAACTAAAATAGTAAAACATAGATGACTTAAAACTGGAAAAAATAAAAAAAAAAAAAAAAACTTTTGTCAAAACAATTGCAAACAACTCAACGCGCATCTCATAATTATTTCCTCGCTTCGTTGCCGTTTTGAAATGTTCAGACAGTCTAATAACACAAACGACAAATTCATGCAACTAGTGGTCAACTGAAACAACAATAGCAACAACTACAACCATATGAATTAGTATTTAGTTTATAAAGAGAAAAGTTTACAACACGCTACGCTTACAAAACTCTTCTTGTAACATGCAACATAACACAATAACGTTTATAAACTTATATTTTTCCCAAAAACCCAATAAATAGCTACTTAAGTTATTGCCACAAATAGACAGACAAACGTAGGGACAGACAGACATTATTGCTCGTGCAACATCATTGATTCCATAAAAATAGTAAGAAACTATAAATGAGTTAGTGAGTGAGTGAGTGTGTGTGTTCAGCCGTTACTGTCAGTTTTGTTGTAATTGTCTTTGCCACGATCTTTGCCAGCGCAATCCAAAATGGCATGACGTAACATGCTTGTAGTAATTATTCAATTTGTTTCTCAAACTCCAATACGTACATACAACAACATACTTGCAACATTCATACTCTTTAACAACAATTTTTAATGCTTCAATGAAGAAACCAAATATTAAGTGGACAACAACTGATTGTCTTTTTTTTTCCAACATTTTCCTCTATTTTGTCTCTTGGAAAATATTTTTTTTTTCTTTTTTACATTTTTATACATGAAAATTTCCAAAACCAAAACCTTTTGTTTGTCGCCTTTTTTTTCGTGGAAGCTAATTTTGTAAGACGTGAAACAATTTTGTATTTTCAAAAAATGAAGAAAACTTTAAAGAAACTTGTCAAAAATGTTTTATTAAGTTGGTTTTTGTTTTATGAAGCGAAAACATTTAGTACAGTTTTTTACAAAACAGACATTAAATCAAACTGTCAAAAGTCAAAACGAAAAATCATTAAAAGGCGCTTAAAGAAAAGAAAAAAGTCATCTAATTAGAAACAAAATAAAAAATATATTTTCTTTGAAACCAACTGAAAATAAAATCTTAATCAAGTTACTTTATAATGGGAAAGCTTTGAATCCAGCTAAAATTTTACAGGATATTTTTTCTCTCTTTAAAATTGATTGATTGATTAATTTAGTTATTTCCACCTAAGTTTTATACAAAATTAAATAAAAATTACAATGTATTTGGTCACTACAATAAATCGTTCTTAAGCCTTTAAAATATCGCATAAAAATCCAAGACGCTTAAAGAAAAGAAAAAAGTTATTAAATTAGGAACAAAATAAAAAAAGAATTTCTTTCAAACCTACTATAAAAAAATCTTAATAAAGCTACTTTACTATTAACAAGCTTTGAATCCTGCTAAAATTGTATAGGATAATTTTTCCTTTTTAAAATGTTTAAAAATGTCAACATAAGCTTCATAATTTTTTTTTTTTTTAATTTAAATTAAATAAAAATTATAATATATTTGGTCACTTTAACAAATCGTTTTTAATCCTTTAAAATATCGCATAAAAATCCTTGTGATTCTAACAATAATTTCCCCCTTACATTTCTTTACTTACAACCATATTAGCACCTTAAATCGATAGAGATGATCCTCAGAATGATGATCCTTGCAGAAATTTATTTAATTTATTTCGTATAAGGATTCTTTTCTCTTTATCAATATAACAAAATTCTTTAGAGTATCCTACTCTATACTCCCCAAGGAATTTGTTCTCCTGAAAAGACATGATGTTTACAAAACATGTCATATTTGTTGTGCTGCTCATCAAACCACATGTTCGAAGTCACACAATTTTTCAAAACCTATTTATATGATAATTATCGATTTAGTAACGGTTTTTTTAAGGGTAAAGGTTTTTGTTAAGAATAAAAGAAATTATTTGTCTATGTGTATGTTGTGGTTAAATTGAAATTCAAATTACTTTTATTTTGAAAACAAAACGTTGTGAAGATGGTTTGAAGAAAATAAGTTTTTATAAGGAGTGCACACTGAAAAAAGTTATGTAAAATTTTCTTAATTATTAGTTCTATCGATGACCCTTTCTTTAGCACAATATCTTTGGGAAAATGTTCACATTCAGTTATCCTTAGAATATTCAAAATATTTGCATTAAACGAATTTTATGTTAAAATGATATTGACGTTATTATGTACAAATAAAGTCACAGTCATAATTGTTACAAAACTCATATACAAATAATCGCTAACAAGTTACAAAATTAAAGTAAAAAAAAGAGCGAATTGTATTATACAGGACCTTTATTACATAGATCCCTTGTAAAAGCAAACCGATATCACAAAAAGATCTCGATAAGTCTATCATTTAGTTCGCTAAATACTGAAGATCCCAAAAAGCTCAGACAACAATTACAAGATTTTAATTAAATGATGTTGTTTAAACAAATATTTACAGATTCTTAAAAATTGTTCTATATGTCAGATAATGCGGTGAAGAATCTAGATCGCAAAATAAAAATAAAACTCAAATGAAATCTACGCCTTAATGCTCTCATATTCAGCATGATCAAAAATAGCAATCAATATCTAAGAACTTAATTCATTAAGAAACAATCCAAAAACTGATATGCAGAGAGTTCAAAAATTGATAGCTTCTAAGAAATTAGCCGAAATATAAAGACATACTTTTGGATTCCGGGTGGCGATTACGGAAGGTATTAAATGGTTTTAAAGAAGTAACAAGATATATTCGAATTTTTTCGGATTGTCAAGCGGTTATTAAAACCTGAAGTATATCACAATATGAAAGTGAAATAAACTCTTACCTCGGTTGGGAAAATATTGGATAATATGGTTTTCAGGATTCTATGGTACAAGTTTGTAATATAGTATATATTTAATAAGCCCTCTTTTTAAACGACCCTCGGAATTTAACATTACTTCTCCTGAATGCCTTCTGGTAATTAGAGATATCAGAATGACATTAGCGTTGCACAAAAAGTTTTGTTCAAGACTTTGAAGGAATTTTTGGAAAAAATTCTCAATTTATTATAAGTTATGAGCAAGAAGATTTCGAAATAAACTATCAACTCCTTTCTTATTTCCTTTCAAATTTACGGGTGGTATGTTAAGGTATATCGAAACGAAAAATTGAAGGGCAAAGACAAGGCTGAGCTTACACCTTCCTCTCAAATATAGTCCCAGAATTCCTAGAGTTCGAAAATTATAGAACTACTTTAATAGGATTTAATATAATAATTTAATAAAAATTAGTTCATTTAGAGATTTATACACTCTTGTGGATTTCCACTGTGGATTTTCATTGGTTTTAAAATTAGTTCTATTACAATAGGATAAGTTTTACTCAAACTTATAGATAAAAAATATTTAAAACATTTACAATATTAAATGTAGGATTTAAGAGCCTATAGACAATCACAGAAATAAATATTTCCAATGCAGTATGAATGAGAAAAAAGATATAGTCAGTTAAGCCAACTATATAATATCCTACACCATTGTGTACATTATAATTCGGAGCGGAGTCTTTTATTAGACTTGGGGCCATTTGTGGACCGATACTCATATCAAGTGTAGAATAAAACATACGAATACAGAATATTACGTCGATATATATATGAATTTATTCACTTTTGGATGATTCCCGAAAGAGGACCTTATATGGGAGCTATGGTAAATTATGGATGTTTATATAAAACTTATATGTGTCGAATATTAACTTGATACTAAAATTTTAATAGGATTTATGCCCGTTAAAGTGATTTTCTAAAAAGGAGTTTATATGGGAGCTATGGTCAATTATGGATCGATCTTCCAGAAATGCGGCAAACTTATTAAGACTTATATATGTCACATTTCATTGAAATATTGCTATATTTAAAAGATTTATCATCGATTAACTCTTTTCCGGGAGGACATTTGTAGGTGAAATAATGGACCGATCATAAACAATTTCAATAGGCTTCGTTCCTGGACTGTAAGAAACCTGTGTGCCAAATTTCATTAATTTTTGTTAAAAATTTCGACCTATTGTTTGATTACAAGGTTTACATGGACAGATAGAAGGATGAACGAACGCGTTAAATTGGTTGGTATAAATTAAGGAGGGTCTTGCCCCAATATCAGCATAAACGAATAATACCCTCCCCGCCTATGGTGGTATATGGTATAAAAAATGAAAAAGAAGCAACTGGCTCAGTAAACTCAGTGAAAATTATCTAATAATTTTGATGCAGGAATACATTGTGTTTCCAGCAAGTTTTCAAATACTCAGACATCTTCTTGAGATACTAGCTGGAGCTTTACAAAGATCTTTTTGTTAATAGAAGAATTTTTCGAATTTAAAAAACATTATCACAACAGATATTATCGATATAAACATGGCTATGATTACATTTGGAAAATATTTGATAAATATTGTGTGCTCATTACTACATGGAAAATGGTACCAAATTTTAGCTAAACTATTTTTATTGAAGCTGTATATCCTACTAAAATGACTTTAAGTAGACTCAAAAGTAATTTATCCAAATGTATCTAAAAGCGATAATGTAGTAAATATTATTCGCTAGTGAAGATAATAATTCCGGATCGAAGAACCAAACATTTTTAAAGTTTGTGGGATTTTACAAAAGATACTTTTTTAAGAAAATAATTCTTCATTTAAACCATTTTATATAGTTTTTTGTTGAATAACCCAGTAATTCCGGATCAAAAAACCAATATGTTTAATGAATCC
Organism: Protophormia terraenovae; assembly: GCA_951394005.1. Classification (NCBI taxonomy): domain Eukaryota; kingdom Metazoa; phylum Arthropoda; class Insecta; order Diptera; family Calliphoridae; genus Protophormia; species Protophormia terraenovae. The sequence continues at coordinate 1,565,435 of OX596076.1, forward strand.
TTATCGTCTTTAATAAATCTCCAACTGATTTGAAATTGCTACACAAAATGTGTTGCTTTAGAGAAAAATCGTCATTAGAATACCATAAAACAGTTATCAATGAATAGACAATTTAAGTCTAAACAATAATCAAGTACTTATGGATCGAATGACAAAACAAAAAAAAAAAAGAGCTAACTTTTTAAAAAATGTTTTCTTTTTTTTTTTTTTTTTCTTTTATTATTCTTTTCACTAAGGAGGGAGGGGTAAATCGTCTTTAAAACCACTTAAAACAAATTGGTATATTATAATAAAGTGAGAATTGTATCAATCCAGATCGAAGGACCAAATTGTATTAGAGTTTTGTTTAATAAATAAATACCCAGCAGTTTATGGTGGCTGTTGCGTACAAGTTATCTAACCGACTACATTAGGGGGACCATTAGTCACTTTATTAGCTGGGTCACTTTATTACATGGGCCTGTCCAAGGAGGAAGTCTATTGCCCCCTCAATGACTACAATTTTTTCACACACAATCACCTCCATGACTACCGAAGGGTCAACAAAGTTACAATAGGCACTTCCACGACTATGAGGTGGCCCTTTTTTTACATATACAATCACCTCAACGGCTACAAAGTGGAACTTTTGTACGCACACAACCACTTTTCCGGTTACAATGATTCTGTAACAATTTTTTAATATCTTCCTTTCGTCTTCGTCAGTAAAGTGGCATTATGCTCATTAGTGACCGATGGAGGGCCAAAGTATGTTATTGTCTAAAAGCGGGTTAATTGCCATTAAATAAACTGCTGGGTAATTATTTGATAAGTTGAAGTGGCTTAAAACAATGTTTTTTTTTTTTTTATCAGATAAAATAAATCATCATTGAAATATGAAAAGGCTGATTTATTTCAAAGAACAAATTGCATATTTCTCTACCGAAGGACCAAGAATTTATTAGAGTTTTAAACTGTATTTACTTTTAAGTCTAAAATTAAATTGTTAGTCATTAAAAAACAAGGAGATTTGTATTTAAATAAGTTAAATTGATTATTTTACATTTAATTATATATAAAGAAATTTGTATGTCATTGCCATTATTTTATGTTTTAAATCTCTAATATCCCTAAATAAAGAATTTCGTTCTTTAAATTCAGCTAATAAAGCTTTCCTTGCTTTTTTTTTTTTTTTTTTTTTTGCAGGAAGAAGCATAAAAAACAAAAATCAATAATGACTTTCAAAAACAACACAAACAAATATTTTCTTAAGCTGTGAAACCCCTTTAGACCAACACTTTTATTTACAACAACTTTGAAGAAAAAAAAAGAAATCGCTCTTCAAAATTCTATAAAGCGGAAATCAAAACAAAAATGGAATGAATAATGGCGGTGGTAGAGTGGTGGTGGTAATGGTTATGATGTTGGCAAAGAAAGTGCAATTGTCGTTAAAAAATCAACAACAACAACAAAAAGTCCAAGAAGGAAAAAACATCAAGTAAAAGAAATAAACTTTCAGTAAATCACAGTGAAACCAACAAAAACCTTTCATCGTCAAAGAACTTTAGAAATGACTCAATGTCGCTGGAGGAATGTGTTCATATATAAACACTAGGCGATTTCATGATGGATGATGTTTAAGTAGAAGTTTGCTTGTATAGTAAAATGTGGCATGCTAATTATATGTACATATAAATGTATAATATTTAGCTAAATTTTATAAAAAAAAGAAATACATATAAGGATGTGTATGATGGTCTTTTACGTATGCAATTTTTATTATAAGAAACTGTTTTATTATACAGGGTATTTTTTATTAAAAAATAACAAAAAATTTATTAAAAAAAAAAGAAAACCACATTCTCACACTGCATTGAAAATTAAAAATGGCACCCCATCATATTGTAGCCTGATGAAATAATGTATTTAAACCTAGACTCCACAAATAATACATAATAATAATAACAACAACAGGATTTTCTTGTAATGAGCAGCCAGCCAGCCATCCAGCTTATAACCACCTAGCTAAGCTAACAAGCAGTAACAGGAGGGAGGCAGTTGTAAGTAGTAGTAGTAGCAAGTAAGAACGGCGTGAAATTATATGCAAATACTCGTTGCTCAAGTACCTTACACGTTTATAACGTGTTTTTAAACCAAACCCATGAATGATTGTTGTTCTTGCTGTTGTTTTTTTTTTTTTTTTTTTTTTTTTTCATACACTGCCACAATTGTATTTTAAATAACACATACTCTCATATATACACACACACACACTTACTACATAATGTATGTGTAATATTTATATACCAAAAACACAAAAAAAAAAAAAAAAACAGAATAAGTATATTTTTATAGTATAGAAAATAATGTACTTGGAATGGCAACACACATCCGAGTGTTGATCGTTGCACGGTAGCTAATTAAGCCACTTATGTATATGTGCAACATGAGTGTTGAATGTTTCCCAATGACTGTATGTTTGTATGTGTCGAGTTCTTTAGGGTTTTTAGTTTTATTCAGTTGTAAAAATTATTTGCAAGCAATGAATGTATGTAAATACATGTGTGTGAAAGTAAGTACCGTCAACCAAAGCACATCATTCATATTCCCATTCCTTGCCGCAAAAATGTATATGAGTACAAGAAAAAAAAAATAGAAATTCGCGTTAACGTACCACATAATGTTTGCAATAATCTATGTATATAGAGTAAAATTGATGCTTTTACCCTACAGTCTATGTTATTAGAAATGTCAGTAGTTAGAAGTGTCCAAAAAGTTAATATTTCGATATGAGGACCAAATGGAATATACGAATGATGCTTGGAGAATATACGAATTGAAAGTCAGCAACACAAACTCGAGTGGCGGAAGAAGTTGATAAAGCGTTTAGTGCATCTTGTACTAAAATTGTGTTCCTACGCCAACTGTTCTATTATCTCCGTTGTGAGTCCTAGTGTAATCAAATCAGTCAAACACTAGATTCTGTGTAATCAAAACATTTGACCATAATCTTCACATTGGACCGAGCCAATAATTTCATTGAATCAATGACACACGTATATAAACCAGAAGAATGCAGATTGAGTAAACTTCAAAGAATTTATCAGCCATCTCTACTATAATAATCTCTAAATAACATCTAACGTTCAGGAAACATTTTCAAACTGAAGAACGAACAGAACGATATGACACCGAAAGCCATATCCCAAATACCTACCAACTGAATCGTGAAACCAACAAGTTGCTTAATGAAGACAAGCGCAAAATATAAATAAATAATGTGAAATAATATTTTGAAAAGTTTGTTGACAAAAGTTGTGGTCTACTATTTGCGCTCCCCACAAGCTGAAGATTAAATTGGATGAAAGGCACCCGATTAAGTTTTTCTTGTCGGCTTTTTATTTAACATCTATAGATATAAGTCTTGTGGTCTACTACAAATTAAAAAAAAAGTTAATAAAACTCGAAATAGCAAATTTCTACAACCCGAAGTCCACCCAGCTGATTTTTAAAATTAGTGGATCATTTAAAGAATTCTAACGTAATCACAGATATATGAAGACCTTTCAAAGGTGAAATGAAATGTTGTTCCCTATGCTTCAACTACGGAGACTGCAATACATTGTACCTAGCTAAAGTTGCAGATATCATCAACGAACAGAAGTCTCGCAACTGGTCCTGCTAAAATACCCATTTTGATGCTGGAATCTTTGGCGAGGGGATAGTCGAGTACCTGACAATAGTTTTTATTCAACCAGAGAAGAGCCTATTATATCAAGTCTCATATCCACAAATACTCCATCTACGGAGCCAGAACTAAATTACATTTCAGCTGAAGTTGCATGAACGCATCGAAGTCCTCTCTCTAAATAAATTGGTCCTGATGTAATAAATATAAAATGCTGCAAACCTTGGCGAGCGGAAAATTAACAGTTTTCATCCCATTTAAGAGGAATCAATCCAATAAAGTGTCTAAATCATGCCTTACTGTGTAACCTGGAAAAGGCACAAGTGTTTCAGATTCTTATGGATGAATACCTTTAGAATCATTTGCTGTAGAGACTCTTAAGACCTTATATTTTTCCTAACTTCCCTTTCAGGAGAAAGATTATCTCCTGCGAGGAAGCCGTCAAAAGGAAGAAACTCGTAATACTCGACTTATTAAAAGTCTTCAACAAAATTCAGTGAAGTAACACATGAAGAAATGGATCGTGAATTATTCAAAAGTTAGTCAGTCGTTTGGAGTGTAAACCAACTGATTATTTTAGATGTAACTTTTGGCAGAGTCTTTCCTTTCTCATTTCATGCAAATGAAATCCCGCTCAAACTAAAAAGATCTCTAAACATTAATTGACTATAAGAATTCCATAAGAGGCACAGCATCAATATTATACACAAAAAAGTAATGAATCAGCAGCAGGTTCTTGAAAAGAAGAGCCTCGAGCACTTATCATATTAAGAGTTTAAACACTCTTAACCTTAATAAAAAATAGAGATGAATCGTGAATTATTCACTTCGTTCATTTAGCCATACTACAAGGATCGTGATTTATTCAATCATTCCTGGATTAAACTGACTAATGATTTCTTTCAATATTGATCAAACTGAAAAGACTTCAAAACATTAGCTGACAGCAAAGTCATACATACATTGTTTGAATAAGGAAAGGACGGAGAAAAAATATCCACGCGACTTAATGAAAACTCTGGACTCTTTAAACTATTCTACATAAAGGAATGGATGGTAAAGTATTCAAGGTCGATTGACTTAGGAAAGGAACAAAGGAACAAAGCTCATAGAGAGCGCAGAATCCAATTGATTTTAGTTTGAATAAGAAGAGGTCGAATAAAGGGAAGATCTAGAACAAACTCAGCTACTCTACGTGAAAAAAATAAGATGTAAATTATTCAAGGATGATGATTTTGGGAGTCATAATGATTGAGGCACCTTAATTTAAGAAAGATTTTCATGTACACGAGCAAAGCATAGAAAGAGCAGGATTAACTTGATGTGTTTTCGCAAATAATGGCTGGAAACTGTCAGTTAACGTTTGAAAGTCGTTAAGAAATCATCGATGAGAAAATATTTTTTTATACTTTTTCTTTTCGGAATTATGGGATTATGGCTTCTTTTCTGGCAAATTGGAATTTGTCGTATATTACTTACGTATGTATGAAATTTGATTGCAGTAAAATAAGCAAATTATTCATAAATTTTAATTTCTTTTATTAAATTTACAATTTCTTCAACATTTGTACTTCCCGGAAAAAACGAAAATTTATTTTTATTTAATATAAAAGAAAAGTTTTTTTTTCTTATTTTCTTTTCATTTGAAGATTTTATTATTAAATGTAAGATTTCTTCAAAATTTTATGTATTTTACTTCCCGACTATTTAGAAAATATGGCAAAATTTTTAGGAATAAATTCTTAGAAAAACATAAATACTTTATAAAAAAATATATTTTTTTAATAAAAAAAAAAAAAAGAATATAATTTAATGAATTTTGTCAAATTGTTCAAATTTTAAGATTTAAAGTTACGGAAAAATGGGGGATTGCAGTATAATTTTTGGGAATTCTTAAGAATACCTAAATTTTGTTTTAATTAACGAGTTTTTTTTTTTTCTTAAATTTGCATAAATTTTACTTAACTGGTAAAGAAAAATAAATTTTTTTAATTTTTGTGAATTTTCCTTAAAACTAGGAATTTTTAGGATTTAAACTTCCTGGGAAATGGAATGGAATGCAGGATAATTTTTGGGAATACTTAAAAAGACCTAAACATTGTTTTATTTAATTTATACAAGATTTTTTTTTTCTTAAATTTGCATAAATGTTACATCCCCGGCTAAACAAAGTTTTGGGATTTAAAAAAAAAAAAAATTGAAATCTTTATTAAAAAAGCATTAATTAAATATATTTTGTTTGCAATTAGTAAAAAACCATTTTGAAGATTATTTTTATTTTTTTTTTGCTTTTTTTAGTTGCCTATATTATGGGAGATTTTTTATAAATTATTTGGGAATTCTAGAAATTTCACAAAAAAAGTTTCAAATCAATTTAAAAATACCCAAAATTTATTTTATAAAATTTTTACGATATTTTTTCTTAAATTTGGATAAATTTTGCTTCCTAAGATTTTTTTTTTTTTTTTGGGAATTTTCCTTAAAACTAGGAATTTTTAAGATTTAAACATTTCCGAAAATGGGATTCTGCAGTATAGTTTTTGGGAATTCTTCAAAATACCTTAATTTTGTTGCAATTAATTTATACGAGAATTTTTTTTCCTAGATTTATATAAATTTTACTTTCCTGGTTAAATAAATTCTTGGGAATTTTGTTTAAAAAATAGGAATTAACTGGAAAATAGGGTGCTGCCGGATATTTTTTGAGAATTCTTAAAAATACCTAAATTGATTTTATTTTATTTATATGAAATTTTTTTTCCTAAATTTGCATAAATTTTACTTCCCTGCTTTAACCTTTAAATGCATGAAGAAAGTTGCCAAAAAGTTGATCGCTCTAATTTAATTAAGAAACGTTGGCTTAGCACATAATGGAAATTAATGTTTGTATTAATTTATAATATCTTTATGATCAGTTATATTGCAAGCTTTAATTTTAACTACTCTATACCTGGTTAAAACTAATTTTTTAACACTTCTGTTTGATTATAGCGATGTACCATATGTGGTACCCCATGCATTTAAAGGTTAAGGAAATTTTTCTTAAGATTTTTACAAAAAAACTTGATTTTTTTATAAAAATGAGTAATTTTTCAAGATTACTTTTAGTTTTTTTTTTTTTTGCTTTTTTTACTTCCCCATATTAAAAGGGATTTTTTTTTAAATTATTTGAGAATTCTAAAAATTTTTTAAAATGTTGTAAAAATTAATTTAGTAATAAAAATAATATTATTAGATTATTTTTACGTTTTTGCCTTTTTTAGTTACCCATATAATGGGAGATTTTTTAAAGTTAGAAATTTCTCAAAATAGACTGAAATTAATTTATTTTTATTCAGAGCATATTTTTAACACAATTTTTAAAAAATATTTCTTCAAATAACTTAAAATTTATAGTTCCCCGTATAAGCAAAATGGGCTAAATGATAAATTTTATTTAATTTTTTTGGAAAAAATTATTGATTTCAGAATAAAACTATTTGTTATATAATCTGCTTTCAAAATTTTATTTACTGAACCCTTTTCTAACTTCCCCAGATTAATGGGGATTTTTAGAATTTTTTTGGGAATTATAAAACAACTAAATTATCAATTAATTATTTAATTTTCTTAAGAATACGATTTTAAATAAAACAAATAATGTTAAAAAATTATATTAATATGTTACTTTTCTCTAGAAATAAAAAAAATGAAGCTTATTTTTGATTTCGCCAGAAAAAAATCAAATAATAATTTATCATTTTTGGGGATTTATTAGGATAATGTGTGCAACAATATTTCAACTTACAAATCAGCTGTATTTTCTTTTTAATAAATTTAGTTTTTTTTTTCCAAATATGAAAAGCTTTGAAAAGAAGAATCTCTTAATCATTTTCCTATCACTTCCTTTCCTTCTGTAGGGTATTACTCTTCGAAGTATAAATTATAACATATACACGACAATAAAAAAAAATAAAAAAACGAAAGAAGAAAAAAATTTGTATTTAAGAATGGCAATCGGAAGAACTGGAACCATAAGTGTATAAATGGCGTAAATGTAGTACGCGCCATAGCACTGGCACTCTTTCCAAAAGCCAATTAAGTATGTTGTACGTTATTTTTGTTTTTTATATTTTGCACTTTTTTTTATATATTTTTTTCTTTAACTAAAAATATTTCAACCCCTACTTTGCAAACGAAACAAACAAAAAACAAGAAAAAAATCTAATGTAATAAATATTTTGTGCTAAATTCTTAATTGTTTTAAAGCAAAAAAACTACGAAGAAAAAAACGTAGTGATTTCAAAAGATTTGCGCTATTTTTTTGTTGAAAAAGAATTAAATCTTGATAGGTACCTACTCAAATTACTGGGTAGAGAGTTCAATAGTCTACAAAGAAATTAAGCTTTAAGTCAAAAATTTGAAAGAAGTTTCCTATACATTTCAATAGAGGAAATAAAATAAAGTATTTTTGATCGTGAAATTGATCAAAAATATCATATGATAAAAAAAGTGAAAAAAAATTCACAAAGGTCAGTTTGAAAAAAACTTTTTATAATCAAAATATTGTTTTTAAAAATATTAAAAACATTTTCTATAAATGATTCCAAACTTAAGCTTTAAAATCCGCTCACAAAATTGAACTTTCTACGAAGTAGTTAAAAAAAAATTTCATATGATTTTTGCTATCATTCTCTCCCCATTAAGAGGATCACTCACTGTCCACCATTAGTTCATGTAAAAAAAAAAACTGTTTTGCTATTACAACACGTACGTTTCGCTCTATCTATTTACTCCATTATTAAAAACAATTATGACAGTCAGTTAGTTGATAATTTTTTTCTTTTTTGTTGTTTTTTCCTTTATGTTGCCATTCTGTTTTTGTTGAAATATTATTTATGGTTGCAAGACATTGGCTAACAAACAATAACTGCGCGACTAATAAACACTTTCTGCATTGGTGCACAAAAAAAGTTAAACGCCTACTTAAGACTTACAAGAGGGACACATCCCCTTTGTTTAAAATAAATATACGTTCGTAATCTGTATTAAATAAAAAGCACACAAACAACAAAACGCACAAAAAAACTTTGCAAAATAAAAAAAAAAAAAAAAAACTTGTTGCATTTTTTACTTAAATCAATGCAGTCAGTTTTTTGTCGATATGTTACAGTTTATGTGTGGGTGCAGATTATGATGGAATCTACACTGTTTGTAAGTGTATTTGAATAGTTTGGTCAAATGTAGTGATTTAAGGCTGTTTTTTGTAGACGAGATATTTTTAGTTTGTGGAACTGTTTGTCACATTTACCGTTTGCGGAGGGTTTGAGAATCTAGATAGTTTTGAAATATTATGGTCCTCGATTGTGGCTTTAGAACTCAAAAGCTTTTCAAATACTTGGAGATAATTGTCTGTTTGTTCCGTTTGGATTATCTATACTAATCTTTTCTCTATAGCGTCTGTTTACTCTTAAAATTAAAAGAATAGATGTTGAAAAAAAATGGTCCTTTGGCAGAAAATACCTATTGGATTAAACCTACTTGAACGTCTTTTGTCCATTAATAAATTTTATCCATTATATTAGCTTCTTCAGATCATAATTTAAAAGGAAAAACGGAAAATTAAGATTTAAAGCTTATTTTTTGAAAAATAATATTAATATTTAAATTGAAATAAAATTTAAACGTGAAAAGATATCCTATAGAAATGTTGACATAATATAGATAAACTTGTCTTAAAATTAAAAAATTCGAAAAAACTCATAACCCTTTTATATCAAAATGCCCAAAATCTCAATTGGGGATAAACATCTTTCAAAAAGTGACTTTTTTCATTAAAATCGTCACTCTATCGTTATAAGAGTTGGCCTTCAGAAAATACAGTTTAGGTGTTTACCTTAAGCTATGTTCACATTTGTCAAATATTTGACCAAATTTGCGTAACTACTAGTTTTATAAGTTATTTAGTTAAAACAATTTTATTATTAATCCCATCCACCTTTGAGAATTAAAAAAAAAAAAAAAATAATAATAATAATAATAATAAAAATTTACAAAGTCTGTTTATGATGTAGCCTGGAACAATAAGCAAATTTTATAAGTTAACAAATATAGCCACTTTTTAGGAAAAAAATCAGAAGAATACGAAATTTTTATAAAGTTCCAACTTTAAATTAATATTACTTTTGATTGGATTTATATATTTATATCGTTCTTTCAGCAATATTATTAAGAATTGTGGAAAATTGTGAAATCTAGAGAATATTTTAAAAAAGGATTAATATTAAAATAAAATTTAAAAAAAAAAACTAAAATAAAATGATCCAGCTGAATATCTCTTTAACCATATGTAAGCATATTTTTTACAGAGATTTACAAGGACTATATGTGCAAAAATTTCTTTTCTGTTATACATATTATAAATACATTTTTGGCGACTTTTTAAAAAATTTACATACTCCTCCTCTGGCCATGTGAAATTTTATTGAGATATCTTTAACGATTCACAAGTTATAGAATTATTTCCAAAAAAAGCGTTTTGAAATCACAGTGCGATGGTTTAAGATTCCTGTATCAAAGGACAAGAAATAAATTTTGAAGGGATATTTAGAATCGCAATTCATTAAGTTTTTATAGAAAATTAAACGATTTGTATCAAAATACAAAGGGCTAAGTCGAGCTATATACTCCTATCTATGAGTGAAAGTATTGTGAACAATAAACTATAAATCTCAAGGTATCAGTAAGAAACCATTTTAAAGTTCTGTCGAATGATAAATATGAACCAAATAACTTTGGATAGTATTAAAAATTTAAGGTTAACGAGTATAATAAAAATTGGTTTAAAAAAAAACATCCTTATCAACAGCGCTATAAAAAATATGAAAATCATGTTTTTTTCCTGAGCTTCAAATAAAAAATTTTAAACATTTTAGCATCGATTTGTTACAGCATAGTCCAGGTTTACACACAGCATTTTTTCTTGCCGCAACTCTCAGTTGGTAGGTGAGAAAAGAGAAGGGAATACTAACATGCCCTTTGCCCTTTACCTCCATCTCTTATAAAGTCTGAATTGAGGCAAGAAAAATTGCTGTAAGTGAACCCCTACATATTTTTGTATATTTTGAATTTAGCAGCATATTTTTTCATAGAAAATTCTTATTTTAGAGCATATTTCAGCAATTTAAATGAGATATTTTTGCATATTTTATACATAAGAACATTGTTATGCATATTTTACACTTGAGAGGAAAATCTTTTTGTACCCAATAGAATTTTTTATATATTTTTTGCTATTAGTGAAAATATTCGAAAAAATAATATTTTAAGAGCATATTTTTTAGTTTTAAGGGCTTATTTTATGATTTTTAGAGCATTTTTTTTTCACTTAAAATACATTTTTTAGAGAATATTTTTGGTTGCCATATTAATCTCAAATGTAAAGAAAGAGTGAAAATTACTTATGTTTAAGGAGTTAAAAATCTCCCTACGAAAGAGAGAACAACTAAAGTCTAAACGTTCGTATTATTTCAATGAGATCAGAATTTTTGTTTAAATAGCTACCAATCTCCTCATAATTAAAAGAATAGCCAGCCCCATTCGTATTCTCCTCTAAATCGAAAGAATCTGAACCCCTTAGACATATGAACTGAATCAAATGCTCTTGATTTTTTTGGAAAAATATTATCCATATTCCTATATAATTTGAGCCTACTTGGCTGAACTTCTGGTTGCAGCAATCTTGTTCCACAAATGTAGAAATTGCAGTGAAAATATATGTAACTAACGAATAACCACCAATATTTCGATAGGAGTTGCAGCGAAAATAATCGTTAATTCATAAGGTTTCGATTTAAATGCTATAATTCGTTTGTCAAGATATCAAGCATGAAATATAAAATTGTGTAAAAATAGCAGTTACCGTTGATAAACTTCGATGAGAACAACTAATTCCAATAAGTATTTTCACAATTGATTTAGCAAAGTGTTTAAATAGGCGACTTTGATTTTGTAGCAGAGTTTTATCTTACAGAGTATAATTCGTTTGGGAGTTTCTCATAAAACAAAAGCATCCTTTCTAAAATGCAACAGATGGATTTACTACACCTTCTGTTATATCACTTAAACAACCGGTAGTCTATAGGATCAATAGGATCGCCTTAGTGTGATAGTATAACAACCTACATCAACGATGACCTTACAGAGTTTTTAAAGTATTTAAAAGTTTCTTAACCCAAAATCAATCTTCCCAATTCGAATAATAGGGAACTATTGATTCAATATACGATCTGTATGCTAATTAGAATCTGACCATATTAGTCAAATACATATAGTATGTTACTTGACAAGATGAGCTTTCTTTCGAGTAATAATATGCCAACCTACATACATTCATATGAACTTTAAAACGATAACCTAGCACAGACTAGAGAGACTAGTTAAAAATTCCATAACCCAAAGTCAATTTTCACAATTCCAATAATAAGAGGACTTTATTACAATATACGTTCTGTTATCCTAATCAAACACCTGGACATAGTAGTCAAATACATATGATATGTTACTCGACAAGGTGAGTTCATTTTCGAGTGATAATATGCCAACCTACATCCACTGACTTCATCCAGAGCATTTAAAACAGATAATATATAGGAGCTACTAAACAATGATCTTTTAATATGGCCTGAAGTGTAATTTTCTGCAGTAATGTTTATAAGTTCTAAGAGAATACCAGTGGAGCCTTTTCTAAGTACATCGAAACCAGATTGCTTCACCGAACTGAAGTATCCAAAATCTTAAAAATGATTGGATTTCAGAAATCTGATTTAATATTTTAAAAATAAAAAAATCAACATAATTTTCCAGAAGGCAAAAATGAAGAGAAAAAGTCCTGGAAATCATTTTAATTTAAATACTCTTCCAAGAGGTTATTATGTATTTCAGTTCGATAAAAGTCATGGAGTATAATGAGGAAAGGAAAGCTAATTAATCTCTTAATGTGTTTATCAAGAAGACAACATGCTGAAGTTTTTCAAATCGAGAGGAATGCGCTAACGGATAGGAATACACTCACTTCAATTTACAGATTTTTAATAACCTTTTAACAGATTAAAAAAAAAAATTAATTGATTATGACAATAACATCGTAGTGCCATCAAGAGGACGTCAAAGCCTCAATCGCTTAATCATAATCGTTTTAATCTTAAAATTTTAATTAAAAAAAGCTCTAAAATTTATCTTCTTATCAAAGTTATATTTAATATTTTAATTAAATTAATTTTTAACTAAATTTAGTTGATGGAGGTTTCCGTTTAGAAATTTTGACACAAGTCAAAGGTAAATGATAGAATTAGAAAAAGTTTTCTTCACAATAACAACAGCAAGAAGTGCCTCTTCCATACTTTACAATATTTAAAAACTTTACACATCTTCAGGTAATAGTGATTGTCACGGATATAAAAATAGACAAGAAAGTTTATTTCTCAGCAATCTCTCCATCACAAGAAACAAATTTTAGTACGATTTTAAATTAAATACAATACGAAAATAAAGACATTTCCCTTCCCCAGTTTAAAATTCATTACTTAATTGACACTTCCCGAATTTTTTTGTTAAACTAAATGTCACAATCTCATATTAAGTCTAGACTTATTTCCTTCACTAAAAACAAACTTAGAGACCACAAACTTCCTCAGTAAGTAGCTTTATTATCACGAGCCTAAAATTGAAATCTTTATTCAACAGTTAACTGTTATTTTTTAAAAAAATATTACAAGAAAATCTCAATAATTACTGGCATGAGTATAACGAAAATAAAGAGATCAGATTTTAACACGCGACCCTGTTTAATTTACCAGCATTAGTGACCACCACCACAGCCGCAGTCGCAGCCAACAACAATTACATGCAGAGTAGAGTACCCACTACACAAAATATAAGTACAAATATCTGGAGTGAAAGTTTCGGACTGGGTGGGCAATAACTAATATATAATAACAAACATGATGGCAGCCAACAAAATCAAAAATATAAAACAACATGGACATTTTAAATAGATTAATTGTGACGAAAATCCGCTTTACATCTACATAACAAAACACACACATACCTACAAAATACACTATGTATGTATGTGTGTGTGTCCAATAAAATTTTTTCATATAAATTTTATTTCTTCTCATGATCCCCTATAAGGCTATAAGACTTACATTATAAGTAAAATAATAATAAAGAAAAAAAAAGTATAAAATAATCATAATAATAATTTTATGTTCGTGCTTTAAGTACCAGAGTAATATTTTATTTTATTTAAGACTCTCACCAGTTAAATCACGATCACTTATGTGTTGGGGCTTTTGATGTAGTTCTTGTTGTTGTTTTTATTTTACGTTTATTTAATGTATGTATTGTACTTATATGCCCTCTAAGCTAAGTTGTGGCTTGTTTTTTTCTTTTTTATATGTTTTTTTTTATTTATTCTCTGGCAGCAATTTATGATGTTATGACATTAAAATAATTGAACTTAATTTGCTGATGGACGTATAAAACGCGTCTTACTCACATTCACCCACTATGGTGGTAAAAGTGGAATGAATGAAAGGAAACGAATCAACGAACGTAATATACAACATACAATGGCTCACTTAAGAAGATGAGACATTTGAATAAAAAAAACACACACAACTTGAAGCAAAAAAAAAAAAAAAACACGAGAACAAAAAAAAACAACAATGTTTTGGAACTGGTTAAAGATTGTAGACCACCAACTTGTTGGGGCTTCAATGAATGAATGTTCAATTAAGATTATTAAGCTTTATAATTTCCAGATACAATACAACAAGAATGAATACTAAGAAGACAAGAGTAACTTGTACAAAAAAAAAAAAAAAAGAATCAAAAATAATCACATGTAGGAAATTTATGTGATTCAATTTAAGTGCAGATTCAAAGAAAGGGGAGAGTATGAAAATAATAAAAATAATTATGTCAAAGAATCGATTGACTTATTTAGGCGGTATGTTGTTTTTGTGTGTGTGTACTTAAGCTCTAATTTATTCAAATATTTAACAGAATGTTGGCCACTTTTCTGGGAACTAGAAGCACTAAGAATTAGCTGCTGGTGAATTAAGGTTAATTTGTCAAGAAACTTTTAATTTAGTGCTACAATGAAAAAAGAGTCTGATATCTTGACTGATATCAGACTCCAGTCTGATAAACTGGACTATAAGCACGACTATGGTGTGGACCATAAGCCTGATTATAGTCTGGAGTGTGAACTCGTCTACAGTCGGGACTACAAACTAGTCTATAGTCTGGACTATTAACACGACTATAGTCCATAGTCTAGAAACTCGACTATAGTCCATAGTCTAGAAACTCGACTATAGTCCATAGTCTAGAAACTCGACTATAGTCCATAGTCAAGATTATAAACTTGATTACTAGTCTGGACTATAAACTTGACAATAGTTTAGACTATAGTCTGGACTATAAACTAGTCTATAGTCTGGACTATAAACTAGTCTATAGTCTGGACTATAAACTAGTCTATAGTCTGGACTATAAACTAGTCTATAGTCTGGACTATAAACTAGTCTATAGTCTGGACTATAAACTAGTCTATAGTCTGGACTATAAACTAGTCTATAGTCTGGACTATAAACTAGTCTATAGTCTGGACTATAAACTAATCTATAGTCTGGACTATAAACTCGACTATAGTCTGGACTATAAACTCGACTATAGTCTGGACTAGTTATAGTTTGAACTATAAAATAGTCTATAGTCTGGACTATAAACTAGTCTATAGTCTGGACTATAAACTTGTCTATAGTCTGCACTATAAACTAGTCTACAGTTTGAACTATAAACTAGTCTATAGCCTGGACTATAAAATAGTCTATAGTCTGGACTATAAAATAGTCTATAGTCTGGACTATAAACTAGACTATAGTCTGTACTAAAAACTCGACTATAGTCTGGAATAAAACTCGACTATAGTCTGGAATAAAACTCGACTATAGTCTGGACTAAAAACTCAAATGTAGTCTGCACTATAAACTAGTTATAGTTTGAACTATAAAATAGTCTATAGTCTGGACTATAAACTAGTCTATAGTCTGGACTATAAACTTGTCTATAGTCTGCACTATAAACTAGTCTACAGTTTGAACTATAAACTAGTCTATAGCCTGGACTATAAAATAGTCTATAGTCTGGACTATAAACTAGTTTATAGTCTAGACTATAAAATAGTCTATAGTCTGGACTATAAAATAGTCTATAGTATGAACTAAAAACTTGACAATAGTCAGGACTAAAACTCGACTATAGTCTGGACTATAAACTAGTTTATAGTCTGGACTATAAACTAGTCTTTAGTCGGGACTATAAACTAGTGTATAGTCTGGACTATAAACTAGTCTACAATCTGGACTATAAATTAGTTTATATTCTGGACTATAAATAAGTTTATAGTCTGGACTATAAACTAGTCTATAGTCTGGATTATAAAGTTGTCTATAGTCTGGACTACAAACTAGTCTATAGTCTGGACTATAAACTAGTCTATAGTCTGGACTATAAACTAGTCTATAGTCTGGACTTTAAACTAGTCTATAGACTGGACTATAAACTAGACTATAGTTTAGACTATAAAATATTCTATAGTCTGGACTATAAAATAGTCTATAGTCTGGACTATAAAATAGTCTATAGTCTGAACTATGAAATAGTTTATAGCCTGGTCTATTAAATAGTCTATAGTCTGGACTACAAAATAATCTATATTCGGGACTATAAAATAGTCTATAGTCGAGACTATAAAATAGTCTATAGCCGGGACTATAAACTAGTCTATAGTATGTCATATAAACTAATCTTTAGTAGTTATATTTTATATTCAACTTCTTTTTTATAAATTTTAAAACCATTATTAACTATTTCCTTTAAAAAAAAACTTTATCCTTTAATTATTCCTTATTCTCCTAACCAACCGTTGTCAACCTGTTGTAACAAAATAATTTCATAAATTAAGTTTGTGGCTTTGATCAGCCCAGCGTAATAAGCAGACGGTTGTCATACATATAAATTCAACACTTTTTGTCGACAAATCCGCAAAATTCTCACACCTTTGTTAGAATTATTTTTTTCAATTTTTTTTCTTGTCATCATCATCGTCATTTATTCACTTATACATTCATTGGCTTTAAAGCTTCAAAAAGATTTAATTAAATGCATGAGTACTCACTTGTAATTCTTTTTATTTTTCAATGTAGTTGTCGTTGGTGTATCCTTTTTGTTATAATATTTTGAAAATATGATGAAGAGAAACACTTGGTTTTTGTTAAAAGTAAAGATGAATTGATGTTTTATAAAATAATGGCAACATTATTATTGATTGGTTACTAAAAAGAAATTGGAATAAAATGGAGAAATGTATTAGAATAAGTAGAAAGAAATCATCAATAAGCTTTAAGGTGATAAGAAAAATTAGAAAATAGTTTATGTAAATTATGTTTAAGCAGGTTTTTTTTTTAATTTGAAATAATTTTAAGTCTTGGTTTATATATTGATTACTTTTAATTCCAAATTTACAGCAAAGAAGTTATATATATTCCTTTTAATTTTTCTTTAACATGACAAAGTAATTTCCCCTTTTTCTTAAAGAAATTTTTAAAAAGAGTGCTAATAAATCTTAATTTGGAAAAATGCCAAAATGTCAATCATAATTTAATTGAATTAATGAAAAGTTGCTAAAAAGATTTGCTTGAATGTGTGTGCTAAAACGAAATTTAAGTTTCGCAGAAAACAGAATAAAATGAAAAGAATGCATAACTAATTAAAATAAAAATATTAAATTTTTTTATTAACACATAGATAATTTCACCCCGACAATGTCTGTTTCAACACATGAAACGCTTGAATAGTTAGAAAATAAACGCAATCAGCCAGCGTCAAATTCCATGCACCAGTTGCATCTATCTTTCTATATACATATACAGACAGACAGACAGACATATATTTGCAACAATATTCTACAAACATTAAGCATTTGCTGCTTTATAAACATGTTAAACAAATAGTTTTTTTTTAGTTTTTTAATTTTTTTGCTGTTTTAATGAAGAGGATGCTAAAATAGATTTCAGGAAAAAAATCAGGGAATGAAGAGAAAATTTATAAAATAAAAAACTTCAGTGACATAATGCGTACGTGCCAGGGACACATTCTTTTTTTGCGGGTTTTTTTAAATAAATAAATGCTGAAAGCAAAAAATTGGCGTTGACAAGTTTAACATGAATTAAGATTTAAAATACTAAATGTTTTTGTTTTAAGTTTATGTATGTATGTTTGTTTGTATGTATGAGAATTAAAGAAAGGGTGTGTATGTTTATGTCCTACAGTAGACTTCTTTGTTTTATTAGCTTTACGCCTGGCGCTTCAATTTCACTATCTTATGAAGCATATCTGCGGAAATCTGGCAATCTAGGTTTCATATTATTAAACTAAGCCGGATCACATCAAAGTGTTGAGCAGTTTTCTACAAAGACAACAGATAAGGGCAAAACAAAAACACACAAAGATTTAAAGGAAAACTAAGAAGGTATACATACCTAAGAAGTTTAATATTATTAGAAAACATACATTTATTAGTTGCTACTTTGTATGTTGAAATCGATTTTTAAAAGTTTTTAAATAACTAAAACATAAATATGATAAAGATATCAAACAGTTACACTTGCGAAATTATTCCCAAACAAAATCCATTTATATGTTACTCTAATTATTTTGCTATGAGCCCCAAATCCTAAGAGCTTTTTTATTCACAAAAAAATAATCATTTAGTGGAACTTTCATATAAGTTATAACTTATTTATATAGTTTTGCTATTATTATCTCCTTCACTGTCTTCAAAATGTGTGATGAGAGCTTATAACAACATTTTCTCAGTCTTAAACGATGACAGTGGTGATGACAGATTTCTACGAATTTTGGTATTTGTGTTAAAAGCCGCGGCGCTACTGTTTTCTTTCATGCATTACACAACTGATGACGCTTAAGATGTATTTGATAGGCTACCAACAAACGAACGTATGAATATACTAAAGAATATTTGTTTTTTTCTTTTTTTATTTCTATGTCGTTTTGGAACCAATTCAACCCTAAACTTTCTTCGAAAGGCTTAAAAGAACATAAAGCAGCAGCAGTAGAAAAAAAAACAAAAAGTGCTGCACATTGTTTTTAATTGAAACGCAAAAATTCTTTGAAATCAACAAGATGTTTACTTAGCGTTCCAAAGACAAAATAAATATACTTTTTTTTGATGAACAAAAATTGCAAAGCTGATAATTTTCTTCATTAGCAAAGAAGAAAAAAATCTTGCATTAGATAAAGGAAATACAATGTATGTATTATGATGGTATATCGATTAAAGTTTGTGTAATTAGTACACTGAAAGAAATTAACAAAACAAATTTTTATATTAATTTAGCTGATGAGAGATTTAGATCTACGAAATAGATGAAGAATAAGTCAAACGATTTTGTAACTTGAGCTATTAACATTTCCATTCGTACGACGTTATTTTAATCCCAAACAAATATGCAAATTTGAAGTCTATTTGGATTCGTGCTACTTTAAGATTGTGGGACTAATGAAAAATATGATTTTTATTTCTTGTTCTCCTTTCAACACCCTAAACTTTAAAAGGAAACTCAAAGAATAGACAATCCAACTAAATTAAAAAACATTTGATTAAAGAAGATTATACAGAGAAGGAGATTTGAAATGAAAAATCCAATAGTGTTTCTCCACACTGAATACATTTACAAGGTTATTAAGAAATCTTAGTTTTAAACTTAATTAAAGTAAAACCATTAGATTAAAGAAATTTTATTAAGAGAAGTAGAATAGGCCAACAAAAATACCACAAAGTGTTTATCCACATTACAAAATTTCTCAAAGTCTTAGTTGTTTCTAAATGGTTTCGCAATATAAGGTGGCGTAATTTGATAGCATTTCGTTTATTACTATCTACATAAAGTTCAATTGTATCCTATGATCGTGTCACTTGTTTTATCAGAAATTAATTAATTTTGTAACACTGATGCAACATTTCAAAGAAGCAAATTTGCCGTTTGATGTTTCTTAACTTAAGTTCGCGTGATATTAACTTTCTATGCATTTTGATGAATTGAAGTCCTTCACAAAATGTCTAAAAATGCTTGCTTGATATACAGCCCACGATTCTGTGAGCAGTTTTAGCAATTGTCATTTGTTTTAATAGTGTAAACAATCCAGTTCCTTATCGTTGACCATAATACTCCTTTGAAATTGTCAGTTCCATATATTTCCACCAAAAAACAATGTTTTCCAATATACATAACTAATCGTTTTGATTCAAAAGGCAACTTAAGAATCGACATCAATGAAAATAATTATAAAAATTTAGAGATGATTTGCTAGTACTTAAGAAATTCCTACGAATTGTCTACAACAGGCTTCTCTTCCAAATGGATTAAATTCTAATGTAACTCAGTTTTTTTTTTTTTGCAATTTAAAAAGTATTTTAAAAGTCGTATAGAAACTGAAGATTCTAACAGAGTTAAAAGTTAAATATTAAAATTGAATACAGAAATAAACAGTCTTTACTTATGAAATTTCTAAGAAAAATTTCTAAAGAAGTAAAAAGTCCTATAAAATGTGTTTTCTTTTTCCAACAAAACAAATCCTTGCGTAACTTATCGTTTCTGGAAGTTCGAGAAGTATTTCAAAGAGAGAAAAAACCAACAGAACTAAAGTGAATTTCTAACTAAATTGTCAAGAAATAGGGAGAAGGAAAACTGGCATATTTTTCAACAAAAAAATCTTAAAGATTTTTTTTTAATTCAAAAGAGATCTTAAACCCATAAAACATCCTTTGAAAAATTTTGCAATGTTTCCATGTACTATTTACGTTACTAGTTAAGAAATAGAAATTTTAAAGATCTTGGCTAAGTTTTTTTCATAAATAACACAACAGTTTTAATTGATTTTATAGAATAAAGGAAACTTAAAGTCGATATTTTTATTGAGTTCAATAATAAAAAATTTTGAATTAGAAAATTTTCAAAAATTAATAAACAGACAGACGTAAGGACGGACCTCAGAATACTCTCAAGAAAAAAATTTAAAAATTCCAAAAATAATTATTTTTGTTACTTTTCAGTTAATATAAAAACTAAATGTAAATATTTAAATATTAATATCAGCTTTCCCTGAACTGACTTCAATGTATAGACGGACGGACAGACATTACAATTCTGCTATAAACAAAATCTTATAATTATAAAAATGCATTTTATTTACTTAATAATAAATAGAACAGTAAAAGTTTTCATTAAAATGTTGATATCACCTTTCCTTGAATTAAGCTTAATTTTTTCTTCAATTAACCTCAATGTATAGACGGAAGGATGGACATTATTATACTGCCAAAAAGAAATTTTCGAATTTTAAAAGTACATTTTTTTTACTTGCTATTAACTAAAATAATAAACCGTGATGTTTAAAATGCTGATATCACCTTTCCCTGAGTTAATAAGCATCATTTTCCAACCATTTAACCTCAATGCATAGAAAAAAAATATTAAAATTCTAAAGAAATTATTTTTTAACGTAAATAAATAAATAAAATGTGATTATTAAAATATTGATATCGCCTTTTCCTGAATTAAGCGCCATTTTTGGCCCCTTTTACCCAAATGTGCGTGATTGCGTTTTAACTTAAACTTAATTATGGAGTTAATGGAGATTTTTTTCACAGTTATTATTAGATTAGTAAAAGAAAAATATATCAAACGAGTCTAAGATCAATTTAGATGCTCTCTGTTCTTTCTTCTACTCTATTTCTAATCTTTCTCAATGATCGCCTTTATCCAACCTTCAATTTAATCTTCTCTTTTGCAGATAACAGCAACATTTGCCATTTATACTCATTCAATTATAGACCAAGTCCTTTGGAGATCGGGGCAATGAGGCAGAACAGGAATACGCTTATCTCGTAATAGTCTCTGAATGGGGTCGCGCATATAAAGTCAACTTAAACACTCGCAAAATTTTAAGTTGTATGCTAATACACAAACGCGTAGCCGATCATGTGGCTTCATCTCTATTTATAGGTGATATAAATATAAAGGATTCAGAAGCTCTTGATGTTCTTGGCATAAGAATACAGTGTGGTGGCCGTTGGGCTGAGCACATTTTTCAAGTGTCGAAAGAGCATTCAAGTGCCTCGGTTTTTTGAAACGGTGTAAAAGATATTTCACTCCATCTGACCTTCTAACTATTTATACCACCAATATCCGACCTAAAATGGAATACAACTCTCATGTATGGGCCGGTTCTTCAAAGTCTGTTTTGGAGCTCCTCGACCCCGTACAGGAGAAGGCGAAGATACTTATCGATGACAGTAGGGTATCCAACTCTATTGATTCACTGGAGCATAATCGCAATGTGGGCTGTATTTCATTGCATCGATATGTGTCGATATTACAACGGAATGTGTTCTGATGAAATTAGAGAGCTTGTTCCTAACATACGTTTATTTATACGCAATACATGTTTATCTGTCGATTAGTTGATCGCACGACGCATTATAGGGAAAATTCATTCTTTAGCCGTACTGTACACATGTGGAACAAATTCCCTGCAGAGGTATTTCTATTTACTTGCAACTTAGGGAAATTAAAGTCTAATGTCCATAAACACTACTTCCTTTATCATCCCTCCCATAATATATTTTCCTAGTATGAAAACAATGCACTGCATTCATAAAAAAAATACCTAAGAAATTCCTAAACTATCGCCAACGGTTAAGCAAAAGTCGTAGAAATTTGTCAAAGTTCATTCAAAGAGATCTTAAGGTTTAACAGAATCTGAACATTTGTCGCTGTCTTTAAGTAGATTGAGTATTCCTAACCAAATTGTTCGTGGATAGAGAAAAGTCCTATACATTTTTACAAATTTTCTTATACCTAAATTTAAAGTTAATTCTTTTGAATGATTAAAGGAATCTTAAAAAAATGGTACATTTTATGGAGAGCTTTAACTGAAGACATTTTTATTCATTACTAAACTAAAAAATCGTTGGCAGAACTAAATTTTAAGGCCTTGAGGTGTAGTTTACTTAACCAGTTGCTAAGTTCCTAATTTAGTGGAATTTTTTGTTCATTTCGAAACTTAGTTTGGTTTAATAAGTAAATTTTAAAAATATTTATTTACAATTACAAAATAAATAATTAATATAAATTTTATTACGATCAAAAATTTCCCTAGAAACATTTGCAATATACCATATCATTTACTCACTTATACCAAGAAAGAAATCCTCCAATACAATTAAATGAAATTAAATAAAATTTTCAAACCCATCATGGTGATTAATAAATTAAAGTATTTTCTTTATTAGAAAAAATACCAATAATAGTTGAAAATAATAGCATTTCTAGCAGGAATGATTTTCACTACCTAAAAACTTAACAAAGATCTTTATTTCAACAAACCCTTGTTGTTTTGTTATTTTTTTGATTTGTTAAACATTGTTTCTTACAACAACAGCCTAAATATAAAATGTAATTAATATTTTTGCTGTGCAACAATTGAACAATTTCTAAAGACTGAAATTACACCCTCAAATGCAATTAAATAGATTTCAATAAAATATTTCTTTACCCGAAAATCTAAAGCAAAAAACCAAAAATACATCAACAATATCATCAATGTTAGTTAGAAAACCTTTTAAATAATATCAGGCAAACACCCCCCTCTTTCTCTTTAACAATTTTTTTTTTTTCTAAATAAAATAAATTGAATTGATTTAAAGAACTTGGAGCGGAAATTTATTTTGCTATATCTATAAAAAAAAATGAAAATACAACAAACAATAAGTAAAACTTCCACCACTTTAGCAAATGCACTTCATTTCAAAGGTTTTGTCTCATCATATGTTAAATATAGAGTACGAGCGTCTATGTAGTGTCTAGCATGTTTTCTATTGTTAAAGTTTGTTATATTATTTGTAAGTCATAAATTTTATTGCTTACTGTCGTTAACAATTAAGTTTCAATAGATCCTTTTACAATAAAACTCTCTTCTTTGACCCTGTCTCTTTTACTCTCTCTTATCCTAGGGTGGTTGTTGGGAAATTGTTTAGATTTTTTTTAAAGTTCTTTAATTTTATTTTTGATGGCCACATTAAAATTTATAGTTAAGAGTTTTGTGTAATGACAATAAATATTTTGACAAGAAAAATTGTTTGTGTTACTTATGGCCTTGTGCTTGAACAACTACATCATCTAGCAGCATCGTTTGACAGCGGAAAGTAGCAATTTCAAACACACTCTTCCTTCCGATCATGTGTCTAAAATCGTGTTGCTTTTTCCGCCGTATGAAACTTCCGTTTTAGAACGTTTGCTTTGTGACCATATTGCATCCTGACTGCAACACTTAAGTCTTTATTTTTTTTGGATATATTAGTATTATTCTGTAACTTGTCACTATTTGAATTGTCACGATGTGATTGGAATTAGTTTTAGAGATAGTCATTAGTAGATGGTAGAATTATGGTGAGCATAAGGGTAATTTAATTTATTAAGCACATCATCTTATTTAGCACTTTTTTTTTTTTTTGTAAATAGCATAATCCTTGTAAAACATGTATTGCTTTTTAAATAAAACTAAAAGTTAATGGTATTAAACTCTTTATGTGAAAAGTTTTTGCGGACATTACTAGATACAGAAATTTGTATTCGAAACAAAACAGTGCCAACAAGTCCTTACTGGTAAAATTTAACAACACTTTGATTTACTTCCCAGCAAAAATACGATGAAGAGCTTCCGAAAAAGAACATTATTACCACTTCAAAGGTGGAACAAAGTGCTTATTTTGAACTTTTTCGAAGTTCTTAATAAGTGAAAATAAATGAATTTTTGACGGAAAAAAAAGGTTAATAATTTCTAAGAAACTTAAAATTTTAGAAATTTTAAAGCATTTTTATTATTTTTTATTAAGACTTAGTTTTAAGGGTAGCACTTCAAAAGAAATAAACAAGAAGTATAAAAGAAGAATTGGCTACCAATGACAACTATGGGTTAAAAGAACTTCTGCAGTTCTTTTTCACCACTAAGTACTTCCTTCGAATGACAACACAATGTTAAATTCATGCCTTTTTCAGCACTTTTTCAGTTCCTTTTTTGCTGGGATGAATTTCAAAAGGAACCTTGAATGGTGGACATAATTGGAACGTTATTATTTTGAGAAAGATTTATTTAAGACAAAAAAATAAATATACTGTTATGTTCTTTATATTAGATAATATGTTTTGAATCCATTCAAATATGTCTTACATTCAAGGAATTTGAAAATCACACAATTTATTTAGACATCAAAATTAGCAGTTTGGTTACGTCGAATATTCTTCTTTTTACTATGTCTTTTCTATGACTTTATTGGAATGAAGAATATCTGAGAGCTATTTGAAAGAGATTTGAGAAATGATAACAAACTGAAAGCGTTAATATTTTAAAGGAGAACCTTTTAGGAAGCTAAAATCTTTGTTTCGATAACTCGATTTGCTTCGAACATTCTATACGTATGCCTTCTCCAGTTCGGAAGATCTCAATAACTTTAAGGAGTAACTTAAAAACAAAATTAGAGATTACCTAAAATATTGCAATTTTTTTTTCCAGGAAGCTCACAATTATAATTAGGAAAGCCCAAATAGGTGCAAAAAAGGCTGCTACTTCGAAAATGGAAATAAAAGTGCTTACAGAAGTTCCCAAGTGATCAGAGAACGTTGAATGTGTTATATCATTTAGAAATATTTTAGAATTTGTTGATGCTTGACTTTTAAAAATCTTTCCTTTGACCTCTCAGGGAATTATTGTTAACAATAATGTCTTAAAATGATTTCAAAAGGTATTTACTCTTGATGCTGAAAAACTCAAATACTCAAAATAAAGTTCTTTCGGAAGTTCCAAAGAATTAAAAAATGTTTCATATTATTACGTAAGACTTTGTCAGATCTAAAACAAATCTAAATGTTTGACTCCCTTAGAGAATTATTGTTTCATATTTTTTAGGAGACTTCGTGCCTTTCTAAAACTAAATAGGCAGCTTAGGAAGTTTATTTTTGCGTAATATTTCCTTTTACGAATTATTCTTAATGTCAGAACTCTCTTCGAAGAATTCTTCACTCTCAATACCGAAAACCTTAAAGGCAATATTCTTTTTCAAAAATTCCGAAGCGTTTAGATCAGGGGTTCTCACAAGATCTTGCTTTGCGACCTCCTTTTGACATTGCAATAGAACGCTATCCACTACAGATTTGATTACCTTAAAAATCATGTAAAATGTTTAATAAAGTCAATGGTTTTTGCTTTATGAAATCTTTAATATTAAAATACTTTTTCGGATAACGCATATCTAATTTCATTGTTTGCGTCTACAAAATATCGAATCTTTGTTTTAACGTATAAAAGAGTGGAAATGATGGTTCCACATGAAAAAAAATATATATTAATGAAAATTGTTTTAACACTTTTCAGGTATCGAAGCCAACAAGCGGATAAACTACTATATTTCAGCTAAATTGATTTTAATGTGTAGATTAAAAATTCAAATTGACTCATGATTTCAATTACAATTCCTTTTGAAATTACTCTGGTATTTTATTGATATTCATATTGAAAGGGGTTTTGCATCTTTAAATTATTTTATCTTTAGCAAAATTTATTTTTATATCCCGAAAACTTTTTTACGAATTAAAACTTTTGTGCACTCAGCATTTAGAAGTCGCGCCATTCAAGCAAATTTTAATAATCTTATTTCACAGAAGTTTATTCTAAAGTTCAAATTAGGAAAGAGCTTTAAAAATAATATAAAAAGAACATTAAAAAGTCTTCACACTTTATAATGGAAATTTAAATAACATTAAGTCCTTTTAAAGGTTCCAAAGGGTTTGTAGCATGAACACAAATTGACTGTTTTATTGTTTTTGGGAAAACTTCGTCAGGCCTAAAATGTCTTTCTACAGCACAATTTACATCTTTAAAAGTTTGACATTCAGAAATCATTCCTGTGACTCTTCAGTCAATTATTGAAAACAGAAATGTTCGAAAATTATTCACCCCTGCCTTCAGAAGTTTCAATAGAATGGCCACAAGCTGATTGTTTTATAGTATTTAAGGAAACATCTTCAGCTGTATTTAAACTTTGAAAGTTTTGACAATTTTCTTAAAGGAATTTTTATAAACTGGGATGCTCGTAGGCTATTAATGAAGTTCCGAAAGGATTGAATATTGTAGCATATGTTTTTAGTTAGACTTGTTAGGCCTAAAACATAAATCTTTCTCTTACTTAATAAGCAGCATTTGCAGTTTGACTTTATGAAATTTTTTCTTTATTTATTTTTTTTTGCAAAAATAAGGCAAAATACCGGGATATGAAATATTTAACAAGAGTTCAATTGGTGGATTAAAGTGTCGAAAATACCATTTTTTTAAAACTATACAACTTCTTAATGCAAGAGAGTGTTAGATTAAAGTTCCAGCTTTAAAATAATCCACAAAATTATTTAATTCTTTGTCTTTTAATTCCAGACAAAATTGTTTAAATTACTTCTATTGAAACATGTAATATGCGGGGGAGCAATAAATTTTCTTATTGTTCTGATGAGTAAAAAAAAGTCATAGCTTTTTTTAATCCATGGCTGCTATGAGAAATACTAAATCCTAATTATCTACAGTTACGAAGAAATTGACATTTATAGAGAAGATAATGAATTGTTTAGTTTCGATTGCCAGTTTGAAGTTCGTTGAAAGAGTTCTAGTCATTCAGTTCGTCAGATAACTGAAATGAACCAGTTCGTATATTATTTCAAATTTCGATGCTTGCTTAAGCTAAATGTTGTCAATAGGAGAAATAATCTTGCACATATTCTAAACAATTCGTTTTTTGGCGACCTTATCTAAGAGAGTGATCGATTTAATGGTATTTGTTTGACTTCTCTCTGGTCAACATTTTTAGAGAAGATAATGAATCGTTTCTCATACATGAACTCCCTAGAGCAAATTCGAAGTTTCTTGAAAGAGTTCCAGTCGTTTAATTATTCCGGTGACTAAAGAACCAGTTCGTATGATATTTAAATCTTGTCTGCTTTGAAAAGCAGGTTTTTATCAACAAGGGAAATAATCCTGCACTTATCTTATCCAATGAGTTTGTGTCGCTTTTAATTAAGAGACTGATGAATAAACTAGAATGGAATTATTTCTCTGACTTTTGGAGACCCTCGAAAAGTTATATTTTGTCAACAAAAGAAAGAATTTATTGCAATTAAGTATTTTCTATTTGTTTTTTTTTTTAGTTGAGCTAAGACAGACAGACAGAAAAATATTAATATTTTCCAAAGAATTTTTGGTTCCTTTTTCTAAAGATCCTGAATCCAGGGAACCTAGTAAAGACGTTCCCTGTATTAGCAGTGATAACCATTAAAGGAGAATCAACATCAGTTCCCATGTTTAACAATCGTTTAGTAAACTTCGTGACTCAGTGATCTCAAGTTATATACTAGTGTTGGAAGTACTTCAATTTAATAAACCCGAGTCTATAGAGACTCCTTTAAGCCGCTAAATAATTCTCTAATTACAGTTCGAAAGATTTGTGATTATTCATTTCAATCTTTCTTATGAGTCCAAAAGGTAGATTTATTGAATTATTAAAAGAATTTTTCAAATACATCGTTTCTTAAGAATTTGTAAGGATCTTAGAGGAGATTTAGATTAAGCAAATATACAAAACTTAAAAATCTGGACACTTAAATATAAATAAATATTTTTGGATACTTTGTTAGTCTTCATTTAATACTTTCCAAAAGCATGATTTTTTAAATAACAAAAATAATTTTGCAAATTTAAGGATTTAAGCCAATTTTTTAAGGAAAATCCTAAAAAATTTTCTAGATTTCAAAGCAGTTTTGGCCATAAAATAAGATGCTACTTAACATTATTTTCCATAACATTACTTGTATGTCCAACAACCCCTTTCAAACCAACTAATCTCCTAAAAACCTTAAGTGTGTAGTAAAGACTTCCGGCCAGACACAACACAGAAAAAAGAAAAATAGAAAAACTTAAACTCTTGGAGCCTAGAAATATTGCCAACATCATTTAAATAATTTCCAATCGTAGCCATCAACTGTAATCAACATGTTTAGTGTAATTTTACACTCTTTCTGGAGCAATTTATCAAAATGCAACACAAATAGATTAAACTCTAGTTTAATAAGCAGCACAATAATTCATGGACAGTAAACTGCATTCATATAAAAGAATGCAAAAAGGAGACAAGATTTAAACAAAAAACCAAAAGGAGCTAAAACAACTAACTATAAGCTTAACTATATTCTCCATACCCTGTTCATGAGGCAGCATCTACTATCTACCACACCATAGCACAATTCATTTGTACTGCCACATTTACAAGTAACTGACGACAATCAAATTGTCCAAGTGGCGCCTTAGGTAGCGGCTACAAATGTGCGACTGTGCGCGTTTCTGTTACGGCGGCGGCACTGATCAAAAACCTTGTATTTTTTTTCTTCTAGAGATTTTTTCTTTCATTTTTTTTGTGGAGATTTTTTTTCTTAAATCCTTACGTCGTGTTATTGCTCATGTCCTTTTGCATTTAGGAGTTCATTTGTTTTCATTGATTTTGCTTTATTTTATTTATTCCGGTTATATATTTTTTGTTTGTCTTAAAGTTATTGATGTTGTTGTTGTTATTGTTGTATGCTTCGTGTTGCAGATACAAAGGCACTACTTTCAACAAGAAGGCATATCAAATTCTAATTAGTTAAATGTGAATTTTAAAAGACAAGTAAGTTTAGCTTTTAAGCTAATTTAAGCTTTAGATTTGCATTTTTTCTAAAAAGAAAGAGTCTAATTAATGAATATGATTAATATTAAGATATAAACGGCTCATTTGCAACACTTATGAATGACACACAGTCGTTCTGACTGTCTGTCCGTCTGTCCAGCTAATATTAAGTTAGTTCTTTTTGTATAGAAACAAATGAAGGGTATCTTAATATTCGTTACTTTTTCTAAAATAAAAAGACATCTGAGTGTGTCTGTGTGTGTGAGTTTGTATTTAAGGTTTCGCGGCTTTGGTCTTCGGCTTCTTTTTAAATGTCGAAATTTCAGCTTTGAGCTTTTGAGCATCAATGCGCTTTCGTGTCTGATCTTCAAGTGGCGCCAGTCGAAAATTTTCTTAAAACAAAGAATTGTATTTGCGTTGTGATATCTTTTTGCCTTTGTTTTTGTTCTTGTTGTTTAAAATCGGCAGTTTGTTGTTGTTATTTTAATTTTTTATAAATGTGTACATCTTTCACTACCCTTTAAGCCGTTTAGTTTGTTTGTTTCTTTATGAAACGCCATACAAAACAAACAAATACATCAGGAAAAAAAAAAAAAGAAAGAAAGAACAAAAAATAAAAAAAAAACAACAACTGTAAGTAGCGAATGATTTTCAAGATTGTCATTTTCTTAATGACGTTTTCAAGCAGGAAAACATTCTCATCTTCAAATCTTTTTAATGAAGTACTCTTCTGCATATCAAACATCAAATCAAACCATTGTTTAATGTTTAGATTTGGTATTGGATACCCGGGCCACTACAAACAATCAAACAAACAAACAAATAAACAAATATTTAAGATTTGTACTCGTCATTGGAATGAAACCAAACAAAATGAATGAATGCATGTCGGTTTTATACTAAATACATACATACATATGTACGTTCTTCTTAATGATATTAAATCTAATTAGGGTATTTAAAAATTCAACAATGGCAACGACAATTTTACACTTTAAATTGTGTAAATAACAAGCATATTTACAATCAGCTTTCCTAAAAGCTGTACCATTCTCTGTCATAAAGACACCTCGAAAATGATGTCGCCAAGAGAAATATTTTAAAATTCTTTAGTTTAAAATGTCGGAAAAATTTCAAGTTGAAATGACATTCTTTTCAAAAGGTTTAAAACCTTTTTGGAAGAATATTTTACAAAGAAATAATAGTAAATTTTAACGAAATAATGTGATCCTTCTAAGAATAAACGATTAATTTTCAGATTTAAATAACAAGAGTGAAAAAATATTCCACTTTGAGTATGATTATGAAAAGCTTTACAATAATTACTGATGGACTGACAGTTGTCAGAAACTTTTTTGATAATTTTTTTTTTTTTTAGATATGATTTTCCAAATATAACTGGATCATAATAATTGATATGAGAAATTATAAAAATAGTAATGTATGCTATGTTTTGTGCTCCTTTAAACTAAATCATCGACGGTGGTGATGCAATTGGTTTTTTACACAATAGTTTTTACCAAATGCATTCCAATTTACAATGCCAGTCGTTTAGAACAGTTGTGATCCGGTTCGAAGGACCATAAACAAGTTACAATCTATAATTTGCCTTTGTTTAGAGTTTCTAAATTAAAGTTTTTCAACCATTTTTAAACACCAAAAGAATGTATTACACATTTCCTTTAACGTTACAAATATCAACTACATTTCTGGTTTCTTTTCCATTACAGTTTCATAGAAACCTATACACATAAAAACCAGGAATTCACTAAAACTGGAGTTTGGATGATATTATCGACTTAAAGAGAATAACTAGGTATCACACGGCCTTCGGGTATGTAAACTATTAAACGGTTTCCTCGCAACTTATAAATATTACTATTTAGTATTTTATCACAGTGACTTAGATTGACTATCTTAATACAGCTGCTTCAAACAGCCTCAAGAGACTACACTTAACGGCATTATTTGTAATTAGACTTTTAAATTTTATACAAAGATGTTTAGTCTTCATGAGCGTATAATAACGTATATGGGCCATTATCGGAAATGCCTGCAGAATCAGTTCACGTTGTATAAATCTGGTTATTTAAGTTAAATTTACGATATTTTCCTTGTTTGATGGTGTTAGTGAAGCATATTTTAGAGTTTGCTAGTAAAATTTTAAACATTTTCTTTATAATAAAAAAAACGCTATTTTTTAAAATATGCATTGAATCAAAGTTATTACAAAAAACAAATTTCAAGCAATTCCATATGAAACTGTGAATGTGCCCCGCGAAAAACTACTACTCTAACTATTTCGGGTACATCAACGAAATATAGCGCAATACAAATAAATTTGTATTCCAATGAGGCGCGCACGAAACTCGGTACCCTGTTTTTAGCTATTGAAAATCTGCACAATGAAAGAGATGGTGTCCACAAAGTCCGATTAGTTTATTTATGATAAAATTAGATTAAAAAGTGTAAACGCGCAAACAAAAAGGGTACAAGAATGGGAAAAACTTAATTAATTTTTAGTTTTTGAACTTTGAACAACAATCATGACTGTAAGAAGAATCCTACGGCCCATATATATCAGGATATATAGTATTATAATAACAAAATATAAGCACAAACAAATCTCAAATATATGAACATTATCAAGAAATATGAACATTATTGTGACGTTTTCCCTTTTCCTAATCGAAGTTAAACATTTAAATTTAATGGGATTTTGATGTTTCATGTATTAAATTATTAAACTATTTATTTAAAACTAAAAATCAAACAAAAAATGCGCTCCCTGATCGAAATATTAAATTAGTGTCCGAAAGAATTTGGAATACAAACAGTGACTATTGCAAATTTAAATTTCTTAAAACCAAAACCTATTTAAAAAAAAATATTACATACACCAAAAAAAAATTTGCATATCTCCGATCCCTGATAGAAATTTCAAAATCTGGCTCCATTAGAATTTATCGGACGAGTATTTTTATTTTATTTTCTATTTCATCTGGGAACTTCAGAAACTCCTTGTAATTCTACTCCCTGATATAAATAGCAAAATCTGTCTCCGTTAGGATTTGTAGGACAAATAGTTTTATAACAAAGCCAATAAAACTATCCATGCCAAGAAAAACAATTTTTATTTAAAGAAAAACAGCAAAAAAATGGCGTATCTCCGCTCCCTGATAAAAATTCCAAAATCTGTCAACGTTAGGATTTGTGGAATGAATATTTTTATAAGTAAAACGAATTTAAATTTTCTATGAGAAGTTTAATATTATTTTTTACATCTTTTGGAAGCTTTAGAAAGCTATGGCAGAGAAGAAATCTTTAGAAAATGACCCATAAATGCGCTTATCTCCACACCCTGATAAAAATTTCAAAATACGGCTTCGTTAGGATTTGTGGGACGAAAAGTTTTATAAATAATCAAAATTTTAATTTTCTACATCGTCAGGGAGATAGAGATAGATACAATATCATCGGATAAATATTCACCTTTATTCTAGTTGTCGTTGTTGTCCCCAAACAACTTCGTCTTTCATCGTCTGTGGTAAATTCATATTCTCGTTGTCGTTTTCGCTTCTATCAATGACAGTTGAATCATTTTTGGTTTTTTCTAAGATATGTCGATGTAGATATTGTATTAAAAAGACTTATTTTGTCCTCGTCAAATTTCGTGATAATTAGAAGAGTTTATGAGAATGAAGTATAAAATTAAAAAAAAATATATATATTAATAAATGAAATATTTATTGAAAAATTCATTATTGATTTTTATTCCAACTTTCTTGGTTATAATTATTATTATTGAAAATTATTCAGACTCAAGTTCAATTGTTTTAATTAGAAGAATGCTTTGTAAAAGTTTATTGTACACTTGGCAGAATGGAATACATTTTCTAGTCTGCCACGACCGTCATCAGCATTCTTCAGTGTCCCACCAGGATGTTCTCTGTAAACATCATTTATTTAACTTACAACTTTTAGGAAAATGGAATCTGTGACATTTTTTCCTATATATATCGTGTATGTCTAGAAAATGCATTCCATTCTGCCAAGTGTACAATAAACTTTTACAAAGTATTCTTCTAATTAAAACAATTGAACTCGAGTCTGAATAATTTTTAATGATGTTTATAATTATTACTAGAAAAGTAAAAAAAAAAAATAATAATTATAAAATTCAACAAGAAAACGATTTAAAATCAATGAATATGAATCTTAAGAATAGAAAAATCTTCCAATCTTAAGACTGTGCTTAATTCTCGGTATGATTGTAGAATGGAATTGAAAACAAACTGTTACTTTCAATGCAACCAGAATCTCTTGAACTTAAAGGACTTTATTTATCTTTAAACTTCTGGCAAAATAAATCAGCCGACTAAGAAATTAATGATATGTGTTTTATTTGTTAAAGTAATCGATAAACAGTCAACTTCGTCTCAAGTTTGTTAGAGAATATCAAATAAGCGTCAAAGTGATATTGATATAGATACGAAGGGATGTTGACTTTAAAGCGACATTGATGTCGACAACGACAACTGGAATAATAGGGATTTTTTTGTATCTTATTACAAACGTTTGTATCCGTGGATCCCTGTTGTTATTTTGATGCAGTAATTTCGGCTGGTCTGAAACTTTTAGATACTTAGATCTTTAACTAAAAGGCTTTTTTAAAGCTTATTTTGATCAAGAGAGAGATTGTTTGATATTTGTATAAATTTTCTTCGGGTTTCTGTTTGTTCAAAGCAGCTTCAGCGGATTGTTTAACTGTAGGCGTTATTCACATATTTTTCCCAAAACTAGACCTAATCGATCCATTGGCATTGCAGGTGCATTACGTACTAGTTCCTCAGAAGTTCTGAACACTAGACCTACACATTATTGAATCATCCGTCAATAGTGAGATACGATTATCTGCAATGGAGAGCTGAAGATCAAGAATATATGGCCATGCGAGGATATTAAGTTTAATAACCCCGCAATTCAATCAATCTACCGACTATATGACTCCCCAGATGGACTTCAGAAATATCATTAAAAGAGTGAATGGAGAAGGGGAAATCTTCTTTAACAATATGGAATTAAAGTATACACTGGCTCAAAGTTAAACTGCGGTGTCGGCTCTGGTGTCTTCTCTAACGACCTTGGAATTAGACACTCATATAGACTCCCTGATGATACAAGCGTATTCCAAGCGGAAATACTAGCGGTCAGAGAGCCGTGTAAACTAATTCACGATAGAAATATTCAAGGGAATATTGGCTTATTCGTTGACAGCCAGACGACAAATACTATCGCTCAAATCACCTCTATTCTAGTCAGATAGTGTAAAGAGGAACTGTTAGGACTAAGTAGACTGTATGCATTACTATAGTCTGGGTTCCTGCGCATAGGGATTACTATGGTAATGAACAGGCAGACGAATAAGCCCGAGCAGGCTCTGCTTTGAATGACTCCTTATCGGTTTCTGTCGCAATCCCGTTAAGATCAGTCAAAAGCGAATCCAAAAACACTATCTCGAAAAGGGGAAAAATAGATGGCGAAATCTGGACAAATGTAGAGTCGCAAAGGAAACGTGGCCTACCTACAACGAGAAACGCTCAATGCAACTCATTAGCTACAAACGTAAAGACATCTCGAGACAAATAGCATTCTTTACAGGTCATTGGACGATCGGAAAACATGCAAGCATATTTGGTTTCCCTTACAATGAATACTGTCGTAGTTGTGGCAATCGTGAGAAGGAGGAGTACATCATCTTCTATGCGAATGCCCAGCCTTTAGCGCAATCAGGCATAAATTTCTGGGAAGGTACCAATTAAACAACCTCTGTGAGATATCTGACACTAGACCCAGTGAAATTATTAAATACCTCAATGCTACTGGCTGGATCTAATTAATTTATGTTCTTATTTTTATTCCCTACACTCATTACAGACTCAATCCAACTCATTCACCTGGCGAGTAGTGTGGTCTCATCAAAACGGAATTTAACGAGTATAATTGATTGCCCTTAAGTTTAAGGGCTACCACGTAAACCAACCAGACCTGATCGAGGCTTTGCTATATATTGATATTGTAGCAAATTTTATTCTTATTAATTTCTAATCTAAAAAGATCTTAATAGATCGTTTAAAAGATTTCATTTCAGACCTTTTTAATTATATTATTTCTTTAATTTTTTTGCAATAATGACACAGATAATTATCCTGGCTTAATAACAAATCATTAAATTGTTGGTGGAAAAAGAAAAAAAAAAACTAAAACAAAAAATATTTTTAAAACTTTTGAAAAATGCCTAAGAAAATCTTAGGGTCTTATTTACATCCAATTAAATCTTAATGCTCGTTGTTGTACTCGAGCATACAGCCTCTTCTATTGCGCTTATTCGCTAACTAATTGTTGTTGTTTTTTTTTTAATGTTTAATGTTGCCAGAAATATACAACATATTTTTCTTTTGCTTTGTGTAGCTATTATTGTTGTTGTTGTTTTTGTTGCAGTTGTCGTTTTGTAGACAAAAAACTATGAAGTGAAATGATAACACTTAATCCTCTTTCTCCTTCAAGCATAAAATTGTTTTGTATGTTTATTACTGGCCTGTATTTACAAGAGTGCACTTTTTGTTGTATGTACTTACATTTAAAAAATACTAACATACATTCATACATACATGATAACAAGATATGCTTATACACTCGGTGGCAAAAAAATGTTCTAAAAACTGTTTTTTAATTTAAAGACTCTTGCAGAAATTGTTCTTTTCTGAGGTCTGTCAGAGGAGTGAAACAAATTTTTGAACCGTAACCGGATATATATTTCAAGAATAATGCCAGTGTCTTTTTTCCAGTGATAGTTTTCTCGGGCACTACTTATAGACAAGGGACAGTTATCATTTAAACCCTTAGTTTGGATTTAGTGTCTCATTTGATCCTGGCAAGTGGTTCTAAAAGAACGAGTTTATATATATATAAATGCAGATCTTGTTGGATCCCCCAAAATGTTGTTAAGGACTTTAAAGTATTCTTGCACATGTAGCCTTAAAAATTATATATTTTTCTTCTTATAATGTTGCTACGAACCCCAAAGTGTTCTCGGGAATATTTCATATTGAGTTTTCCTTTGTCACCCACTGTTTAATTTGTATTTATTTTTTGTATTTAAATAATGTGTCTTTTTTGTTAGTTCCTCGTATTTAGTATATAATACCGTTGTTTACAAAAATATCAAAAACAAAAAGAATGAAAACAAAGTGTATAGAAACAGTAAAAAAAAAAAAGAAAAACAAAATGTCGGTTGTTCTTAGCAAAACTATTCAAAAACAACACTTGCTAGAAAAATGCCAATTTGTTAAGGAAACAGAGCGTTTTTTTTTTCAAAATTGCAAGAAGTTTTTCCTGAGGCTGATGATTTGCTATGTGTGTACTTCAGTTTTTGTATTTTCTCATTTTTCTTCTCTTAAAGAATAAAAATTTTTAATTGCCTTTGTTAAAGTGCAAGTCCTGTCTTTAGACATTTATTTGCGGTAGAATAAGTCCTTTTTATTCTCCGTATGTAGATTGTACGCTATTTAAGAAAATTCAATGGATTTTTTTAACAATAAGTAAGGATTTGGATTATCTTTTGTATTTAATTATCTTGTCAAGTATTTAGTTCAAAACAATTTGAAGATGTTTCCTTTTCATTATGGGCTTAAGATATGAAGAAAAAGGTACCAAATTCCTAAAGAAAATATCATATCACTAAAATTGCTAGGCGCCTTTTGGATAATAAAAATAGAAAACAAAATACACTATTCCCTAGTTTGAATCCTAATAGGAAAAATATTCTTTACTTTAATTCTTATACTGATAACATTTTTAAAACATTACATCTGAAAATTTTCTTTTCCTTTATTTTTTTTTTTTTTCTTTTTTTTTTTTTTAATTTAACTTGTTTAAGTAGGCTTTGGTGTTTAGTTTTCTTTACAAATAATTTTCTTTAGTTTGCCAAAATTGAAATTAATCCTAGTTTTATTTTTAGTGGATAATAGGATGATTATGATAGGATGAGAATTTGTTTATATTATTGTCAAGAAAAATTCAAAGCAATAGGATATTTATTACCTATTCAAGGGAACAAGTAAGACATCTGCTTCATGTTAATAAAGAAATAAAAACATCACAGAATAGTTGCTCCATTTCAGTACTAAAACGATTTGAAGTTTTTAATCAGAATTGAAAAATGAAAAAAAAGTTAAATCAAAATGTTTAGGTTTCAATGAAATCTATGTTGAAAGATAACATGAGCTCTAGTGATATATGTTGCGTATTCCATTTAATTATTCCATTCTGTTGTCTAATTATGATTCATAGTCTCTGCTTTAAAACAGTAAGGAAAATTTACAATCACAACTTCTTCATGGTCCTTCGAACAGGATGGCGATTGCAATTTTTTATATTCCTTGGAGTCGTATACTGGATAACGAAGTTGCAAACAAAAATTATATAATATTTGGACATTTACGACGCTAGGATCTCTTGTCTTGGACTCCTCAAACTCATAACAATGCAAAGCAATCATGTCATGTTACAGTTGTGGCACCACAGGCCATATAGTCATGCTAGCATTCTGGGAACTACAACTGTAATTCCCTAACTTGTGGATTACTGTAAGCCTAGACCACTACTGTCGAGGCTCTTCATATCCTCTATCTCGGTCCACGCTGTAACATTGGATCACACCTCCTCATCCAACAGAATCCTTCGTGTCTACACGGATGTTTCCAAAATGAACAATGGTGTTGGAGCTGGAGTCTACATGGAAGAATTTGGAAAGCGTTTGTCATTCGCAAACGAAACCTAGAATTCTACATACAGGCTGAAATAATGGCTATTAAGAAGGCAACTAACTGGCTAAGGTATTATAGGATATACGTTAAAGATATCGTGATATTTACTGGCAGTCAAGTCTCTGACAGGTGTGTTTTCCACCTCAAATATGGTCCATGAATGTCAGACATCCCTCAATGAGATGGTGAAACATTCGAACATCGCACTGATATGGCTGCGCGGACACGGGACGAGTC
Source organism: Protophormia terraenovae (assembly GCA_951394005.1). Classification (NCBI taxonomy): domain Eukaryota; kingdom Metazoa; phylum Arthropoda; class Insecta; order Diptera; family Calliphoridae; genus Protophormia; species Protophormia terraenovae. The sequence continues at coordinate 1,604,058 of OX596076.1, forward strand.
GAGGCAATTATATTGCAGATGAACTGGCAAAGGGGGGTGCACTAATGCAGGATGAAAGCGCGGATCATTTCTGTGGCATCCCTCTTAATGCATGTAAGCAGCGCATAGATACCGCATTGTTTGAAATAGCACAACAAAGGTGGATAAACGAACCTACGTGCATAACAACGAGAATGATATGACCTATCTCTGGTCACTGCAAATTTGGAAGTCATGCCACAAGATTGGGACTTCAATCCAATGATTTCTGCAGAAGCTGTCATAATGAAGAGGAGGAGGAAATATTCTCTTCCAAATTTCGCCACTTGTTCTTCGAGCAGGATAGTGGTTGACAATGTTGTAACCAAAATTTTTTATAGGATTTTTCTTATCTGCAGCAAATACCATATGCTGCAAATTGGAATCCTCGAAATTACACCAACTCAAAGCAGTAGCCATGATTAGGTTTTAACCAAATACATATAAAATATAACCAGGCATGTTATTGAATTGTGTTGCAGCAAAAGGCAGACATATTCTTCCTTGTGCTGTAAGTATAGACAATTAACTATCACAACATCTTTATGGTCCTTCGAGTCGTATGCTGGTTGACAACGTTGTAATTATACATTATAATTTCATCATTGACATCGCTGGGTTCTCAAAAACCGGCACAAATAACTGGTATATAAAATTCTAAAAGCATAAAGTATGTCGCGGCTTAACAATTATATACGTATTCCATTATGCTAATTTCTATTTGTATATTTTTTAGCTGTTTTATTTATTATCTACAAACTCTGTTCTGGAAACAGCACAAAACAAACCAGCAGTTTGTTTGTTAAGGCTACATGAGGACATGTTAAAATGAGTAGTCATCAAAGTAGCTACTCGTGTCTTTATGTAGTCGGTTAAGTAACTAGTTCGCATCAGCCACCAGAAAATTTACAATCGCTTTACAGTCACTTTAATGACCCTTCAGTAGTCGTGGAAGTGATTGTGTGCAAAAAAAAAAAAAATGAGACCATGTAGTAGTTGTGGTGGCAATGGTCTTCCCCCTAGTACAAGCCCATGTTAAAGTGACTAATCACGTAGCTAATAAAGTGACTAGAGATACCCTAATGTAGTCGGTTAGGTAACTTGTACGCAACAGTCACCATAAACTGCTGGATACTATTTCATGGTCCTTCGAGCTGGATAATGTTGGCAAATTTGTTTATGGTGCTTCGAAAAAGGGAAGTTGTACCCCGCATATAAAGAAAATATTAATTATCGCTTACGTTAAGAACTACTTTCCTTATCATCTTTTATAATTGAGATGAAAATAAAAAGGATAGGACCAGGGGCAAAAGTATTCCCCATATAAAGAAAATACTTTTACTGCAAAATTCTTCACATTTTACAGAAATATGTTTCAATCAATCTCTAAACTTAGAATGAAAATGGGATAGGACCAGGGGGAAATGTTACCCCTTATACAAGGAAAATATTAAATATCGTATATCTTAAGAAGTATTACAGCAAATGTTATAACATTTTGTAGGAATAACTTTCTTATCAACCTCCATAATTTAAGATGAAAATGGTATGGGTAGGACCAGGGGAAATGTTACCCCCTATACAAAGCAAATATTCTTAATGGCATATCTATAGAACTATTGTAGTGATAGCTCTCAAATTTTGTGGGAACTACTTTCTTATCATATTGTATAGTCCTAGGGGGAGGTATAGCCCCCATATAAAACAAATATTAATTTTCGCATATCTAAAGGAGTAATTGATTAAAAAGCCCCAAACATTTTTAGAAATAATTTAAATTTTAAATATTAAATAGGGCGGATAGTTCGAGGGTATAAAGTAAATATTAATTATCACATAAAAAAGTAATAGCTAAGCTCTCCGGGATATGCTTTTAATCTATAAACTGTGATTTGGAGACAGCAAACAACAATTTACTAACGGTAATTTTTCATGGTCCTTCGAGTTGAATAATGGTGGTAAATTTGTTTATGGTGCTTCGAGCCGTATGCTGATTAAAAACACTGCAATAACAATTATAATTTCTCCATTTACAATATTAGGTTTTATCACCCGCCCCAAATCCCTAGTGATGCAAATTGGATTCCTCAAAATTGCACCACCACAAAGTTTCAATGAAATCCTTATAGAAGTGACACCATGAATGCCGATAAAGAGTGTTTCGAAAATACATAATATATTCTGATTATGTCTAATTATGATCCAGAAACCGTTAAATAGATTTTAATTGGCGTGAGATGCTCGAGGACTGAATTTCGAACAAACAAAACATGTGTTGTAAACGTTTTGCAGGTTTAGAATGATTTATTTTTCTACAAAAATATAAAAATTAGCTGCTTGAATATCTGAAATAAAATAAAACACCGTCGGCAATAAATTGCATTAAAAATTAATAAGACATTTCCTTAAAATATTATTATCAAAAAGTGTTAAAATTGGATCCCATTGTTGAGTTTGAATTCTAAAATTTTCCAATGCATTGAAAGTTTTACATGCTTGAGTTCAAGGGCCAAAAGTTCTAAAGTTTGACAGGGAACAACTTTCACAAGACAAAGTTGTTGCTAGACAATCCTTCATTAAATGAGATGAATTTCGTTTCAATATAAACGACAAACTGTGGTTCTCCTTATCTTTAAATAAACTGGAATCATATTGTTTTATAGTGTGGTTAATAATTCGATTTATGGTTAATAAAGAAAAGGTGGGTGTAGGCGGTAAAATGACATTAAATAATTCTCCAGGTATGCGGCAGTAACGAGATTGTCGAAAAGGAATATAAAAAGAACTCACAAAACATTTTTACTCCATTTTTATTTATGGAGTTCACATTTTAATTGTTTATTTCAAACAATTTCCAATTTCAATAGAATTTAACTAACAAATCCAAAATAATAATTTCAATTTTCCCTTCTCCCTTAAAACTTACAGATCATATTTAAAGATCTTTATTTCTTTTCTAAATCTTTGCAACAATTAGACTGAAAATTCATATGAAATCTATGTCTTTCTCATTACATTTTCTAATATTTAAACTGAAAAAAATAGATTTAATTTGTCTTTGCCTTTCGTCCTAAATGACCGTTATATGATTCTCGTTACTCTTTTGGTGGTCCCTAGACCACAATAAGAATCACCACCAAAGCAGTAGTTAAATTCTTGCCAATGATTGAATACTATTTTACAATTTCAAATGCCTTAACTCGTCTCGAGTCTACAAATGAAAAAAAAAAAAATAACTAAAAACTACACAAACAAGAACAAAAAAATTGTAAATTCATGTTCAAGTCATAAATATTTGATCAATAAGAAAAACTTCAAATCAATGTTGAAAGAACTTTGAGGAACTATTTCTCATACTTAGAAATGAACACAACAGCAATAATGTCAGTCATTCTTCTTTATAGAAGAACGTAGAAAATATGTATTGTATGTCTGTAAGTGTATGTGTGTAGTTGTTTAAGTTAGCTAGTGCGATTTTGTTTGAAAGTTTAACATGAAACGCTTCATTTATTATAAAGATTTTCACAGTAATTGTGATTCGTGTGGCAGTATATGTTGCTAACGCGACTTACAGCAAAAATTGCAAAAATAAAAAAAAAAAAAAGTTAAAAAACGCCCTAATTCATTTGTTGAGTCTTGGCCTGGCGCCTTCTCTTTAAATTAAGCTTACAAAAGACTACAACATCGGCAATAGCAGCCGCAAAAAAAAAAAACAACAACAAAAAAAGTAAAGGAACATGTCAAAATAAAAACGAACATAAAAGACTCTCAACTACTAAATGTTTTCTTGGGACTTTTGTTGTTATTGCTACTTTTGCTGTTATTTACTCCACAGAAGCTTAAGCCAAGCGCTTTAATAGTCTTGCTTGCTGGAACGACTTTGAATGTTGAAAAGTCTGTCCAAATGGCAACATGTTTGTTACAATTGCTGGCACTTGTTTGAATCGAATTTGCACCTTTTTAGAAACCAAAAAACAACAACAATAAAGAACTAAGGCGACTTGACAAAATTTCACAGTACCCAAAAATAAACGTATGTATGTTAAAAAAAAGCTCCCAATTTAGGTTTAAGAAAAAACCAAAAATAATACTAATATGACTACATGTGTAGAAATGTCCGTCTGTATTCGTCGCTTATACTTATGTACGAGTAGTTAGTAACCCATATTTGCAGCATTTCATTATAGCTCTCCAATGCCAGACCTCCCGCAGATAATTGCCCATCAACTCATCTTGTTCCGCCCAGCTATTTAACAACAAGTATACACTCATTTGATTCGATTTCAGCACACACACAAACTGACTGGCTGGTTGACTGGCTCGCTAGCTGGCTGGTCTTATCATCTTATTCTTCATCGTCGTCATCATCATCATCGTCTTCATCATATCATCTTGTTGCTGTTTTTCTTTATTGGTGGCGATGTACAATAGTTGGTGTTGTTGTTGCTGTCTGTCTGCCCATTTGTGCCAGCCCAAATGCTGTTTTAAACTACTACTACCAATAACACTCCGCTAATTCATCTTCAAATCAAGTGTGTTTGATTCATTCATGTAAATGTGACCTTCTCGGTGGGAGCTCCTCCAAAGTGGTCATTCGTTTGAGTAAAATTGTTAAATTTTGTGGTAAATTTTTTGAATAAAGAAACTTAAATGAAAAGCTTTTTAATAAAAAAAAGGTTTTTAATAAAAAAAGCTTTTTAATAAAAAAAGATTTTCTTCCTCCATTTTTAGAAAAGTTCACAAAAAATCTAAGCTATAGTCCAACCATTAGTCCAGTCTATAATCAAAATTATAGTCCGGTCTATATTCTAGTCTAGAGTCTAGTCTATAGTCTAGTCTATAGTCTAGTCGATAGTCTAGTCTATAGTCTAATCTAAAGTCTAGTCTATAGTCTAGTCTATAGTCTAGTCTATAGTCTAGTCTATAGTCTAGTCTATAGTATAGTCTATAGTCTAGTCTATAGTATTTTCTATAGTCTAGTCTATAGTCTAATCTAAAGTCTAGTCTATTGTCTAATCTAAAGTCTAGTCTATAGTCTAATCTATAGTATAGTCTAGTCTATAGTCTAGTCTATAGTAGGTTATGGTCTGTCTATAGTAGGCTATGGTCTGTCTATAGTACAGTCTAGTCTAATCTATAGTTTACTCTATAGATTAATCTATAGTTTAGTCTATAGATTAATCTATAGTTTGGTCTATAGCTCAGTCTGTAGTATATTTTATAGTTTAGTCTAAAATTTACTCCATAGCATATAGTTTAGTCTATAGTCTAGTCTATAGTACATCCTATAGTCTAGTCTTTATAGTCTAGTCCATAGCTTAATTTATAGTTTACTCCATAGTATATTATGTAGTATATTCTATAGTCTATTCTATAGAGTATTCTATAGTCCAGTCTATGGTCTAGTCTACAATATAATGTATAATCTAGTCTGTAGTTTAGTCCACAGTCTGGTGTATAGTTTAGTCTATAGTTTAGTCAACAGTATATTCTATAGAATAGTATATAGTTTAGTCTATAGTTTACAATATAGTCTAGTCTATAATTTACTCAATAGTCTATTCCATAGTTGAGTCTATAATTTATAATATTCTATAGTCCATTCCAAAGTCTGGTATATAGTCCTTTCTATAGTATGGTCTTTAATTCAGTCCAGTCTATACTCTGGTCTATAGTCCAGTGTATAGTCTGGTCTATAGTCTAGTGTACTCGACCAACCTAGTTAGCGTAGGGTGAGCTGTAATTGAAGCTGTGAATATTTTTTTTTTTCGCTGTGTTGCAGCAGCCAAGAATCGCGCCTAAAGCTTTTGCAGTTGTGTTGGTGGCGACACATCTTTTTTTCTCGATTTTTTTTAAAAGATTTTTTTTGGTGGATTCCTACCCAATACTCGTACTTAAGTTTTTAACAAGATTTTCCTTAAGAAAAATATGCTGCAAAAAATAGCTGTGGCGCTTTACCTTAAGTAAACTTTAGTGCTTTATTTCATGAAATTACAAAAACAAATAAATACTTGGTTAATAAAGCATTTAAAATTATTGGTTGTAGCATTTTTACATAAATAAACAAAAAACGTAGGAATATTTTAAGAATAAGATATTTTAAGTAAAAGAAAAAAATGAATAAAAAAGGAATTTTTTAAAAATCAAGTTTAATCGATTGTTTCATATAGAAATCAATAAAACAATGAAGAGAAAAGAAATAGCACTGGTTAACAAAATATTAGTTACTGCTCTAGAAACCTTTTTTACTTCTTCTATTATTGAGGATTTTATTTGTAACTATTAATCTCTTTATCTGTTTTAAATCTCATATTTTATAAGATTCATTTTATTCCTTTTTTTGTGTTAAACTGGCCAATACTTTGCATTTGCTAAGGTTACTTAAAATATTATATTATGTCCTTTGAGAAATTTATCATTTTCAACCCCTAAAGTATATGAAGCAATTTTATTAAGAAGTTTAACAAATTGAAAGTTTCATAATGTTTTTTGTCTCCCCTTTGGGACTGGTGGTGCTAAGAAGTCATCATATTATATGGTGTATTATTAAAGTTAGTGTTTTTACACAAAAATTATAACACAAATTTAAGTTAAAAAGATTTTAAAACAGGGATTCCAATCCTTATTTTAAAAAAAGCCGTAAAAATTTAACTGGAAAAGAAAATTGTTCTCTTAGGTCTGCAACACTTAATTAATCCAGTCTACAATTACTCTGATTAAAATTATAAGTTAGAGTAAATCTACAAATAATTTCGCAAACTTTTAGTTTTCAGTTTCCTCTGTAATGTAAATTAATAATAATATTCTTCTTCTGCTTCCCATGTCCTTCAATCATATCCTTGGCATAACACTTGTTCCGGCGTGATGCATTATATTTTATAGACCTTAACGGATTTTGCGGGTTACGATTATTTGTCATTGATTTCTGACAATAACAAAATCATAAAAACCCAAAACAATCTACACTCCATCTAATATACAAATAATATAATTTTATTGTTCCTCAAAGTATAAGAGTACGTGTGGCAAAGGCGCAACTAATCCCATTTCGTTACACTGTCACAAAATTAAATATTTACATTTTGCATGGTGGTGTAAGAAAACGTGTACGTTTTAATATTTACACAACCAAACTCTAGACAATTAGCTATGGTTAGATTTAAAAAGTTTGTTACAGTTTATGGTTTAAAATATGATGCTATTAAACAAGTGCTACAACAAAAATGGGTGCATAACAAGGAAGACAAGTAAGTGACCAAGAAGAAATTTATTAATGGTCAATTTGATTAATAAATGCAGGTGTCTGGGAATATATTTTGCAAAATATTTTACAAATCAAACTACATACATATTTTTAATGGTCTAGGAAAAATATTAATGGAGCTAAACAGATTAACGTTGCCAAAAAAACAGTTGAATTAAATAAAAAATAGAAAAAAATAAAAATAACGTTAAAGCAAATTTATTTTAATAAGAGCAAAACCTAACATTTTGCTTTGATTTTATATAAATTTCAAATATTGCACGACATATTTTAATTGAATTTTCTTGAATTAAATTTTGTTTAACATTATTATTTTTTTTTTTATTGCTGTTCACTGAATTTTATTCATTTCGTTTTTTAACTGCCTCCCTCTTCCTTATCCCATTTGGGTCGCGTGTTGTTTTCGCCGCATTTAAATCAGCATTTCAACACCAATCTTTATCATGTAAAAAATCAAAGAGACAATTTAAATAAACAATTTCGTTTTATTTTATGAGCATCTCAATTGTTTTGCAACGTCAAGTGAAAAATATCTACAAACAAAAAAACCTCCCCCTTTGGTGGCATAAATCACTTTAACAAAATCTAAATATTCACACGCGACTTTTGCCAGCATCACACAAATAACAAAAACAACGAAAAAGTTAAAAATGTTTTAAACTAAACCGGGGCGGAGTTTGGTGCCACCCTCAAAAAGTTAAACACTCATCCCATAAAATTAAATTGTATGATGACAGGAGCAATATTAAAAACAAAATTTACAATTTGTGGCAATTAAACAGAAAAACAAATCCTTTGAAGCCAAATAATTTGAATAAAACAATAAAAAAAGTTAAACAAAAATCATATAAAAGGAGGGAAAATCATTTAAAAGTTTGCTAATAGAGTTGAATATAGTCAAGACTAAACTGAAGATCAGACTATATAATATAGTCAAGACTATATTATATAGTCTAAATCCAAGACTAGAATATATTCAAAACTATAGGTTAGACTATAGTCAAGATTATAGACTAGACTGTAGTGAAGGCTAAATACTACAGTCAAGACTATAGACTAGGCTATATTGAAGACTATAGACTAGACTAATGTCAAGGCTATACTAAACTTTAGTCAAGATTATAGACTAGACTATAGTCAATACTTTAGACTATAATCAAGATTCCATGTCACGAATATAAACTAGACTATAGTCAAGAATATAGTCCAGACTATAGTGATGACTACAGATTAGACTATATAGGCAAAACTAAGGACTAGACCATAGTCAAGATTAAAGACTAGAATATAGTCAAGACTATAGTTAAAACTATAGTCAAGACTATAGTTAAAACTGTAGTCAAGACTATAGTTAAAACTATAGCCAAGACTATAGTTAAAACTATAATCAAGACTATAGTTAAAACTATAGTCAAGACTATAATTAAAACTATAGCCACGACTATAGTCAAAACTATAAACTAGACTATTATCTTAACTATAGTCAAAATTAGACTACAGAACCAACTTTAAAAATGTTTATTTTTTTATTATTTTATATTAAAAAAAAAAACATTTTTATATCCAAATTTTAAAAAATATTTTGATGCCTTCGAAAATTTATTAAATTTCTATTACATCTGTCTTTTCAAAAATAGTCCAACCCACCCCTTTCATCACAATATGTTAAAGCACGAAATTAGCCTGCAAAACGTAAACGTTTTCAATTTACAACAAAAGAATGGGGGAGGAAGCAAAACATCCTTCTTTATTTTTAACTTCTTACTCTACAACAGCCACAAAATTTATTTACATAAACACAGTTGTTTGCTTAATTTCTTATTTGGAAACTTAATTTTCTAAACATTTGTAAGTGTGTGTGTTTATTTGTACACAAATACCAAAATTAAAGTTGAATTCTTTATTAGGATAATGATTACAAATCTTCTTAAGTACAATGAACTTATGGCTATAGACAAAAACTAAAAAAAGGACCCTGAAAAAGCTACCAGCCACAAGACTCACACTTTAAATTCAACACGTTGTTCAGATAATACTCGAAATAATACAATTCATTAGAAAAATGTTTTATTAACATTAGACATTGATTTGAGATACATTGGTTTTTGTTAGCTGTTGTTAATTTTGATTTGTAATCTACTAAGTAAACTTAAAAAAGAAAAAAAAAATTGGAAACATATTTGGCATACGGATAAGCGGGATAAATAAATTGTTTACTTTGTGGTAAGTAGTAGCAGCAACGTAGAGCCAACCAAAATCAAAAACAAATTGTGGCTAGAAAATTAAAACAAATAAAACCTAAATGTCCCCCAAGCGCTAAGGAATTCAAGTAGTTGTATGGAATATATAAAATTTTAGGATATTTAATTTAAAGACAATGGCTAAGGATTCATTAGTTGCAGAAAAACAGATAAATTAAATAAAAAAAGAAAAAAAATTGAATTTACTTACCGATTTTTCGTGGTCTATGAAGATTTCATTTAAAGCCTAAAAATAAATTCAAATTTTGCATTAAATTTTGTTATAATGATGTTTTATAATTTTAATAATACCTTTTTTACACTATTAAATCCGTTTCCATAACAAGTTACGCATACAAGAATGTAAAAATTTGGTCATTTTCTGAAAATAAAATATAAAATTATGATAATTTTTGGCAATAGTTTTTCTTTTTACTTTTAAATAAAGTTTATTTATAATTTATAAAAATTTATGAATCTTTCTAAATTTTTAATATATTAAAATTTTTTTCCTTCAATTTTTAAATGAAAAACATTCGTTTTTTTTATAACTGACAAAATTTTCGAATTTGCTTTGATTTAAATCAAGTATTCACAATAATGTTTTTGTAGCTGTCAATACTATTGTGAATGAACAAATAATAGTGTTACCACTTGTATATTCAAGTGCTTTTAAATGCCAACATCTATTTCCGTTAAATTTATTGAAAATTACAAAATGTACTAAATCCACGAATAACGGCGGTAATTGCCAATGAGAATTTTAATAAAAAAACTAAAAATATAGATTTAAGAGTGGAAATAATGTAAACCTGAGCACTAATAATTCCACTTAAATAAATGTCAGTATTTATCCATAATTTTGAGAATAATATTTCAAAATATAAAAGAACATTTGCCCCTTTTGGGAGTGGGATTAAGCTGTCAAAATACTGAAAAATTAGTCATTGTTGTAAGTGAATAATCGCTCAACTTCAAATACGGACCTTGAGAACATTATTTTTGTATTTATTTTTTTGTTCAAAAATTAGCTTCATTTAGTAAAATTTAGTAAAGATTTTTTTGTATAATTTTGCTTAGTAAAGTTTGTTGGTGTATAAACGGGTTTCATCTCGAAATATGACGTATGATGGCTTATAAGTTTAGCACTTGTTGAGTTATAGTACTGTTTTCCCTCTTTGGGAATGATTTTGCAAATACTTTTAAAATCAGAAAATATGTTGCCAAAATTGATAAATATTTTCTATTAAATATTTTGTTTACGGTTAAATTTGAAATTGTTTACTTTTGCATCAGAAAATTACAAAATTCTTTATAGCAAACAGTGGATTTCTATAAAAATATAACAAAATATTAATTTAAATGTAAAACAGTCCAAAATATGCTGTAACAAATCCATGCCAAAATTCTAAATTTTTTACAAATCGGATCCTTCATTTGAATGTGATATTACATTTCTTTGGTTACACAATCAGTTAAATTATATGCAACATAAATTCATTTCAATGTTATGTAGCTTTTCGTTTTCTACTAGGGAGATATTTGTATTATTATTATTTTTTTTTTATTTTTTATTTTTTTTTTTTTTTTGAGCCGAATCAAAACATTCAATTTGAGTCCAAATTAGTATTTTAATTTTTTTAAGAATTTAATTTTCTAAACGTTTTCTCAAAAAAAAAAAAAAAAAAAAATATCTGCCTTCAAAATATATAAATTTTTCTTACCCACAGCTTAATTTTGCGATTTTTAATTTAATCGCTTAAATTATATGCGGCGTGGCAGCTCTCCTCTCAGCAGTAGTGTTACATATGTTCTCAGAGTTGTATTTCTATTGATAGATAAAATAAATGTCACTGCAAAATCATTGTGAAAAAAGAACTTCATCTAGGAGGAAAAATCTTATTAAATTGTTAAGAAAAGTTACTTAAATTAAATAATTTTGTAAAAAATATGTTTGAAATATAAAGGATAAATTGTGAAAAATGTAAGTGTTTAAGAATGAATTGAATTATTGTTAAAAATATGGAAGAAATATAGATTTTCTTAAAAAAGTGTGTTTCGATGTCTGTCATTGAATTCTTTTTTTTTTCTTTCGTTTTAGCAAGAGCAGAGAGAGCAAGTAAAAAAATCAAGGAAGAAAGAAAATAAAAAAAAAAAAAACGAAAGAAAACCTTTTTTGTATGAAAAATAAGGAAATATTTCAAATATTTGTTAAATTTATTTTAAAAGGTAAACAATAACTTAATATTTAAACAAGTGCAATGGAACAAATAAAGGGCTCTTTGGGGAGTCAAATGCAGCAACAACAACAGCAGCAAAATCAATCAAAGAAAAAATCTAAAAATAAAAAGAAAAGCTCCAAAAATGAAACAAATGCGATGACAAGGTCTTTAGAGGAACAAGAAGTGCAGCAGCCAATAACACAAGAGGGGGTGGTGTTAGTGGAAAATGGTCTGACAGATCAATTGAAGCAACAGCTGCATATAGGCAAAGACAATTTAAGTAGTTGTTGTAGTAGTAGTTCAAGCAACAACAACAAGGTCAATGGCCTTATGACAGAAAATTTGAAAAAATCTAAAGCCTGCCCTCCCACAACTACTAGTAGTTGTAATAAAACTTTAAATAATGTTAAAGAACAACAACAACCTGCTTTGAATGGCCACCATGAGGACCACAAGGAGGAATCCAACCTTAATGGCGAGGGCTGTTGTCAAAATCAGGCAGTGACTAAGAAATCTAAAAGAAAACCTAATAATAAAAAGAATGCTAATAGTCTGGAAACAAATGAACAACAATTAGAAAATGGCCACTGCCCTGAAAACGAAGTAACAACAAATGGTTTTAGCCACCAAGAAACACAAATTTTAGCAAACGAAACAAATCATAATACTGCCATGACCACCACCACAACTAAACCTAGCACAACTAGCGATACAAAAAGAAATAGCAACACAGATTGTTGTGTACAGCAGAAAGACCAAGAAGGTTCAAATACCGTTGAAGAGCCTGTCGAAACATTAAGTAAAACTCCTAATGAAACTCCACAAGAATTGGATTTAACAAATGTACACATTGAGTACAAGGAATATGAGTCTGAACTACAAATGCATGTAGGTTTTTTTTCCTTTAATAAGAGGGTTTTTTTTTTCTTTAATTCATTATTTTCTCTTACAGGACATTATGCGTTTAATTCAAGCTGAATTATCCGAGCCTTACTCAATCTATACTTATCGTTATTTTATATATAATTGGCCACAATTATGCTTTTTGGCTGCCCATGGTAATGAATATGTGGGTGCTATTGTGTGCAAGCTGGACATGCACATGAATGTAAAACGTGGTTATATAGCCATGTTGGCCGTGCGCAAAGAATATAGGAAATTAAAAATAGGCACAACTTTAGTGCAAAAAGCCATAGAGGTAAAATGGAAATTAAAAGAAAATAAAGAAGAATTATAAATAAAAATATTTTTATTACTTTTAGGCCATGTTAGCCGACAAAGCCGATGAAGTTGTTTTAGAAACCGAAATGAGCAATTTGCCTGCTTTACGTTTGTATGAAAATTTGGGTTTTGTTCGTGACAAACGTTTGTTTCGTTATTATTTAAATGGTGTTGATGCTCTACGCTTAAAATTGTGGTTTAGATGAGATTCTTAGTAAAAAAAGAAAACTTTCTTCATCCATTTTCTTAACAACCAACAAAAAAATCAAACAATGCTTGTAAATCATTATTAAATATATAATTTCTTTAAATTAAGTTTTTTGCTAGAGGTTCCCTTACACCATATATATAACCATTATTAAATTCAGTAAATTATAACAAAAGGAAAAATACACATTTTTATTTAAAAACCATCATATCGATTTAATAATAAAAGCAAGAACAAACAAATGCAACAAAATTATACTATTTTTGCTATAATTTGGGTATAATGGAAAAAAATTAAAATATAGTAAAAATAGTGAGAAAAAATCTTCTAAATGAAAACTAAGCCTGAGAGTTACATTAAACAAATATTTGAGAAAATAAAGCAACTAATAAAAAACAACAATTTATTACATTAAACTTTTTAAACATTAAATTTTCGAAATAAATTTTTGTTAGGAAAGCAGTAATTTTACTTATTTCCGCAAATATTAGCTTAATGTGCCTTGAAGCTTATTTCTTAAAAACAGTTTTATATTTAAATGAATTTTAAGAAATACAAATTGTTGCTAAATTTTAACATCAAATTTTTCAATTAGCACAAATTCAACAAAATATTTTAATTTAAAATTTTATTTTCTTTTTATAACTTTATGTTAAAAATCTCTAAATTGTGTGCAAAATCAAAATATAAAAAATACATTTGGAACCAAAAACTATTTAACAACAAATGAAAGTCAATTTAGTTTAGTTGAAATTGACTTTCAATATCAAAAAAATAATAATTAGGTCTGTCTATGATGTGATTTTGTAAAAAAGTGAAAAATAAATGAAGCAATTAATATTTGGTCTTAATAACATAATGGTGAATAAAATAATATATAAGCATACTTTATTTTTGAAAATAAATGTATGTGAAAAACAAATTGTAGTTTGTAAATTTATATTTGTTTAGCATTAATAACTAAATTATAATAATTAGCAATTAATTTTTAAATTCTAACATGATCAAAACAAATAAAGCTTCTAATAATTTAAATTTAACGAAAAAATTGGAAAAATTTATAAAAAAAGTCAAGTGTCTTAAATTGGATTTAGGATGTTGTTAATTTTTGCAAAGAAATTAAAATAATTTCTACCTATATTGCTTATAATAAACTAAAATGTCTATTTTGTTATAGTTTTCTTTTTATATCATAAGACTGAGTCAAATTAATTTTCAACATAAACTCTAAAATATTTAAATCAGAATGAAAAAAATTACTCCTTTGATTTGTGTAACCAAAATTCTGAATAAATTTAAAACATTAAAAAAATGTTCTACATAACCTTAACAATTTTAAAAATTCGCAATTTGAAAAATATTCAATAAAATTATAATAATATTCAAAATAAATCAATAAAAAGATTCAAATAATTTGTGAGAAAAACTAATAAGTTCTTCAAAATTGAAGATAAATACATTTTCAATATAACCTCTAAAATTTTCCTTTTGTAATTTTATTAACATTTATAAAAAAAAATTAAAAGAAAATTATGACTATAGTTTTTTGAAATTAATTAGAAAATTTATAAAATTCTACTTTTTTTCCAATCTATCCTTTATATTTCATTTAAAATTGTATGTTCATTAATCGAAAGCTTAATTTCACTAACCCGTCTGATGATAATAATTAAAACCATAAAAAACATATATTTAAAACACCCCAAGAAATTTAAAAAAATAACACAATTAATCATATAAATAAAAATTAATGAATATTTAATACATATTATTCATTAATTATTAGCAAGTTAAGTTATCTCACTACTAACATCTAAAACAAAGAGATTAAAATATTTTTAAAAGGGAATATAACTTTTTTAAAGAAATTCCCTTTTATTAAAAAATGCCTTTCACTATTAATTAACATCTCTTTAGGTCTAAAAAGTTATTAAATCTTTTTAAGACTTTATCTAAATAGTAAACTTAAAAAAACAGAGTTATTAACTGAGTTTTTAGTAATTAAATAAGTCTTGTCGTATAAATAGTTCTTAGTAAGTTTAATGTAAATTTTGAATTGAGTTCATAAAAATTAATAACTAACAAACATAATTTAGGTATATAATAAATACTTAAAATAATGAGTGTAAATAAAAAATTAACAATAAAATAAATATAAACATATATATGCAATAAATTAAAGGGTGGATTAATTTATTTCAAAGAATCTTAAAGTTAAAAAAATGGGACCTGTTTTCTCACTACTACTAGTGCTAATAACGTTTAAAATGATGAAAAAAAAAAACAACCTCATTTGAATGACCATTATTAAGACAACAAAGAGGCGAAGTTTTTGTCATCTGTTCTTTATTGCTACAACTGTTCTCAAAATCATATAGTTAGAAAAGTCTGGAATTAAATAAAAAACAACTGTCCTCAATAGTAATTAGAAAAAAAAAAAAACGTTATATTATTTGATTTTAAACCTTATCTATCATATTTTTTTATGGAGGTGGTGATAGCGCACTATCATCTAGTGGTCCTACACATGAACCACCACCCCGGGACCGCTTTCGGGATGGAGTTAATTTGCCGGTTAGTGCGGATGTCTCCCTTTCGCACTCCTTCCTCCAACATACGTCTGTATGGGATTAGAGATTCGGTAATTGCACTTCTTGGCATGCCAATTTTCTGGGTATAAGAACATCTAGTAATTCTGCGATGTTCTTATGCCCAGACGTCTCTGGCAATATATTATTTTTGCAATTTCATAAGCAACATTTATTTGCTGTGTGTTCAAGGTCGTCCTCACTTACACCACACATTTCCCATATTCCCGATTGCCTGCACCGGAATTTATGTAGGTAGCTACCGAAGTTACCATGTTCACTGAAAACTTGAGTCAGGTAGAAGTTTCCCATTCTCTCTATTCACCCAGATCCTTATATTGGGTATGTATGAAACAATGGGACCATCTTCCCTTGTTCGTTCCATCCCATTGCAGCTTCTCCATAGCATTTTTTCCTGATATTAGTGCTATAAATATTACCATGATTGAAGATATTCTCAATGATGCATGTGCCTCATATATTTCTTTTCTCTCCTGGAGTAAATGATCAATTGAAGGCATACTAGCTAGAACGGATGCCGCTATCTTTCTTTCTATCTATCTATCTATCTATCTATCTATCTATCTATCTATCTATCTATCTATCTATCTATCTATCTATCTATCTATCTATCTATCTATCTATCTATCTATCTATCTATCTATCTATCTATCTATCTATCTATCTATCTATCTATCTATCTATCTATCTATCTATCTATCTATCTATCTTTCTACCTATCTACCTATCTATCTATCTATCTATCTATCTATCTATCTATCTATCTATCTATCTATCTATCTATCTATCTATCTATCTATCTATCTATCTATCTATCTATCTATCTATCTATCTATCTATCTATCTATCTATCTATCTATCTATCTATCTATCTATCTATCTATCTATCTATCTATCTATCTATCTATCTATCTATCTATCTATCTATCTATCTATCTATCTATCTATCTATCTATCTATCTATCTATCTATCTATCTATCTATCTGTCTGTTAAAAGCGGGATAGTGCTCGAACGGGACAACCTAATTTGGCTCAAATATTTATCTTATATAAGGTTTGTTTGGTATTGAAAATGGGCAGAATCGGTTAATGAACAAAAACTTTATGGGCTAAATACTAGAAACACAGGGTGTCCGTTTTTTTACAAAATTTATATTTTTTGGTATTATTTTTGGAAATTGGTACTTTTTACAAAAGGGTACTTTTCTGGACAAATTTTTGAAAGTAATATTTTTCTTAATTGAACTGTTTTGAAAATGTGCATTTTTTTTTTTTGGAAAACTGAAATTTTTTCAATGAAAATTCGTAATTTTTTAAATATTGGTACTGTTTCAGAAAAATATTTCTTTTTTTAAAAATGTTTTTTGTTTTTAACTTAATTGTAGTACACGCCTTTAAATGTTGGTACTTTTATACAAAATAATTTCATTTTTAAATTTGGTACTTTTTGAAAATTGTTCCCTTTTTCAAACTTTTTTTGGTAATTGATACATACATTCTTTCAAAAATGTGTACTTTATTAAAAAAAATCGAAAGATTTTTCTGAAAATTGGTACTTATTTTACTTTTTATTTAAAGGTACTTTTTAGAATTAATTGTGAAAAACATACTATTTTAGAATACTATTATTTTTTATTTATTTATTATTTATTTTTTTTTTTTTTTTTGAAAATTATACCAATTTTTGGAAATTAGAAAAAAATAAAAAATGGTACTCTTTTGGAAAATGTGTACTTTTTCTGAAATTATATTTTTGTTGTATATTAAAACATTTTTGGAAAATGTATTTTACACGCATTCACTTTTTTTTTTATTTGAATGATTTTTTCGTAGTGAAAGAATCCTCCATGTGCATTCATTTCGTATAGGAATTTCTTGGCAAAAATATACATTGACAAAAGCATTATATGATTTATTTAAAAATATCACAGTAATATAAAAAGCCAGATCAATTACCGAATAAGGATATCTTAAAGAGAATAAACAAAATATGTATTATAATCTTCACTTAATACTTCTAATCAATGGCTCCCAGCGTTCAATTTTTAGTAATATTAAAACATTACATGCTCTTTATCCTTTAATTTACCAGTTAATTATTAGTTCTTCCTTTTCCCGAACATATTCTTTTTAAACTGAAATAAAAAATTTATTTTTATTTAATTTTTATTAATTTTTAATTAATAAACTTACATTTGTAGGTCCTTGTCCATTAAACACATTTTTTATGATGTTAAAATATAAAGCACTGCACAACGTAGTATTATTTATAGATTCAAACATGTTCGATATCCAATGCTATTAAAATAAGTCGTACTTTTTTTAATTTTAAACCATATTTTTTTAAATTTTCTAAACGCATCACGGAATAAAAATGTTTAAGTAATAAATTATAATTTTATGTGATTATTAGTCAAAAGAAATTCTTTTCTTCTTTATTATTCTTATTTGCACAAAAATAAAATAGCATTTGTTTTACTTAACATTAAAAGTTTAGGATTAATTTGTAAAACTTATAACTAAAATAACAAACAATTTTAATTACTAGTTTAGTCCTGGGGCAGTCCAAATGACATTCTTTAAAATGTCTTGCTTGTATGATTTTGACAATCCTTTCATCTACTCCTCTTAGAACTTTTAGATGCTGACTTTGCCGTTGTAGAGCTGCTGTTAGCGGCATTCATACGCATTTGTTTCATATCCTGACGAGCTGTGTTTTTAATATTATCTATTTGTTGTTTAACTTGACTATTTTTTAAACCCATTGAAGTTGAGGTAACCGAATTAGAAGAGGTTTGGGTTTCGGGGGTTTCAGTTTTATCAAATAAATCACTTACTTCTAAAATCCTTGGCTTAAAGAACATATTCGGTCGTATTATGGTTTTCTCAGGAGTTTTAAATAAGTTCAGCAGACCCCAGGGTTCTTGAGTTTTATCCTGTTCATTTTGATATTGATTCTCTACCTCTGATTCCAAAACCCAGGCAGCATTACGCACTTCGATGCGTAAACGTTCACATTCTTCTAAACTGACATTTTTACTCACATTAAGTAGTTGCTCCAAAGGATTTACTATATACAAAGCAGAATGATCGGGTTTGGCTATAGCTCTTCCTTCATTTAAGGAAATGGCTTTATTTTGAAAATCAAATTGTGAATAAAACTCAAAGAATTGTAATAACAATTCACTAGTTTTACTAGTATTATTACTGCGAAATCCTAAAGCCTGAAAATCGCGCGCAAATGTACAATTTATACCATCCTCAGTAATGCGTATATCTTCTTGCTTGGCCGATTTTATAAGCGTATTTATGGCGGGTAATACTGGTTGTTTAGCTTGTTGTAAAAAGAATATAACCAAACAGGTTAAAGAAAAATTGGAAATCCATCTTCCTGGGGAAGGATTTGTAAGGCCACAAGCACTAGCCCAACGACGTATACAAAAGGTTAAGGGTCTTACACGTTCATCGAACTCACCAAACATATAAAGGAGTTCCGACATGTAAAAACCCGAACTGAAAATGATAGTTAAGTGAAGAAAATTTTAAAAATTAATAGGATTTCAGTAGAGATTTAAAAAGTGAAGTGCCAAAGGTGAGCGAATTAGTTGTGTTTTGAAAGAAATGATTGGTGACTTTTTTTTAGTTTTTGTAATGATGTTAGATTAAATTATGATGATATTTTACAAATAAATGGTCTCTAATTTTGATCCTGAAATTATTCTTGCTTTAAATAAGTTTTCTTGAATTGTTGAGTTCTGCTATTGGGTGAAATGATTGAATTATATTATGCTGCTATCTTGAATATATGTCGATAAATTTAGTCTTGATTTGAGTTCCTAAAGTTTTTGCTTCTCTAAGGTCAAAGTGTGTTTTCCTTGACTTAAAGTAGATCTGCTATAGTCTCAAATTGTCAATTAACTAATTTTAGCTTGATTGTTACTGCTTTACGAAATTTCTTTTATTCAGTTTTATTAAAATTGTCCACAATTTAGAAAAAAAAATCAAAAGACCTGTACTATTGGCTAGACTATATACTATGCCATACAAAAGACTATAGATTAGACTATACACTAGATTATAGACTGAACTATAGACTAGAATATAAACTAGACTATAGACTGGACTATAGACTAGACTAAAGATTGGTCTATAGATTAGACTAGACTATATACCAAACTATAGATTAGACTATAGACAAGAGTATAGATTAGACTTCAATATACGATACAATTATTATGGTTTTTACAGACTAGATTTTGTTCAAGACTATGGTCTACTTATAATTTTACTATAGACTAGAAAATATAGAAATCATATATTTTTTCTCACAATCTTACTTTTTCTCTTTATGGTCCAAATGAAACTTCTTATTAATATATGAGAGAATTTTTTATGAGTTTTAAATTGTCTGTTTTTTAAACATTAAGATAGTATTTTAATTTAAAATTCTATGATGTAGGAGAGCAAACTGAGCGTAATATTTTGTTATTGAATAAAACAATTTAAAAGTCTAATTGTTGGTAATTAAAAACATTAATATTTTGGTTTATTATTTGCATTTTGTATTTGCTATTTACTTAACACATGTTTATACATCATAAACTTCCGAAATTCCGGATATGAGTAACATATTAATTGACTAATGAACTATAAATTTGCCTTAAAAACGACGAAAAATATTTACTCTATACAAAAAAGTGCTTTCATCAAACCAAAACAATGTATTTTTAATAAAAAATATATATTTTAACTTGTTACGAAAAGCAGGTGTATAGTTTACCTTTTCTGTTTTTATACTTTCTGTATGAAAATCGTTAATGAAAAGAATTTAGCAATAATTGTTTCTGTTATCTAATCTTTGAGGAGCTCTACATATCTTATCTTATCGTGAAAAATTTAAACGTAAAGCTTTATAGTATGAATTCCTAAACACTACGAGCAGCCAACAATGTCATCATCATCAAATGGATTAACTTACAATAACTGAACAATTAACACGAATAAAGAAAAAACAGAAATACAGTTAACGAATAACGAACGAAAATTTACCATCGAAAATAATATAGAAAGCGGAGCACACGGAAGTTTTACATTGGATAGAAAAAAATTTATAAAAAAAAGGAAAAATAATAAAAAGACTAATAAAAAGGTGAAAATTTTATGTAATAAAATAAAGAATATTAAAGAAATAAAGATAAACTAAACTTAAAATAACTACAAGGGAAAATCTTTAAAATAATAAAAATAATATTTATAAAATAAAACCAAAATACATAATTTAACTATAAAAGAAAAGAAAACTATAACCTTTACAAGCTTGTAATTTAACCTTGAAGTGAAATATTTTAATAAAATCTAAATAACGTTTAAAATATCAGAATATTTTATTAAAATGTTATAATTAAAAAAAAAATAATAATAATTGTCAGCTAATTTTTTAAAATATTGATAATAACACTGTATAATTTCTTTAAAACATGTTGAAATTTTTAGATAATTTTTCAAAAAAGTCTTTATCTAATAAAGTGTACATTCTATATTTTAAAAAGAAAACCTGTTGCACCATTCTTGTTGTAATGTATTAATCATCATTAAAACAGGTTGATTGTGATAACGCGGTTTATTTGCTAAATGAACAAATATTTTGCTGATAACGTTAAAAAACACAACGTCTTTTTCATACAACCAAAAGTTTTGTGAAAAAAAAAAAAAAAAATTATAATAATAATAAAAAGTAATGAATCAATTATAATTCAATAGAAATTCGAGATATAAATTATATAGTAATATCGCAAAAAAGGGCGTTAATAAGCTTAGCAGGTTGATATTTTAAAGAGAAAGTTGTAAGAGAAAAAAGAGAAATAACTGTAAATTTAATTTACTATATTTAGAATTGATTCCTGAACTCAAAAACTGATTTAAAATTGAACTAAAACGCGGTTGACATCGAATTTAAAATACATATTTTATTACTGTTGTATTTGGTACCTTTTTTTACCAAAAAGTACTTTAAAAAAGTAACTATTTGTTCAGAATTTTCAATGTAATTAAACTCAAGAGCAATAAATTAAACTGAAGAACAATTTTTTTTTAAATACCTTTTGAAAAAGTCCTTTTTGAAAAAGAGTATAAAAGTACATTTTCGAACATTAATACATTTTATAATAAAAGATCCTCTTTGAAAAAAATCAAGTTTTTGATATAAGTACCATTTGGAAAAAAACCTTTTTGTTGAAAATTACTTTTTTGAATAAAAGTACATTTTGAAGCAAAAAACATTATTGAAAAAGTACTTTTTTGGAGTAAAAAATACGTTTTTAAAGAAATTTACTTTTTTGGATATTTTGAATAAAAACATATTTTTTACTTTTAAAGTTGTATTTTTGAGGAAAATATCTTTTAAAAAATATTGAAGAGTATATTTATTAATAAAATATTTATTTTTGAAGAAAAGTAACTCTTTTTTTAAAGGTTTTTTTTTTAATCTGTTATCTGCATTTTTTAAAAAGTTCTATTTTGGAAAGTTTGTTCCAGATTTTGTTCTATATTTTTTCCATTGTGAGTTATACATTTTTAAATACAATTCGAGTTAAAAGATTGAAATCAAATGAATTCTTTATTTAAAACTTTAAACTATTTAAAAAATATCTATATATCTAACCTTACTTTTCTTTACTTTTCTTTCAGATCTTAATTTCCCAAATCCATTTAAACCGAACAACAAAATATGGCCGCCGAAAATACTTTGGAAAAACAAATAGGTTGTATTAAATACACTCTTTTCTGTTTCAACATAGTAGCCTGGATGATAGCTACTTCTCTATTTGCCCTCACAGTATGGCTTAGAGCTGAACCCGGTTTTAATGAATGGCTACGCATCTTAGAGGCTCAATCATTTTACATAGGCGTTTATATCTTAATAGCCATTAGCATTATCTTAATGGCTGTTTCATTTTTGGGTTGCCTAAGTGCTCTAATGGAAAATACCCTAGCTTTATTTGTTTTTATAGGTACACAAATATTTGGTTTCATAGCCACCACCGTAGGTGCTGCTCTTCTATTACAATATAGCACCATGCATTCTAGTCTACAACCTTTGTTACAAGTCAGCATTAGCCGTTTTGTTAGTACCTCGGAATATTCTTACTCAGCCTATGTTCTTAATATGATACAAGAAAATATAGGCTGTTGTGGTGCTACTGGCCCTTGGGATTATTTGGATTTAAGACAACCTTTGCCCACATCCTGTCGCGATACTGTGAGCGGTAATGCTTTCTTCATAGGTTGTGTTGATGCCTTGACTTGGTTCTTTGAGGGTAAAACTGCTTGGATTGTGGCCTTAGCATTGGCCTTGGCTATGCTTAATGTTATATGCAGTGTTATGAGTTTGGTGTTGGTTCAAGCAGTTAAGAAGGAAGAAGATGAAGCTCGTGCTTATAGACATTAAATAGAGAAGGGCAGAAATAAGCTCTCTCTGCAATTTTTTAAATATTTACTAATTTTAAGCCGTTTTTAAACTCTTCCAGCTTATTTAATTTTAGAAAACTAACAAAACATGCCATATGAACTTCTTTATATACACACACACCAACAACACATTTGTATTTTAGTTTTGTATATTTAAGTTGAGGTTTAATGAAGTATTTTTTACAAATATTTTAATAAGATTTAAATGAACACCAAACTTTTTAAATAAAATTAATACATTTTTTTTGGAAAATTTCTTTTAAATCTGAAAGAATTCCAAAAAACCAAATGAAAGTGTTTTTTTAATTAGGGGAAAGAAAATTATTGTTGAAAATTTTCTGTAAAAAGAAAATATTTTATAGAAACAAAATGAACAATTATTGCAAATTTGCAATTAACAAAGAAAATTTATCAAAAATTCTTTAAAATTTATCGAAAATGATTTTAAAAGAAAATTTATCAAAAACATTCTGAGATAAAATTTATCGAAAAATTTGTATTCTGAAAGAGAAAAATTATCAAAAATTTTCAAAAAGAAAATTTATCGAAAACTTTTAGGAATAAATATTCTAAAATATAAAATTTATCACAAAATTTCTTAGTGATTTTTTTTATAAAAATCAAAAATTTTCAAAATAAAAAAAGTATTAAATAAAACAAAAACTTAAAAATAATTTAAAAAGATCGGAAAGAAAATCTCAAAAATATTTTGCAGCTATAAATCATAACTTTACCCTACCACATAACAATGAATGTTAATAAATAAAAAATAGAAAATATCATTGTACTCACAGATTACTCATTGACAGATCAATTTCCAAATTTAAATGCTCATGATGATACTTTATAATCGGTACTCGAGCTTGCAAAATACGCCTTACATGACATACACCTGGCAAGAATAATTGTAACATATCACCAATACTTTCCATTTGTCGTTGGGTCTGAGAACGACCATTTGTTAGATTTTCTTTGGTATGAAAGACCAAACGTGATTCTGGACGCTTTTTGGCATCAGGTCCCTTGCACTCTTGATCCAAACGTAAAATTAAATCTAAATCACAGCCCATTTTGCCAAAGCCATTGACAGAGGAACCAAAAGGTAAAGCATTTGCCAAAGGAAACATACCCGAAATGGCTTGCTGTACTTGATAGGCGGCTAAAAATCTTAAACGTATGCCCAAATCATTAAGTTTTGTGCGTTGATATAGTTCACTCAATTGGACATCTATATGAGTACATTCTCTCAAAACCTTGTTCAAATCATTTATCTCTACTATGTTATTGCCGTCCACCACCATTAAATTAGCCATCTGATTAGCCTCTATATTTTTACGTTTTAAATTCTTTTTGCCCGAAGCTCTAAACCACAAAAATGGCGAACGGGCCGGTACTCCTATTAAATCTTCATTATAAGCGGAAGAATCTATGGCCTGGTCAGCTTGTTGGCTATTTTCAAACTCCAATAATATATAATGTTGCACTTCATCGTGGCGCACACAATAATGATAAGCTCCCAAAATATTACCATAAGCACTACAATAGTTGTATAACTCGGGAAAAGATTTTTCAGAACTGACTTGAACCACCACACTACGTGTAGCCTGTTGTTGGCGTTGTAAGACAAAATCATCAAAAGGCACTTTGGAAGCTGAAAATTATAAATTTTCAATAAAAATTAATAAATTAAACAATTGTTTATTAAAATGTTGTCCACCTGATTGTACTGCTGCCGGTGTCGTTGAATAGTTGGATTTTAATACATATTTGGGATAGTTTTTTATGTTACAACAATGCTTCACTATTTTATACATGTTTTCTTAATTAATTCAACAATTTTTTCTTATAATTTTTGTATTTTTATTATATTTATTAACAAAACAACTGAAATTCAAGCAACACCAGCCAAAACACCAATCCGCCTGTTACAAAATTTGAGGTTAACTAGACAGCTGTTGATAAATTATCATTTCACTACACCCAATAGGAAATTTGTTAATTATAAACAAATGCACTTTTTGTTGTTTTAAAAGGGTTTTTGAAAAGTTTTATCAATGAAACTCATGCTAAAATTTAATAAACTTTAATATGTGTTTGGTTTTTATAAGAAAACTTTTAAGAAATGAGGAATTTTTCATTAAATCGAATGTTAACTTTTTTAACGTTTTCCAACACTGTTTGTTGAGCTAATGTTGGTAAGCGTAGAAATGGCGCAAAATGGCAAATAACGGTAAATCGAGTAAAATTTCTGCAATATGAGAGTGTTTTAAAAGAGAACCATTGTTGTAGAGAATTTGTTTACAATTTCTGCAAGTAAAATTAAAATAAATAAATATTATACAAAAATAAAATATTAATTCAAATTAAATATTTAAATAAGATTTATAAAAATAAAAAATCAAATAAATCCTTTTATGGAATTCCTTAGTAAGCTACAACAGATTTCAATTATATATGTTTTTTCTATGAAAAATTTAAATCACTTAAAAAACAAATATTGTTAAATTAAAAAAAATAAAAAATAAATATAAATAAATAAAATTGAAGTCCATAAAACAAATAATTTTAAAGAAAAGAAATTTAAATGAAGCTTACAAAAAATTCTAGTTAGCGGAATATAGATCTTCGGCACACTTGAAATTATTATATTTTTTTACGCCTTAATAAAAGTTTTTCTGTGTAGCCGGCCTGCTGCCGGACTTAAGGACTTTCTCCTCTGGGTATGTCGAACACCGGCTTCGCTAAATAAGCTTTTTTTGAATATCAACATTTTTTTTTAAATTCCGCCATTTTTATACAAAATGTCAATTTTCTTCCCAAGTAATTTATTAATATAGTAATGATATATATCATTGAAAAGGTATTTATAAGTGCTTTTAAATGACATCAATATAATTAAAATCCGACAATTATTAATAAAGATAGTCAGGAAAATATATTGAAACTTTGAAGGCCTATAACTCGTAAACCGAGCAAGAGCGGACAAAATTTTTTATTGCACTATAATCACATGTAAAAGTACTATAGAATCACTATCAAAATTGTTTAAAAATCAACTGTACCGAAGATCTTGATTTACGCCAATAATTTAAATTATCTATATGATAATTCAAGTTATTCAAAATGAATTCATGTTATCGTTTAGTCTTTTAGACAATATTTAAATTATTGAAAATTTTTTGCAAAAAATTCAAGTTATCGATAAAATGACTAAAGAAAATTACAGGAAAATTATCTGAATGGAATTAAAAAACATCTCGTCTAATAATTGAGTTCATGGATAATTTCGTATTTTGCAAGTTTTCTTAGAATAATTTTCGTCTTGTTTTTATTTTTACTTTATTTCATTAGTTCTCATTTCTAAAAAAAAGTAAATATTTTAATTTGTTAATGTTTATTTTTTAGGAAATATTTTTATTAATCAACAATAACAATTCAATTATAAATTAATAATATTATTAATAATTTATAATTAAATTAATACAAGAAATATATGAATATTTTTTTATTTTAACTTTTAAACAATGATTTTTCTTAAATTTTATACTATGTTCACATATAAAGGTTTTTTGAAAAACGAGTCGTTTTCTTAAAAAACACAAAAAAATTGACTTGTTTTTTCGCATATTTCAAAGCCAGAAAACATCTCGATTCGAGTTGTTTAATTATTTAACACAATAAAAACATACTAAATTTCCATACAGGGAAGAAATTTTTAGTATTTTTAGTACATAGAAAATTGTTGAAAAAAGAATTTGTTAAAATTGTCAAACAGTTTAAAAACAAAAAATTAAAAATTATGAATGAAATTTATATTAGTTCATAAATTTTATTTGATTGAAAATTTTATTTTGTTAATTAGAAAGTGTCTGTGTGTGTAATTTTGATTTAAATTTAAAATTTGTGAAAATATTTTGACAAAAGAAAAACTAGCTAAAAGGAAAAACACAATAAAATAATATGTGAACAGTGATGTTTAAACTCTTTGTGTTTTTTAAAAAACAAGTCGAAAACTAGTGTATGTGAACATAATATTATTAAAATTTTCTTATTAAATTAAATTTCCTTTTCAATTTCTTTGCGAGTTATTTTATTTCACTCATTTGCTCCTTTCTTTTACAACTTTGTTTTTCTTTTAATTTAGTACTAGTTTTTACAACAATGTATATATAGTTTTAAAAATGCACGTGCAGTAGAATTTTGTTTTATATTCCCGATATTTGTTATAAATAATAGTGAAAATTAATTTAAATATTGTTGAAAATTCTCTAAAAGTTATTTAAAAATGGCTAAAGATAAGCTAAATAAAAAAGAAAAACAAAAAAGTGTTAAAAAAGATCAAGAAAATAATGTGGCGGCAAAAGAATCTTCCTCTAAGCCAGCAAGTGGAATTTGGCAAGATGAACGTTTTCAACATTTGGTGTCTGATCCACGTTTTAAAAGTCTACCTAAACAGCAAAGAAAAGTAAAAATTGACAAACGTTTCCAGGGCATGTTTACAAATGAAAAATTCAAAGTGAAATATACAGTGGACAAGTATGGTCGAAGGGTTAATAAATCGAATTCCGAGGATTTGAAAAAGTACTACGAGTTGGACTCGAGTGCTGAGGAAAGTGAAGAGGAGGATAAACCAGAAAAGGAAGATAGAGATGCTGTAGGGGCTAGTGGAGATTCTTCGGAGGAAGATGAGGACGAAGAAAGAGAAAAAGAAGAAAAGGCCATCATACAACAAGATAGTGATTTAGAAGAAAATGATGCTTTGGTTAGTGATGGTGAGGAAGTCCCCAAAAGCTTGCGTGAACGTTTAGTAGATCCCAATATTGATTATGCCAGAGGTGAGGGTAGATTAATAACAGATTCGTCGTCGGATGATGAGTCGTCTGAAGAGGAAGATCCCGAAATGTATATTGATCATGTATGGGGTGAACTAGCTAATGATGCTGAGACCACAGAAGAGTCTACCAAACGTTTGGCGGTATGCAATATGGATTGGGATCGCGTTAGGGCAGTAGATTTAATGGTCTTATTCAGTTCCTTTTTGCCGCCTGGCGGTTCAGTGCTCAGTGTAAAAATTTATCCCTCAGAATTTGGCAAAGAACGTATGAAGGAGGAGGAATTACATGGTCCACCCGAATTGGTGGGTTTGAACAAGGATTCTAGTAAGCAGGTAAGTTTTATTTTTAAATAAATAATTTCAAATTTTTATAAACATTTAAATATTTTTTAGAATGGTCATACAAAGCAGCCAGCTGAAGATGAAGATGATTCGTCTGATGATTCTGACAATGAAGATGAATTAGTACAAGAACAAGACAGTGATGCGGGAGAAGGTGATGAATATCACATGGAAAAGTTGCGTCAGTATCAACTAAATCGATTGCGCTATTACTATGCTGTGGTGGAATGCGATTCTATACCAACAGCCGATAAAATCTATCAAGAATGTGATGGCATAGAATATGAAAGTTCAGCTACAAAAGTAGATCTCAGATTCATACCCGATGATACCTCGTTTGATGAAGATGAACCCACCGATGTGTGCACTGAACTGCCAGATCCCAATACTTATCAACCCAGACAGTTTACCACCACAGCTTTACAACAGGCTAAAGTAGATTTAACGTGGGATGAGACCGCAGTGGAAAGAAAAGAGTTGGGCGATAAATTGTCTGCGGGTAAATTGGAGGGCATTAGTGACAAAGATTTGCGTAAAATTGTAGCCTACAGCAGTGAAGAAGAGGGAGATGATGAAGATGATGATGAGGAAGAAGAAGAAACAGAAAATGAAGAAGAAACTGAAAAAGAAAAAAAGAAATCCAAAAACAATAAAGTTTCCTCTAAAGAAAAGGAAAAACCCAAGAAAAAATCTAAGAAAAAGGATGAAGTGATCAACAAATATAAAGCTTTGTTGGCGGAAATTAACGAAAAAGAAGAAAAAGAAAAACAAAAGAAGAAATATGAAATGGAATTCTCTTGGGAAGTGAATAATGATAAAACAAATCCCTTCAAAGATGAAGAAACGGAAGAGAATGATAAAAAATCGCAACAAAATCTCACACCCATAGAAAAAGTCCTACAAAAACGTGCTGAAAAGAATAAAAAACGCAAAGAGGAAAGAAAGAAAAAGAAACTGCAAGCTAATGGAGAAGAGGCAGAATCCGATTTAGACTCTATACCAGATGACATTGACATGAATGATCCTTACTTTGCTGAAGAGTTTGCCAATGGCGATTTTATAGACCCTAAAGCAAAACGTAAAGAAAAACAGAAAAAACAAAAACAATTAAAGGCTGAACAAGAGGAAGAAGATGAAAAACAAGCTAAAGAATTAGAATTACTGCTCGATGACAATGATGAAGAACAGGGCAAGCAACACTTTAGCTTAGAAAAAATATTAAAAAGTGAACAAGATACAAAATCGAAAAAGAAACGTAAAAAACAATTGAAAAAATCTAAAGCTGCTATAGAAGATTCGCAAAAACCCTTAGAAGATAATTTCCAATTGGATGTTAATGATGAACGTTTTAAGGCTGTCTTTACTTCACATGAATTTAATATTGATCCCACTGATCCTCACTTTAAGAAAACCAAAGCTATGGAACAGTTGATTCATGAAAAACTTAAACGAAGACATGGTGATGATGAAAAAACAAAATCAAATGATTTACAAAATGAAAATAATGCAAGAGAGGAAGAAGAAAGTTCTGCCAAGAAACCTAAAAAACATGTAGAAAATAGTATGTTAGTGAAGAGTCTTAAGCGCAAAATACAAATGAAACAACAAAGCAAATGATAAAGTATATAAAAATGGTGAGTTTTCTTTTATTTTATAAAATAAAATGTAAATATATAGTTTTTCTTTAGTGGTTTTTATAATAAATATTTTGTTATTTATATAAATTTGTAAAAGAAATTACAAAGAAAAAAATTAAATGTTTAAATTTAAACAACAAACCCTTAGTGGTTGAATACAATGATCCATGTGTTGTGTTCAATGATTTAATAAAAAAATCAGATTTTGTTCCCAATAACTTTAAACAGCTGCTTTTAAATTAACAAAATTTGATTTTGCTTACATACATATTTGTAAATAATCTGGGGTAAGTTTTTTTGTAATTTTTTTAATACATACGATTAAATGCTGAACCTGTATTCTGTAATAACTCTTTTGGAGATTTTTTTTATTTTTCTTATTTAACTTAGGCGATTTTTTCTTTCATTTTAGTTTTTTTTCCCATTTTGGCATTTTTTTTAATATGGTGGTTTTTAGATGTCGTTTATGGCGGTTTTTAATTCTGGCATTTTTTCACTATAGCGCTTTTTTGTAGTTATATCGATTTTTTCATTCCAGGCATTTTATTTCTTTAGGTGATTTTTTATTTTAGCGCTTTTTTTAATTTTGCTGATTTTTTTTCATTTTGCAGATTTTTTTATAGTTTACGATATTTTTGTTTAGGTGTCTTTGGCGTTTTTTTGTTTTTTCATTTAAGCATTTTTTATTCTGGCGATTTTTGTTTAAATTTCATAATTTTTTTTTATTTCGTCCTTTTTTTTTTCTTTTTAACGATTTTTTCCGGTATCTTTTATATTACTTACTAAAATCACAAAAAAATTAATTTCGGCTCAAAAATAAAAAGTCATCAAATTATTATTTTTGATCAAAAAATATAAAATTGACGATATAATCCTCAGAGTTTTATAATAGAAGTCATAATAATTTGAAGATAATACATATGCACCACTCATAACATACTGAATACTAAACGTATTTTAATAAATGCATGAAAAAGTACCTTTCTAATAGTAAATTAAAATCGAATGCATACTGTGAGCGTAAAAGGGATTACCGGAAATGTGTTTACTTATTATGTAACAAATAATAAAAGATGTCTGCAGTTTCTGATTTTTTGTTCTTATTATATATTTCATAATCCGTTTTCTAACCATTAAAATGGCAACTCTTTATGTTTTTGTATGAATCACTTAAGGGGTTCTTTTTGTTTATTGTGTTGTTTTTTGTTTTTTGCCTGACGATCATAAAGTATTAAAATCCAAACCCTTGGTGTAGTATTCTACTAGGTGATTGCAATGCTATTGAGTGTATAAGAGTTCTAAAATTTATGTTTATCAGCTTGTTTATTTGCTTATAATTTTTAAAACCAAACTCAGTTTGCTCTTTAAAGTTGAATGGAAAAGAAGCAGCCGTTCTAATATTTAAAAATGTTTTTTAAATCACTACACAATCTATTTCTGTTTATTTTAATCTGTAATTTGTGGTGTCTAACAAAAACCAACGATATTAAAGTTTCCTGCAAAAATGAAAAAGGCGAAAATGTAGACTGGTAAGCATTTTAATATTTGTATTACAAACAACATACGCTAAACTATAATATTTAAAAGGTTTTATCTTTACAAATTGCCTGCTCATTATTCTGCTGATAAATCTATTGATAACTCTGGCTTAAATTATATGTTTTTAACTAATAACTCTTATGATGAATGGACTTTGTCTCAGCAGAAAATAAATGAATCCTCTTCAATGCCTGCTTTAACTTTAGAACCTTTATTTAAAGATCCTTTGGTTTTATTACTAGCCTATAATGATGAATTTCCTAATGGCCAGGTTATATTCAATGGAGGCCATACCAAGGGTTTAGTGGCCACAGATGGTGCAACTGGCATTTGGCTTATACACTCTGTACCAAAATTTCCTTCTATACCTAAATATGAATATCCCTCTACAGGAGCCCATTATGGACAAAGTTTCTTATGTGTTTCGTTTAATGCCACAGAAATGGAAAAAATAGGAGAACAATTGTTATTCAATGAACCCAATATATATTTTGAACGTGTTCCCGTTACATTAAGTGAAAAATTTCCTAATTTGGAATTGGTTATACAAAAACAATGGATTAAACAGGAACCTTTTAATAATGCATTAGATTTAAAATCTTTGCTGGGTAATCAATTTAAATCTTTTGCTAAATCTTCGAAATATAATAAAGAATTATATGAAGATTTTGTGGCTCCTTCATTGGATACAAATCTTTTAGTAGAAACTTGGCGAAATGGAGCAGGAAATTTAAAATCTAATTGCACTCTCAATGATAAAGTCTACAATATAGAGGCTTTACAATCGCAGGATTTAAACATAGAATTTCATACCACTTTAGACCATTCTAAATGGGCTGTATCACAAAGTGTGGGTTTGAAATTTTGGCGTTGGCGTTTTCCTTCCACCTCCAATTGGATTTGTATAGGAGACATAAATCGCCAGCAGCATCAGCTTGTTAGAGGAGGAGGTGTCTTGTGCCAGCAACAGAAAAAAGTAGCCAAACTTTTTAGAAAATTGGTGAAGGAATATGAATCTTGCCCATAAACTTAAATGAAATAAAACTCTTGTATTGTAAGTTTAGTATAGGGGTTTTTTATTTATTTTTTATTATTTTATAAAGTAATTTCTAATAATTCATATGCTTAACTTTACATATACAATTTAATTTTTTTTTTTTTTCAATTTTTGTAATTTTCTTATTCTTTTTTTAAATATAAATAATTTTCTGCTGTTAGTTAGTCTTTTTATTTTCTACATAAACTTTTATCTCAAACAAAAACAGCAAAAATTCAAAACATTTTATTTAGATTTTTTTCTTTGTGTGTGTGCAATTAATTAAATATAATATAATAAAAAACTAATTTAATAAATTTTTAATTTAATACAAAAGTGTTTGTGTGTGTGTTGAGGATTTTTTTCTTTAAGTGTTAAATACATACAATATATATTTGTTTAAATAAATTTTGGTTTAATGCTTTCATTGTTATATAAAAAAACTCTTTTTTTTTTAATCATACTTAAATACAATAGATCTTTTTTTCAAATTTAAAAAAATATTTAATAATTACAATAATAATATAATTTATAGTTTTACTTTTTTTATACAAATCTTCAAGGAATTTAACAATAAAAAAAAAAAAAATTAAACAAATCAATAAATACAAAGATGGCAAACATCATTTCTTTCATTTTTATTACTAATATTAAAAAGAGATTCCTAAGACTTTTTGCTCTACACTCTTTTTGTCTATTGTCTTCTTACAGTACGTTCTCTGCTTTCTTCTCTATGCAGACCATGTCTGGGAGGAGAAGTACTACCATTGCTAAGTCTAGTCTTACGTGATCTTTTAAATTTGGCCATATCTTCTCCAAAAACATCTCCGGTTCTTAAAGCCGATATTAAATCATCAAATTCTCCTTTGTTTCCCTTTTCTGGACTAACTGGGCCATTTGATGACTTCAAACCCAAATTTCTAGCCACTGAGGACATTAGACCCTCCTTACTTTTACGCTCTATTGTGCGTTTCTTTAATTCAGCTTCTTGCTTGGCCCGTTTCTCTTCTTCCTCCTGTCTCTTTCTCAAGTTCTCATTATCCTGTTTAGCTTCCGCAAAATTAGTTAGGAAAGTATCAAAAATACCAAAGAATTCATCAGGTTGCAAGACAGAACCATCCTCACCAAACAATCTTACGGCACGATCAAATCTAGTTTTCATATCTTGGAATTTATCTTCCAATTCGGCAAATCTTACCGAAGCTTGGGCATGGAATTCACGCATAACGGGTAAGAAACGATCACCCTGTTGGGCTGGACCCGAAGAACGATGGAATTCAATTTCACGAGCCACATCGGCTAAACCAGTGCGCAACATTTGTATATCTTTGTCCATTTCTCCTAGAGATACTTTGGAGGCTTCTCTAACATGGGGTATATCTTCTTCGAGTTTGAGTAAATCTTTGAATTTCTTATCGATAACTTGAACTAAGAAATGCAAGAGTGTGGTGCCCTTGGCGGCACTGGATTTGGTGTCTCCTAAACGATTTAGAGAAGCCAAACGGAAGCCAGAAGCATTGCCACGAGCTCCACGATTCATGTAGTTTCCTAAGGGGAAAAGAAAACAAATTAATGGAAAATTTCTTATATTTCCTAATATAATATGAAATCAAAACAAATCCCATTTCGCTTTAAACCTTTTGTCTTTGTGTCTCTAACAAAAGCTTTTCCTTTTACTGCTTTTATTTTTTACTCACCTAAAGCCAATACCAATTCCAGCAATTTCCTTAAACGTCTGGAGCGTGCTACTTCTCTGGAGGCTTCCATTACACTTGTTATGCGTGGTATTAAATCATTAACTGTTATCATGAAACGTTTCTTGTAATGTAAACTCTTCAATCTTTGTTCGTAATGCGGTATCCTACAAAAACGAAATCAAACCATTATAATAAAGTCTCTAGAAAACTTTCTCCTTTTAAATACTCCTCTACTCACTTTGAGATTTCGTATAAGAAACGATCAGCTCTAGCCAAAGATTCAATATCTTCACTGTGCTCATCCAATAAAGCTCGTTCTTCGGCGGAAGGAGTAAATTTCAATAATTGTTCAACCATATCCAAAGCTAATTGTTCATTTGAATCCATTGATAATATGGCTCTGAAAATATCAAAGAAATAATATTTATTTTAAGAAATTCCTATAAAGTTTGATCTTAATTCCTGAGAACTTGCTTGAAGAGTTTCAGTTCGTTAACTTACTTGGAGATTTCTTCATCGGACATTTTCAATTTACTCAATAGAATAGTACAATTTTGAGCACGTCTACCATCAATAACTGATAAAACTTTATTGCGTGGCTTGCTGCCCATCATGCGTAGATCCTCTATAGAGCCATCGGTGACTTGCTAAAGGTGGGAAAACAATAAACATTTTTAGTTTTATAAAATAAATACTTTTTAATCTCTAAAATTTTTTTGGAAAGATTTAAAAATTTATTCGATTATTTATAAATAGTTTTGAATTTCTTTTAATGTTAATAATTTCTTTTAATGTTAAATGTTCCTAAACATTGTGTTGCTCAACATTTCAACTCTGTATCCAAATACTTACTGCAACTCCATTCTTTTGATAGGCTGAGAAAAGCTTATCTATAGACTCCAACTCAATATTATTATACCATTTGGATTCATCCAATTCACTCCAAACGGTACCTTGAACTTTGGCATCGGGAAGCTTAGACCAATTGAAACTCTTCAAGGGATTTGTAGGTTGTGGCACATTTTTCTTGGGTACTTCAGGTTTAGGAGCTGGTGGGGCTAAAAACAAATTAACATAAAATAGTTAAGAGATTTCTAATAATTCTTCAAGAAAAAAAAAAAAAAACCTACCCATAGCCTGAGTCATAGTGGGTGGTGGTGGAGGTCCAGGACAAGGTGGCGGTGGTGGTGGTGCTGCCATCATTGGTGGTGGTGGAGGTGGTATGATTTTCATAGGTGGCGGTGGTGGTGGAGGCGATACCGCTCCATTACAACCCGTCAGTCCTGCTACCTTTTGGTCATCGGGTATACTACCCTCGGTAACTAATCTCTCCAAACGAGCTCTCTCCTGTTGCTCGGTCATTAGTTTATGTTGCATATCTTCTAATTTCATTTCGGCTGTTTGGGCTCTTTGTACCGCCTGTGAATGATTGGCGGATTCTTTTTCCAAACGTTCACGCATACGTGCCAGACTTGTTTCCAAATCCTCCTTCTCTTGCATGCGTAAATCTAATTCTTGTTCTTTTTTGGCTAAACGTGATTGTATATCAAAATTTTCCTTCTCCAATTCATCGGCTCGCTTGCGTGCTTGGGTGAGTTCTTCTTCTTTGACTAAAAGATGTACCAGTTTGGAAACATTGATTTCCAAAGGTGCCACATCGGGATCATGTACAGGTGAAAGAGCAGTTTTCTCCTTATTAGGATCGTCGGTGTCAATATCACTACGAGGTCTACCCTCGGTTTGTAAAACAATTTGTTGGACCACACGATCGAACAACAACCAATGTTGGGTACAGTGGCCAGTATCTGGGAATAAGAAGAAATTAAAGTTAATATATTTTTAGATTGGGAAGTAAATATATTTAAAACCTACAGGGCAACAACAGCATGTGTTGGAATAAAGACAACATATGAGGATAGGCTGGTGAATGACTCAGTTTACGTCTTAATAACTCAAACATGGCACTGGCACTCTTTGTATCCACATGTTCATGATCAAACTTACGAGCCAACTCTTTTTCATCTTCGGCTCTTACCATTTCAAAGAAGTCCTAAGGGAATATTAAAAAAAATTGTTAGAAATATAGATGAAATCAAATGTTATATCTTTACTTACCAAATGCCTATCCAGAGTCTCATTTTCATGCTTCCTCAATTTGTCAATAATGGGTTGTATGCCCATCATTAAAAATTCATAACGTAAATGTAGCCTAAATTCCAAATTCTCCTGACCAGGACCATAATTTAATACAGCATTAATAAAAGACATAATAGCAGTCTTTAAATTAACATCATCTCTGTAGGCTCCTGTGGAGCGATCCAAATCATTAATAATGCTTTGGAATCTAGTACGTTCAGCGGCAAATTCTTGGAAATTTAACATGGCCTGTAAAACTTTACGATGACCACCCGGCACCAAACAAACAGCACCCAATATTTCCAAGGCAGCCACTTTAGTTTTAATATTATCAGCCGCCAAAGAGCGGGCAATGGTATCAATTGAGGTGGGATGAGCCAAAACATGGGCACGTCCAGTCTAAAAACCAAAATAGAATTCAATTAAAAGAGTTTTAAAATAAATAATTTTGAATCCAAATAAAATTTACCGAATTATTCATTAAAGCTTTAATGCAACCAATTAGACTAGTATGAAATGGACTATTCGCTACGCGTATATCCATTTTTTGCAACAGATTTAAAAGAGCCGGTAGACCCTCAAATTCCACAAATCTTAAAACAAAACTATGGGTCGAAGTTCTTAAAGCCGTCTTCAAAGCATCGAGGAAATGTGTATGGCTTTCGATGCGTGCATTATATTCATGACAAGGTGAATCTTCTGGGCTTACTGAAATATGCATTGCCAATTCCTTAAGACGTTCCACATAATGTTCGGCGGTAGGTGGTTGTGTTATATTGCTAGCTGGTGCACCATCTATGGTATCCATGGGTGATTTTCTCGAACAATATATTTGCCATTTCTTTTGGGGAGGTAAACTCAACATAGCCTCCTTATTGGGAGCAGTTAAATCTAATTCTTCCACCAGCTCGGCAAACTTGGTATCCAATTCATCTACCGAGGGCATGGGTTGAGTGGGTGTTAGAGTCTGTAGGGTGAAAGCTCCTTCCACCACACAAATTTCAGGTGGTTCGTCATCCTGTTTGAAAAAAAAATATATATATATATATTTATTTTTTTGTTTCTTATATAGTTTCTCAATATTTATAATCATATACATAAATATCATTTTAATATTAATTCACTGTTAATAGTGCATAACCAATTAATTATTTGTTAAAATGTAGATAGAGCAAAAATAAAAATGCAAAAAAATTCAAAAAAAAAAAAATTGGTAACAAAGTGATTGTTCAAAAACAAAGTTTTTAGTTTTAGTTTAAAAAGAGGTGGTTTGGTTTTATATTTTGCACCTATAGTAAGGTTTTTCTTTTCCAAAAAATGAATGTTTCATTTAATGTAGCAATAAATCGATAAATTACCAAAGGCTATAAAACTACAAAGGCTTTGAAAGTCTGCATATATTGTAAAAAACAAAAAAATAGTTTATCTATAAATATTTTTTTAATATGAATTTCTAAACAAACCATTTTGTTGTTGATGGTTTAACATGATAATAATATTTGCAGTTGTTTTTACTATAAAACAAGTATTAAAATTAAACCTTTAAGGAGCTTAATAAATAACTAAAAAAATTTGAATGTATTAAGATATTGAAAGAAATAAAGCTTAATATGAACATTTAATAATAATTTTATCAAAAATTTACGAATGAATCAAAAAATTTATTATTTTTTTCTTGAAAAAAAAAAAAAAAAAAATGTAACGGAAAAAATCTTAAAACATCCTTAAAGTAGGGTCGAAACAACATTAAAATATTTAAGTTAACAATAGTTTACCAAAGGTATAGTAAGCGAATCATCGTTTTTGAATACAACTTTAAGAGAGTTTTGCTTAACAATGGTTAGTAAAGCTCTATTAAGTTTTTTTGAATACGGCTATAAGTTTTTAAGTCAATGAATCATTTCAGAAGAAAATATCGATATAAAATATCGTATTTATTTCCTATAACGAGCTTTTTGTTTTGATTTGCATGTTTATAACAAATTTTTTATAAAGAATATAAACAATATTTATAAACCATTATTTATAAAGAAATGTTTATAAATAAATCTGTGTATACAATATTTATAAACAATGATAATAAGCAAATACTTATACACAATGTTTATAAACAAATATTCATATACAAATGTTTATAAGTATTTTTATTAAATATATTCTCTCAAGTTATAACAGCTAACTTCAATCAAAGGAAAAAGCTTCATTTTCCGCTTATTCCATTCTAAACTAAATTTACTGTGCTATTTTTTTGAACTGCAGCCAACTTCAAGTTAAATATTATGAAAATGTTTTGCAGCTAACTTCACTTCAATGTGAATCCTCCATACACTTTAGTAAGTTTTTTTATTTATTCGTTCATAATGGGTTAATGTCTGCTATTATTACATGAGCAACATATTACATTAATCACTTTTTTAGGAAAATCTACTTAAAATCAAATTAAAATATTTTTTTTTTCGTGTTTAAAACAAATTCCTTAAAGAGACTTGTTAACTAAGTCTAGCTTGATATATAACAATCGTCTTTAAATAGTATTAACAAATTTATAGCATTAAAACACTTTAAAAGGTTTTAGAAAAAATTTGTAACTTTAGAAATATTTTTTTGGATTTTTATTTAATTTTATTTAAAGAAGGAAGAGTTCTTAGGTAAATTATTTTCTGAAATATATTTTGAGTTTTCGGTATCGGTTATATAGTTTTAGTTTGATATATATTAATTGCAGCCTACTTTATGGCAAATTTATTTAAAAATATTTTTTATATTTTTATATCCATTTACTGCTCTTTTACTTGCTTTAAAGAATGGAAGTAAGTTAATTTCATAAAATTTTCCAGTTGTTTTGTCTTACAGCCAACTTCACACTATTGCCTCAATCTGTATTAAAATTGTTGATATACAGTTAGGGACAAAACTATTTGTACACCCCATGCATTTCGTATATCTTCAATAATTTATAAAGAATAAAAAATTATTATATGTAGTTTTAATTCAGGTCCATTTTTATTGAATTATTTGATAAAAAATAAATTAATATATAACACATTGTTAAAAAAAAGTACAATTTAAGTAAAAATCTTTGGGACAAAAGTATTTGTACATCAGTACTTTGTACAATTATTTGTACGTTGGACTCTTGTGTGATGATTTTTTTTAAATACCGTTATATTTTCTTCCTTAATCGAGTTTTATTTTACAAAATAAGAAGTTGGTTTTAACGTTTTGAATAATAAGCACATCAAAAATGGGAAAGCGAAAAGAGTTGAGTTTGGATATTAAAAATTTAATTATTGATGAACATAAAAAAGGAAAATCTCTCCGGAATATAAGTAATTTAGTAAATTTGCAACATTCCACAGTACAATACATTGTAAACAAGTATAAAAACAGCGGGTCTGTTGAAAATGTGCCAAGAACTGGACGGCCAAAAAAGGTTTCCAGACGGGAAGCGAACTTGGTGATAAAAGAAGTGGCAAGAAATCCAAGAGTAACTCGGGCAAAATTAGCGGAACAAATCGCAAATACTACCGGAACAATTGTTCATCCAAAAACAGTAGGGAGGATCTTACATTCTGCGGGATATGCAAGTAGAATTCCCCGCAAGAAACCGCTGATTAGTAAAAAAAAACTAGCATTTGCGTTTAGAGTTTGCCAAACGATACATTGATAAGGACGAAGAATTTTGGAATAGGGTTTTGTTTACTGATGAAACCAAAGTCAATCTTTTCGGAAATGATAGCAGGGGAAAAGTGTGGCGCAAAAAAAAATAAAGCGTTAGATGTTAACAATTTGACCCCAACAGTGAAACATGATGGGGGAAGTGTTATGACATGGGGGGCAATAGCAGCCAGTGGGGTAGGGCGAATGGTATTTGTAGATGGTGTAATGGACCAGCATCAATATAAACGTATATTGGAAGACAATTTGAAGGAATCCGTAGACGGTTTGGGTCTTGGCCAAAGTTGGATATTCCAACAGGACAATGACCCAAAACATACAGCGCGTTCAGTGAGGGAGTGGTTGCTTTACCATGCACCAAGACAACTTAATTCTCCTCCCCAATCACCTGACTTAAACCCCATCGAGCACTGTTGGGATATTTTGAAACGTAAAGTCGCTACAAAGCACGTCCGAAGCAGGGATGAACTTAAAATTGCTTTGGAGGAAGCCTGGAAGGAAATATCTCCAGATGAAACTAGAAATTTGGTCCGATCGATGCCCAGAAGATTACAGGCCGTGATATATGCAAAAGGAGGACCCACAAAATATTAAATTTTTCCAATATAAGTATTATAAGTAGGTGTAGATTATATGTACAAATACTTTTGTCCCAATGAATTTTCATTATTTTGTATTTTTTTTAAATAATATGTTGGATATTAATTTTGTTTTTATAACTTAATTAAATAAAAATATATTAAAAATAATACTGCATACGACAATTTTAAATTCTTTATAAACTATTGAAGGTATACGAAATATATGAGGTGTACAAATAGTTTTGCCCCTAACTGTAATTCTAAACTGTAATTGGCTTAAGTTGATAAAGGATGATTTTTTATTCTATAATCTTGTAGTTAAATTAAAATTAAATTCTAAATATCATGATTATATTTTAACCTTGTTTGTGTAGTTTGCGTCTCAATTGTCTAAATGTCGCGACAACTAAAAACTTATTTAAAATAGACAGTCATCTTGAAGAAAATTAAATATAATTGTCAAATCATTATTAAGTACAGAAGTGGGCGAACTTAATATAAATGAAATAATAAGTAAAATTTTTAATTTAAAGAATATTAAAAAATATTTAAGTGAATTAAAAGTAAAAAGATATGAGTTCATAAATTCGAATGGAAAAATCTTCAAATCGAAAAATGTATTTGATTTATTGGAGTTTGTCCTGCTTCTAATAGGCTACATGTTGCAGCGACAGTCATTGTTTTCTTGTTGTATCTATCAATGGCTGTTAGAAAAACAAAACAATGGCTTTTGCTGCAACATGTCACTTAGTGTAAACCTTCACAAAGGCAGTAGGTCGACCTGTTTCCTATCGAACTTATTGCAACATTTTTATCGAACAAGAGGGGTATAACACTTTATTAAAGAAAATTCCAGAAACTTTTAGTCGGCTGCAGAATAGATTTGTTGAAGTAACTGATGTGATGTACTTATTTCG
This sequence comes from Protophormia terraenovae, assembly GCA_951394005.1. Taxonomy (NCBI): domain Eukaryota; kingdom Metazoa; phylum Arthropoda; class Insecta; order Diptera; family Calliphoridae; genus Protophormia; species Protophormia terraenovae. Next base: position 1,645,705 of record OX596076.1, read on the forward strand.
AATTTTTTGTTGAATTTTGAACCTTCTAAATTCCCTAGATTTAATCAATTTGCAATCCATTAAAAATACTAAAGCATTTTTCAAAGTTATCTTGTAAATTTGTTTTTAGCTTCTGTAATGTTGTTGGATACGCAAACACCTTAATTTTTAAGTTAATATTAAGTTTCAAGATTGAGATCTTAAAAAACGATTTTTTAAGATCTGCTAAAAAAATATTTGAAAAACGTTCGCCAGTTTTAATTTTAATGAAACTAAATTTGCTAAATTTAGTGATTTTTATTTTGCTGACAAATTTTACTTTATTTCTACTCTGTGTTTGTTCTGCTCTGTATTCTCCTATGATATTTTAAAAGTTAATGCCAAGGTTAATTATATTTTCTTAAAAAAAAAAATAATTATATTATAACATAACCAAGTGCTAATAGAAAAAAAACCTAGACTTTTAATAATTAGTTAAGTGAAGTTTTTGTTCATTTATTTACTAGACAACCAAAATGTTGTTGCAACTCATGATGATTGTTGCTAATCTCTTATATATAATGTGATTAAATTAATATCTCACCTGAAAACACCCACACCAACCACGTCTACCCCTAAATGCTGGCATTTTCTTTTGCTGTTGATGTCTATAGAACTTTTGTAACGGTGTCTCACGTATTGGTTCACTTTTACCGTTACCCTGTGGATCTTTACCACCAAATTGATAACCAAATGTATAACCTAATATATTATTGGCATAAAAGGAATTTGAAACGCCACCACCACCATCATCTTTTTGCAATGAGGCTGGATCGTTAGGATCGTTGGCGCCTCCGTTGCTGCCGTTATTATGTTGTTGCCAATAGCGTTGTAAACTATGTAGACAATTAAGTTCCGGTAGACGAGCTTTTAATTGACTAAAGTCAAAACGTTGGTGAAAGGATGTAGATGAAGTATCGCTAGTAGCACTATTTGTATTGTGATGATTATGATGAAGTGTATCGTTGTGGTTGCTATTGCTGTTGTTGTTGTTATTGCTTGCGTTATGAAGATTAGTAATATGTTGGTTAATTTGTTGCTGTTGTAATTGTTGTGTCTGCTGTTGCAGACTAGATGGTTTCTGTAGCGTACTATCCGGTGTGGTCTGCAGCGAATCGTTATTATTACTCAAAGTATCAGGTTCATTAGTACAGCTGCTTATAGTAGGACACGACTGGAGAGTCTAAAAAAAAAAAATAGAAAGATTAAAAAAAAAATTAGTTTATTTATAAGGAAAATTTATTAGATAAAAAAATTAAATAAATTTTATTTTAAAACAAATTTATTTTATTGCTTAAGTTATGGTTTTCTTTAATTTAAGTAACATATGTTAATTTTGTTTTACAAATTTTTTTGAAAGGTGTTGTTTAATTTTTTTCTTACAAATTTATATATTTTTTGCCTTAAAAGTTTGTGTTTATTAGCTAGTATTGTTTAGTAAAGCTACAACAAAATGTGGCAGCTAACTTTTTTAACTGTTCATTAGTTAAGCGTGCTTTAAGGCAATTAACCCCTTATGTTTCTTTTTTTGGTAAACCACATAAATAGTTCAAATTTTCCAAAAATAATGTTAATTTTAAAAGATAAAAAAATTTAAAAACGAAATTGAGGAACTTTTTTTGAATTATCAAATGATTTCCATTATACATTTTGGTTACATTTTAAATCTACTTTCATTAGGATGCCTGGGAATTAAACTCCAAACCTTTGCATGTTAAATTATTAAACAAAATTGTTTTAATTTTTGTATATTTTAAATATTCAAAAGAAAACTTTTATCAGTTTTGCTTGGCTAAATCAATAATTTACTCAAAACTTATGTTTATTTAATTAAACAAAATTTAATACATAACATGTTTAAAGCCATAAAAAAATCCCATTCAAACTCTTTGCAAAATATTCAAAATTTAAAAAAGCAACCCAACATTGCATGTTAATAAATGATTATTAAATATAATAAAATGCTAATGAAGCAAAAATATTTTTGCAAAAGAAGCTGAAATTATAAAAACTATATGTATAACATAAAAATAGCAAATAATAAAAATTTCCCAAATGAAAATTCCTCAAATACAAAATGTGAAAAAAAACCAAAAACTAATTTGTTAACAAATCATTTAAATGATTTTGATTGTCATCTGAATAATAAACAAATAACATAAAACCAAAATCATTGATTCATTCATTCATGCCTCTATAATGTTCAGTTAATTGTTCACAATTTTTATATTTATTTGTTGCGTTTATTATTTATGGTGGCATCTGTTAATATTTGAAAAAGTAAAAAAAAAACTTTGTTATTAACCATTATCATCATACGTTTAACCAAAGACAGAAATAAATATTTTGCGTTTTGTATTCAGCCAAAAAAAAAAAAAAAATTAAAATGGTACTTTCACTTAAAATTGTTATTAAAAAAATACTTTTAAGTCACCACAGCACATACTCTAAGACGCTCTTAAACTTTAATGCATTTTCCTGTTATCTAAACAATTGGTCAAAAAACACATAAGGTGGTTTGACCAGTGGTCGAAGTGTGTTTGGTCTTTCCTCCTTTTCCTGCATAAAGAAAATATTAATATAAATTGTTGTACAACTAACAAAGTGACACATTAGAAAAAATTAATGGTAATTAGTGACTTTTTAGGAAAAAGGAAGGAAGGAAGTAAAATAGGGAAGTGCTAAAGAAATATACCAGGAGTTCTGTTTAAAAGAAACCATTGAGAAAAAAAAATGTTTGAAAAATTACCGTTTTAACAAAAATAAGTGACTCTAGTAAAAGTCACTTATTTTTGTGAAACATTAATTTCAAAATTTTACTCTTTAAGGAGATTTTAAGAAAGCGTTTTCATGATAATTACATTTTTTGTCTAAGATTATTCCTCTTAGTCTGTAAAACAGTTCCACTCACTTTAATAAAATTTTCACATAAATTGTTTATTTGTTAAAAATTTTGTATGGAAATTTTTTCAAAGTTAGTTGAAGTTTTTTATAAAATAAGAAGAAAAATTTTAGCAAATTATTTTTAAAATTTGCAAAATAAATTTTAATGAAAATTAGACTTTTTCGTTTTTGCGATTTTTTTTTTCGCTTTGACGTTTTTTTTTTTTTTTGCGTTTTTGCGCTTTTTGTAGTGAAAAGTGATTAAGAATTGATGATAATTATTTTATTTATTTTATATTAAAATTACGATTGGTAAAAGCAATTGTTTTTATGCGTTTGTGCTGATGTTTGTAACACCCAAAAATATTGGTCTAAGACCCACCTGGTCCGTCTGTCCGCCCTTGTAAAGCTTGTAATCAAACTACAGGTCGCAATTTTGAACAAAAATTAATGAAATTTGGCATACAGGTTACAGTCCAGGGACGAAGCCTATTGAAATTGGTTAGGATCGGTCCATTATTTCAACTAGTCCCCATACAAATGTCCTCCAGGAAATCGGTTTAACGATTATAAATCCCATTAAATTGTTAGTATCAAGTTAATGTTTGGCACAAATAAATTTTATATAAATATAGATAATAGTGCCAAATTGTACGAAGATAGGTCCATAATTTACCGTAGCTCCCATATAAGGCCCTCTTTCTGGAATCACACAAAAGTGATTCAATTCATATAGATGTTGGTATCCACGTAATATTCTGTTTTTATTTTGACGTTTTTTTTTTTGTCTCGAAAAATTATTTTGGTGATTTCTTATGAAGCGATATTAAAAAAACGATTTCTCATGTTTTTTTTTTTGATTTAGCGATTTTTTTCGTTTTGGTGTATTTTTGTGAAAAGAAATTTAAAAAAATATTTATTGAAGATAATTTGATTTATTTTTTAAATTACGGCTTTTTGTTGTAGAAAGGATTGTTGCATTTGTTTTTTAGTTTTAGTTAATTTTTTTCTTAGTGCGACTTTTTTAGTCAAAAGTGATTTTAAAAACGATTTATTGATCATAGTTAGATTTTTTATCATTTTAAAGTTGTAAAAGAAGTTTTTAAAGATAATTCATGTTTTTTCGTTTATGCAACTTTTATTCGCTTTGACTTTTTTGCGCTTTGGCGCTTTTTGTAGTGAAAAGTGATTAAAGAAACGATTTATTGATGATAATTAGTTTTTTTTTAGTAAAATTACGATTAGTAAAAGCAATTTTTAAAGAAAATAAAATTTTCTTTTAGAAATTGTTTTCTTTTTGTTTTGGGTTTGGCAATATTTTCCATTATTGCGTTTTTTGTCCTTGAAAAATTATTTTGGCAATTTTTATATTAAGCTATATTTAAAAAAAAACTATTTTTTTGTTTTAAGCGGTTTTGAACGTTTTGGAGATTTTTTGTAAAAAGAGACTTAAAAAATATTTATTAAAGATAATTTAGTTTTTTTTTTTTTTTTTTTTTTTTTTTAGAAAATTACGACTTTTTGTTGTAAAAGCGATTTTTTATAATTTTTTTTTCGTTTTAGTATATTTTTTTGTTTTTGTGACTTGTAGTCAAAAGTGATTTTAAAAACGGTTTATTGATTATAATTAGATTTTTTAGTGAAATATTGACTTTTTAATGTAAGAAAAATAAAAAAAATTTCAATTTATTTTTTTTTTTTTTTTAAATGTACTCGATATGTTTTTGTAAAATATATTTTTGGAGAAAATTAAACTTTTATTTTAAAAGAGATTTAAATAAGATTTATTAAAGATAATAATTATATTTTTTTTATGAATGTTACATCTTTTTTTTTTTTTGTAAAACTTACTTTTGTCATTCTCGCGATTTTTGTCTATTTTCTGCTTGTTTTTGCTATTTTAGTAGTCAAAAGGTATTTAAAAAACGATTTATAGTTGATAATTAGAGTTTTTGTAAAATATAATAAATATAAAATAAATTTTTATAAAAAGTTTTTGTAAAATATAATAATTATAAAATAAATTTTTATAAAAACTTGATGAGAAAATATATTTTTTAGTAAATTTTTTTTGTTAGAAAATATATTTTTTAGAGAAAATTAAATGTTTATGTGAAAATAGATTGATGATAAATTATGTTTAGTAAATTGTACTCCATATTTTTGTTGTAAAATATTTTTTTAGAGATTTTTTTTGTTGAAAAATTGTTTGGCGATTTTGTCTCCTTTTTTGTCTTTTAAGCGATTTTTCAGGTTTTGTATACTTTGTTAAATCAATAGATTTATTAATAATTTTGTTTTTTGGTAAAATTTTCGTCAAAACGAATGAAAATGGTTGGTAGTTAGAAAATGTTTTGGTTGTAGAGAATTTTTTAAATTTGTCCTTCTTTTCCTTTTGGAGATTTTTTATTTTGTGTTTTTCTTGCTTTTCGATTTTTTTTTGGTATTTTAGCGTTTTTAGTTTTTTTTTCGTTTCTTTTTTTTTCTTTGTTTTGGCGATTTAATTTCTAGCTTTAAACATATTTTTTTCTATGGCAATTTTTATAGTTTAGCGTTTTTTTTTATTTATTTTAACGATTTTAAATTGGTTTGCTCTTTGTTTTAGGTTTTTTAATATTTTTGGCGAGTGTTCTTTTTGCCTTTTTCACGTTTTTTTTAATCTTGATTTTTTTAATTTTGGCGATTTTTTCTGTGTTTTAGTGATTATTTTCATTTAACGTTGCTCATTCTGAGTTCAAATTCTAATGATAAAAAATAAGAAAGAAAGAACAATTTTGCGAACATTTTCTATAAAGGGATTTTTAATTTATTTATATAAAAAAATTCTTAATTTATTTAAAATGTTGCAATATTTCCTATAAAAAGACAATTGGATGTAGTTGTAATTTTGCATAAAAAGAAATTTAAATAAAATTTACTATAAAAATAAATTGTATCGAACATTTTTCATAAAAAGAAATTTAAGCAAAACATTTTTCTTAAACAAAATGAAAATAAACTTTATCATATTATGCGATTTTTAAGGTCAGTTAACTTTCGATTAACTAACTGCCTACTTTATTTCTATTGAAATATAAACTCAATTTTATTTTGATTTTGTTTACAATTGTTTTTGGACTAAACATTTTTTTTCTAACATTGAACCGCCAACCTGTTTGTTTTAAATTTATTTTATGATTTGTATGCATTATTGCCATATAAATGTTTGATGCTTTTTTGTTTGATAAGTTGTGCTTCCAACACCCTTGGTTTGGGATGGCCAACATTTTTTGTTGGCATATGATGTTAATATTGTTGGTATTATTTAAGATTTATTTTTCAAATGTCGTGCTGACAATTAATTTTGCAAATAGTTACAAAAATATAAAAATTTAGCTTCCGTTGTTGTGTGCTGCTTCAAAAACCATAAAATTTAACATGATTTTAAGTCATAGATACTTACTTAGATAGACAGTAATACAATACAAATACTCAAATCTAAAGGTTGTAAACATAATTTCAATAAAATAATTTCCACTTTCGGTTTCTATTTCAACAAATTAAGGTGTTTTGTGTGTATGTATGTGAGTATTTTTGTGGCGGATGGATGTAACGTGTTGTAAATAAGTAGTTGTTTGATAGAGGTTTGATTGTTTATTTTATTTATTTTTTCTTGTAAATAAAAAAAAATAAACTTAAAATCAAATCTGATGGTTTTGTTTTTCTTTTTTTTGAATTGTTTGCCGTTATTTTATTTAGTTTTTTTGTTGTTAAATAAAACAATTGTTGTTAGCAAGTGCTGCTGGTGTTATTGGCAATTTGTTGATGATGGTGGCAAAGATGTTTTTTGTTTGATTATGTTTTTAAATTTGTTGTATTTTTATTTATTTGTTATTTGGGTTTATATTTTTTATTTATTTTTTGGTTGGAAAACACATGCCATTTTAATTGTGTGTTATTGTGAGTTTAATAGCGGAGGCTTTTAAATCAAATTAAATTTTTTTTTTTTCAAATTTAAATTTCGAAACTCTGAGTACTTGTTTTATAAAATTAATCAAATTTGAAATTGTTTTAGTGAAATGTAATTTTAATGAAGTGATTTGTAAGAGATTTGAAAGTATATATTAACTCAAACGTTTTCAAAACAGTTGATACCAACACAAAAAATAACTTCAAAATGAAAAGTCTCTAAACTTCAAGAAAATCGTCACTTTCCAAGATTGTTGAGATTTTTTGGAAACTTTAGCCAGTTTAGTTAAACTAGGGTTAAGTTAAACTTACATTTTATATTAGAGTTTAGATGACTTCATTTCAAATTTTATTATTTTAATATTTTTGTTTATTAATCATAAAGACGAGATTTTATTTTTTTTTAATTTATAGCTTAAGGTTTTATTACTAATTATTATTTTTTAAATAATTAACACTTTAGTTAATAGTATTAATTAAAAAAATTCCCATTCCGGAATATGGAATATTTTTTTTTTCACCTTCACATATTTTATTCCAACTTTGTTTCAACAGATTTTGATTAACACCTTTCGATTTATATGTTTATTTATGATAAAATCACAAAACCTACTCCCGTTCCATAAGGTGAACAACATTAATTGCCCCTTTAAAGAAAAATGTGATTTTAAACAAAAAAATAAAAATCAATAATTAAGCGCATTTTTAACAAAGCAATTAATAACTGGTGACATTTATTAGGTGTCTAGTAATAAAACAATAACAAATTTGCATAAATCAACATATAAAAAAATTGTAACGTTTATAAAACAATAATAAGCGTTTACAACAATTTTATTTTCTTGAACAAAAAAACATTTTTTTTTTTTGCATACCAATCATGTAAAGTTTACAGAGGATAAAACGAAAAAAAATCATACCAAAACCTGTTAATTTAAAAGTTAATTTCCATTTAATTTTTTTTATAAAGAAATCTTTAAAACATAAAACAATTTAACAATTATTTATATTAAATTGTTATTTAAGTGGTTTTAAAATATATTTAGGAGTGTTTGACAGTCATTAGTTTAGAAATAAATTGAAAACAAGTTAAGGGGAAAATTTTCAAGATAAAAATCTGAGTTTAAAAAAACTTTCTATAAGAAAAATATATTTTTAAAAAGATTTTAAAAAGATAATAATTTTTTCTAAGCAAAACTTTAAAAAGATTTATTAAACTGATTATTTAAAACATATCTGATCTTTTTAAATAGTATTTATATAAAAATTCTTAGATTTTTAGTATAAATGACATAACTTTTGCTTAATTACCTTAGTAGTACTATTTTAAGCAACTCTACATATGTTATACTACAATGCTTTAAAAATAACAGGAGTTTTTACTCAGAGATATATAAAAAAAGAATAATAGAAGCTTTTTACACAGAGAAATATTTAACAGAAGAAAACCATTGGTTTTTACTAAGAGAAACTGTAAAATAGTCTATAGTCTAGACTATAAAATAGTCTATAGTCCAGACTATATAATATTCTATAGTCTAAAGCCTAGACTATAAAATAGTCTATAGTTCAGACTAGAAAATAGTCTATAGTCTACACTAAAAAATAGTCTGTAGTCTAGACTATGAAATAGTCTATAGTCTAGACTATAAAATAGTCTATAGTCTAGACTATAAAATAGTCTATAGTCTAGACTATAAAATAGTCTATAGTCTAGACTATAAAATAGTCTATAGTCTAGACTATAAAGTAGTCTATAGTCTAGACTATAAAATATTCTAGAGTCTAGACTATAATGTAGTCTATAGTCTAGACTATAAAATAGTCTATAGTTTAGACTAAAAAATAGTCTACAGTCTAGACTATAAAATATCCTGTAGTCTAGACTATAAAATAGTACATAGTCTTGACTATAAAATAGTCTATAATCTAGACTAATAAATAGTCTATAGACTAGACTAATAAATAGACTATAGTCTATAAAACAGTCTATAGACTAGACTAATAAATAGATTATAGTATATAAAATAGTCTAGAGTCTAGACTATAAAATAGTCTATAGTCCAGACTATAAAATAGTCTATAGTCTAGACTATAAAATAGTCTATAGCCTAGACTATAAAATAGTCTATTGTCGAGTCTATAAATAGTCTATAGTCGAGACTATAAAATAGTCTATAGTCTAGACTATAAAATAGTCTATACTATAAAATAGTCTATAATCTAGACTAATAAATAGTCTATAGACTAGACTAATAAATAGACTATAGTCTATAAAACAGTCTATAGACTAGACTAATAAATAGACTATAGTATATAAAATAGTCTAGAGTCTAGACTATAAAATAGTCTATAGTCCAGACTATAAAATAGTCTATAGTCTAGACTATAAAATAGTCTATAGCCTAGACTATAAAATAGTCTATTGTCGAGTCTATAAATAGTCTATAGTCGAGACTATAAAATAGTCTATTGTCTAGACTTTAAAATAGTCTATAGTCTAGACTATAAAATAGTCTAGACTGTAAAATAGTCTAGACTATAAAATAGACTATAGTCTAGACTATAAAATAGTCTAGATTCTAGATTATAAAATAGTCTATAGTCTAGACTCTCAAATAGTCTATAGTCTAGACTATAAAATAGTCTATAGTCGAGTCAATAAAATAATCTATAGTTAAGACTATAAAATAGTCTATAGTCTTTACTATAAAATAGTCTAGAGTCTAGAATATAAAATAGTCTATAGTCTAGACTATAAAATAGTCTATTGTCGAAGCTATAAAATAGTCTATAGTCGAGTCTATAAAATAGTCTATAGTCTAGACTGTAAAATAGTCTAGACTTTAAATTAGACTATAGTCTAGACTATATAGTTTATAGTCTAGACTATAAAATGGTCTATAATCTCGTCTATCAAATAGTCTTTAGTTTAGACTGTAAAATAGTCTATAATGTAGACTATAAAATAGTCTATAGTCTTTACTATAAAATAGTCTAGAGTTTAGACTACAAAATGGTCTATAGTCAAACTATAAAATAATCTTGAGTCTAGACTATAAAATAGTCTGTAGTCTAGACTGTAAAATAGTCTGTAGTCTAGACTATAAAATAGTATATAGTGTAGACTATAAAACAGTCTATAGTCAAAACTGTGAAATAGTCTATAGCCAAGACTATAAAACAGTCTATAGTCAAAACTATGAAATAGTCTATAGTCTACACTATAGTATAGATTATAGACTATGAAATAATCTATAGGCTATACTATTAATGATTTATTTTACTCAGGATAATATTTAAAACAGAAATAACAATGTGTTTTACGCAGAGAATTATTAAGCAAAGCTACCAGATTTTAAATAAAATAAAATGTAATGTAAAATGTAAACAAATTTCACGTGTTTTGTTAAAAGAAAAATTTCAATATTTTCCAATCACGTTTTTCTTTTATGACTTTAAAAAATGCTTTCATTTTTCTTTAATAAAATTCCTCTCTAACATTTTTTTTTTTCAATCAAAAAACTTTTTCCATCACAAAAAACACTTTTACTATTCAAAATTGAAAAAAAGCAATTGCATTCGATTATAAGCGAAGCAAAAATCAAAACACTAAGCCACATGAAGTCATTATCGATTAAAGGTGCTTTAAAATAAGAAAACAGCAAACATCATTGTCACTCAACATTAGATAAATGTCCAGCCAGCCAGGCAGTCAAGCATCTCACTAAAACACCAATGATCGCCATCATCAGCAACAGCATCATCAGTTTCAACATCTTGCACTACTTGTATAATTTAAAATTGTTCATAACATGTAAAAAAACTAAAAGTTTTGAAACTTATAAATCACTTGAAGTGGGTAAAGATGAGCTTAAACTTAATATTGATTGAAAAAAGAAGAAACATCAAAAGCAGTTGGCAACAACAAGTTGCTAAAAATAATTACAACGTTTTTTAAGTCTCATTATTTTGATCAACATGAAATAAATGTGAACATGTTTTTAGCAAAACACTTTTTTTGTTACCGACAGCCAAAGTATTTAAAGAAAAATTATCAACATGATGAATAGAAAAAAATATGTAAGGCATAGTAGAAAATGAAAATTGTGGAGATTTTTTAATGAAAAAGGAAAGTTTTTTAGAGCTAAGGTTAACTGCTGCTAAACTAGAGATTTTATAAAGTTTAGAAGTGAGTTTAAGGCGAACTAAGTTCTTCAATTATGAAAGTTTAAATTTGATTTTTAAATAAGAGGTTAAAAACAAAGACAAATCTAATATTTTAACTTAACTAAACCCTACAGATTAAATAAATTATACATTTTTAGTTTAACCGAAATTTAACTTAAATTTTAATTAAACTGTAAGGTTTTGAAAAGTTAAAATATTACATTTGTCTTTGGTTTTAGTTATATCTTAATTTTTACTTTGCAGTTAAACTTAGTTTGTAAATGAGAGTTTAATAAAACTATAGTCTTTAGTTAAATCCACAATTTAAATTGGTATTTTTAATTTAATTTAGTTTGTATTAAATCTGAAGTTTAGTTTAGTTAAACTTTAATAATAAGTTAGAAATTAGTTAAGTTAAATTTTCCACTATTATTTTTTAGCAAAAATAAAATCCAAAAAAAGAATTCAGCTCGTGTAGCCTAAGATCTCAATAAAAAGTTTAGTTAAACTCAAGTTTAAGGCTAAATATTTTAGTTAATTTGTTCGTTTTGTTATTTATCAATTTATTATTTTTTTTTGTTAAATTATAATCTCAAATTAATTTTAATTCAGACTTAAACTTCTAGTAAATTTTTAGTTTAATTTAAATATTAAGTAAAAGTTTTGTTAATTTCGTTTAACTCACATTTATTTGGGACATTTTGCAGTTAAAAAAGTTTAATTAAACTACAATTTTCAGTTAATCGTTAGTTTAAGTTAAAGCCCCGATTAATAATTGTTAAATTTTATTAAACTGCAAATATTTGTTGAATTAAGTATTTAAATTAGAGTTTAGTCAAACCTTCGATAAAATTATTGAAAATATTTAAACTTCTAACCAAATATTTATTCTTATTCATTTGGAAACTCGAGTTTAATTTTGATCTCAAATATTACAATTTTTGAAACAGTGTTTAGTTAAACTCAAGTTTGGAAAAATGCAAATTTATAACGAAATTGATTTTAGATTAATTATAGATCTAATTTAACTTTCATCTCATAAATGAAAATAGAAACTTGATTTTAAATTTAGCTAAAGGTTAAAGAAAAATTTTAAAATAGTTAAACTCATTCAGTTATACATACTAGATTCATTTTGGAAACTCGAGTTTAATCTTGATCTCAAATATTACCATTTTTTAAATACTGTTTAGTTAAACTTATATTTGAAAAAATGCAAACTTAGAACGAAAAATATTAATTTAAGATTAATTGGAGACTCTTGTTTAACTTTCATCTTAAAATTTAAATAGAAACTTTGATTTTAAGTTTAGCTGAAGGGTGAAGAAAAATTTGAAAATATTAAAACTAGATTCTTATTAATTTGAAAACTCGAGTTTAATCTTTATCTTAAATATTACAATTTTTGATATAGTGTTTAGTTTAACTCAAGTTTGAAAAAATGCAAACTTTTAACGAAATTTATTGATCTAACATTAATTAGAGTCTCTATTTTAACTTTTATCTCACAAATTAAAATATAAACTTGATTTTAAAATTAGCTGAAGGTTGAAGAAAAATTTTAAAATAGTTAAACTTACATTTAAATGTATAGTTTACTTAAACTAGAAACTTAAGTTTAACTGTAGTCTCTAAAATTCAAATTGTAAATTAGAGTTTAGTTAAACCTGAAATAAATTATGAAAATAGTTTAACATATATCCTTATTTAAAGTTTAGTTAAACTGGAAACACATGTTTATGTTTAGTTCAGCTAAAATTGTAATTCGAGATTTAGATAAACGGAAATAAGTTTAGGTAAACTACTATGTTTAGATTAAATTAGGTTTAATTGTTTGCAGTTAACTCTTAGATAGGTTTGATTATATTTTGGTTATTGTTTTAAAAATAAACTATTTAAGTAGGATAATTATAATGCTAAAAAATTTGCTGAATTATTTAAAAGAATTGTTAAAATTTAGTTTGAGTTTAAACTAAGTTTAATAGTACTTTTAATGTTGCAATTTCTTAACTTTTGTCTAGTTGTTTTGAGTAGTAATTAAACTCCATTTAAAAGATTTGCTATTAATTTAATCTAATGAGTTTTGTATTTTGTTTTGATTTAAACTTTATTATGGTTTAATCGTAGTTAAACTGGAATTAAAGGCAATGAAACATTTTTATTGTTTTTGTTATTATTTTTTTACTTTAAACTTTAGTTAACTAAATTTTAAAAAGTTTAAGTCTAACTAAATAGAAATTTGTTCAATTTTGTTTACCTTGGCATATTTTATCTTACTTTTGTCGTTTAAACTTAAGTTAATCTTTCTCATTTCAGTTAATCTTCTACTTTTTAACTGTTTTCTTTATAGATAAATTTTCCTATCTATTAGCTAGCTGTACTAAAGAGACAACAAAAAGGAAAAGTGTTTGCCACCGTTATTTACACCTTTACTACTAACATCTTTTTGTAAAAAAGAAAATCATGTTGCTATTTTTTTTCCTCACATTTTTTTATAACAAATTTTCTTTTGGCATGTGGTGTTACTAGTTTTTTTTCTTCTTTTTTGCCTATAACATAATTTTTTTTCTTTATTTACAAATTCACGGTTGATAAACTAGCTACTCTAATGTTTTTTCTTCTATTTCCCCTACTTCCCCTTTATAGCTTTTTTTTAAAGGGCATAAAATATGTTTTTAAAGAAACTTTGAAAAAAAATATTCAATATTGTGTTGAATTTTGAATAGAAATCAATAACTGTTTTAAATTTTTTCTTAAACTCAGCTTGAGAAAAAGTTGTGGTTTTTGTTGGCTGCTGCTGTAGTTTTAGTCAGTGTTTATTTAATGTGGAAATTTCATATTCATGTTAACTATTTTTTTTAGTTAGTTGGCTTGGTTGCCAGTTGCTTTTAGTAAATGTCTAATTTTTGTTTTTGATCTATAGTTTATGTTTTTTGTAGTGTTTTTTTAAAAACTATTTTGGAGGCTTGGCTTTTGTTTTTTTTTTTTGTCATGCTAGTATAAAAGTTTGTAAGAAATAAAGGTGATATTTCTTTAGATTTTTCCGGTGGTGTTTTTGGGGTTTTGATTTAGATTAAATGTAATTTTATGGAGGGAAATATTAAAATTCTGAAAGTTAAGTTTTGGTTTTTATAAAATGAAAATACCAGCTGCTTAATTAAGAAATTTTTAAGCAAATGGAGATAAAATGTTACAAAGGAATGACTGTTTAAATTGCTGCTAAAATAAAGCACATTTATTGAAAACAATTGGCCTTTTAGATAGTGGTATAATAGAGGGCTTTTAGAGAAAGATGTGAATAATCTAGTAATGATCTAAAGTCTGAATTGCTAGCGATTTGTGAGTTAGAGCCTGAAGTCCTAAACAAGGTCTATATAATATTGGCTATAGATACCAGCATTTGCGTAACTCTGTTTAATATAAAATAAATTTATTTGTTTAAATTTATCTCTATTTTTTTATTTAACATGTTTCTTTTTCTTTAGTGTCATGTATGTTAAAAATGCTATAAATTATCAAATTATTTAACAATTTTTTTCTTTTTTTTTTGGTGTTTGTTTGTGGTTTAAAGAACAACTAACGGTTGTTACGTTTGTATTACCATAAATAAACAAACAAACAATTCTAACCATATAAGTAAGAAAACTACTAACAAAATAGACGCAAAATAAAAACCTTTAGGCCAAACACGATTTTATCCTCTAAAACAATCTTAACTGCTCAAAAAAATCGACAGGAAAATACAAATACAAGAGACACTAAAGCAAGTTTACATTGAAAGCCACTACTGGAATCAAGAGACAAAAAAAAAAACCTAAACCTAGTTTAATCTATAAAAGAAAAAATACACGAGAGCTGGTTTAAAATTGTAAATTTATACAATAGAAATGTTTAAAATCGAAGAGTTTTAGTAAGGAGTTAACAAAAACCTATATAATTTTATTATCAGCATAAAAAGCTGAAGTCACATTAAGCAAATATTTGGGGAAATTAGATCAATTTCTAAAAGCCAATTATTTCTCACAGCTTTGTAGAGCTTTAGAGCAGCTTAATTTTAAGTAAAATATAGTTTAATTAAACAAATTTTTATTTTACCCTGAAAAAATATATTTCTGAAGTTCTAAAGTTTATTTGTTAAATATTTGCCTAATGTGACCCGTGTCGTAAACTTTAACAAATGTCTAAAATTGAACATTTTTCTCAATCTATAAAGCTGAGGCAATAGGCAAATATTTAGGAAAAGAAAAAAGAGAGCTGCACTAATTTCATACAGTTATATAATTTTCACTTGTTTAGCTTCTTACATCTTTTTAATTTAAATGAAATTTAAATTTATTAAAAAAAGAATTTTCTTTTGAATTTAAGAAATATATATTTAAAGAGTTAAATATTTGCCTAATGTGACTTTGACTTATTGCATGTTTAAAACAAAAGACTTCTAAAAAAAAATAAGACTAAAGGACTGGGTCATATTAGACAAATATTTAAATTAATTAAAACAACCAGCATTTAAATCCAGTTATACACATTTGATATTTTTAGTCTTACAGTTTTTTGGTTTAATTAAAATCTAAGTTTATTGAAAACATATTTTCTTTTGAAACTAAAAAAATATTACTTATTATATTTAGTATTAGTTTATAGCAAAATATTTGCCTAATGAGCCTTTAACTTAATCAAATATCATCAAATCGAACACTTATTCAATGGAGCCAACAATAATCATACCAATTTTGTTATGAGAACAAAAAATCAAGGGGCACATTAGGCAAATATTTAAGGAAATAGGATTAATCAGTTTTCTAGCCCAGTTATATATTTGATCTGTTAAATTTTGTCCTGGTTTTTAATTCTAATAAAATCTACTTTAATAAAGAAATATTTGAATTTTAATGTTATGAGAATTTAATTTTTACTGTTCATTTTTATTTTGTCAAATATTTGCTTAGTATGATCGAAACTTTTCAGTTTCGTGTTTGCAATTATTTGTTTAGTTTTTTTTTGTTTTTCATTTTCGAATTGTAACTTTAAAACATAAAATTAATCGTTTAAAACTAAACGTTATAAAAATGCAGTGTTAATTTATGCAACGAATCAAGTGTTAATGTCACGTATTTTTCTTTACTTTTGTTGCCATGTTGCTCTTGGTGTTGCTATTTTTTTTTATTCTTTACATTTTTAACACTTTTTTGCTGAGCTTTTTATTTTTATATTTTTGTTGTTTTAATACCTAAAATGTTATCATTAAAACCGTTACTTTATTTGTGGTTATTGTTTTTTTCTTACTTGAAATATTCAATATGTATTTTATTTTAAATTGGTACCAGCTTTTTTTTTGGGGAGAAGTTGAGTCTACAATTAAAACTGGCAACAAAGTCTATGAAATTTAATAAAATGTAGATATTTTTATATAAAACTATTAGTGTTTTTTTAAGCAAATTAAAAATGAAGCTTAACTAAAGCTTAACGTGAGTGTTCAGTTTAATTAAACTCTATATTGAGAACTAAGTTTAACTGTGATTATAGTTTAAATTTAGCACAATGAAAAGAAAAGATATGAATTGAAATTTAAATGAAACCTACAGATACTTGAGGTTTAATCTCTTAATCCAAGCAAATTGGGATTTCAGCTTAACTTAAACATAACCTGAGTTGCCAGTTTAACTAAACTATAGCCACAACTATATACTAGATATATATTGAGGAATAAGTTTAACCTTTTTAAATTTGTTATTTAAATAAACTTTAAACCCTTAAATAAGTTTAAAATTAATTTCTGAAGTGAGTTTTAAATTAAACTTTTAACTAATTTTCAAAGTAAACTATTAATTACGTTTTAAACTCAAGTTTAACTTATTATTTTATATCAAAATCTAGCTACTATAATTCCTCTTTAACATGTTAAAAGTGCTTAGGTAATAAATTTTGCAAAAATACAATAACAATTTATTTTTATTTAAAGTTAAATTTTTTAAGGAAATAATTTTCATTATTTAAATATTTATATTTATATTTTCACCACAAACAAAACGATCATATTACGCTTAATATTACCACAAGGTGTTAAAATTTAACGCCAATGGAAACAAACAAAAAAAAAAAAAAAAAATAATAAAAATTGTCAATGGATTATATAAAAGTAAGACGAGTAAAATAATATAAGTCACCATAATAAAGAAGCTCTACAAATGACATTTTAAATAAAAGGAAATTAATTAAAATTTTGAAATAGAAAAAAAGAAAATAATAAAAATAACTACAACAAAAGTTAAAATATAAAAATAAAATTAACAAGTAGTGAGGAAAAATTGTAAAAAGGTTAATAAGTTTGCTTATTTTTTATAAATAGGATTATTCTCTATTATTAATAATTTTAATCTCTAGCCTTTAGATAATCTTTTTCTCAACATTTATTTAAATTTCCTAAAAAATCCATGATACTTAAATACTTTTGACCTTTTGACCCTTTTAATTAAATGCTAAAAATATCTTCTTATACCTCAAAAAAGTATGTTCTTAAGTTTTCTGCATTAATTTTCACAAAAAATTAAATATAATCATGTTAAAAATCTTGAAAAAGGTAAACTTTTAGAAAATGACCTTTGAAATTATTAAAAAAAAAAAAAATTTGTTTTCTTAAGTTTTCTGCATTAATTTTCTGCATAAAATTTAATTTTAAATATAACCATGTTATATTTTCTTGAAAAAGATAAAATTTTATAAATTGACCTTTGACCTTGTTCAATTAAATATTAAAAAATAGTATTTAGATTATTAAAGAATATTTTTTTTTTTTTAGTTTTTATTAAAAAAACTTTAATCTATTTCTTAATTTTTTTTATGAAAAATCAATTATATTTAAAAATTTGACCTCTTACCCCAAACTATAGAATACTATAATATTATTTTTAGAACCCAAAGAATTTATTACAAAAACTATAACTAGCTCTCTACATTTTTTTTTTTTTTTTTAGTTCTAAATATTTAAACGTTTGACCTTTAACACTCGTAATACAAATTATAAATTGTCTAATGGAAAATTGATATTTATCTTTCAAATAGCGAAAAATTTTACTTCGAACCTATGCATTAAAGTACTAAATTATCTTTTGGTCCTTAACAAATATATATTATTTTTTAAAATATTTAAAAAATTTAACCTCTGACTCCAAGCAATATCTTTCACACCTTAAGAAATATTTTTTATTAGTTTTATTAAAATAACAAATATATTACAACATATTTCTTAATATTTTTTTAAAATTTTGAAGTATTAAAACATTTGACCTTTAACCCTTGTAATGAAAACTTTTAATATCTTCTTAAAACCTGGCGAAATATATTTTTCAAGTTATTTATGTGAATTTTGTTGAAAATTTAAATTAATATTTATATTTTCTTGCTAGATTTAAAAAAAAAAATTACCTTTGACTTTACGTTATGAGGTCGTAACTACCTCCAGAAATTTGTTTATTAAATTTTAATAAAAAAAGACAAATTTAACAATTTTTTTCTTTTTTTTTTTTCTCCTTATTTTTACAAAAATATTTTAAAAATTGATCTTTGACACAATAATTAATTTTGTAAAATAATTAAAAAATTAAAAGACATACAATATGAAATATTTTCATAGAAAATATAAAATATTAATGTTAAAAATTGACCTTAGACCCCAAGAAATGAAACGTTAAAAAATCATCATTAAAGACCTCCAAAATTTTATCTTACAAAAATAAATTTAAGTTTGTATATAAAAAATGTATAATTAAATGAAAATTACAAAGTATTAAAATTTGACCTTTAACCCCTTGCAAGAAGAAATAAAATATATGAAAAATTTTATTTATGATCCTTAGATTTGATTTAAGTTTAGAAAATAGTATAATATTTATATTTCCCTTAAAAAAATATATATTAAAAATGTTGACCCTTGACACTAATGCTATATTAAAATATTCTCTTTAGTGTCTTAGAAAATATTTTGCAGAAACTCAAAAAAAAAAACTCAGAAAAATCCACATAAATAACGCAAAATTTTAATAAAATATTCAAAATAATAAAATACTGAACGTTGAACCCTGCAGCAAAAAACAGAAAATATAATTTTTCACACTTAAGAAATATGTTTCTCTAAAATTCAAAAAATATCTTAAACATTTTTATACTATTTATGTTCCACAATTAACACTTGTTTATGAATATCTTCTGCAACCTACACCCACTTATTTTTTTTTATATTTCTTCAACTTCTCTTTAGTCTTTTATTTCTACTTCTTTATTACTTAACGTGTATAGAATTTGTTAAAAAAAATTAAGTTAATTGCTAAAGCTTGTTGCATTATTTGCATATAATATTTTTTATTAAAATTCAATGTCTGCAGGTTTGAAATTGAAAAAAATCACACATACTTGTACTTCACACTTTGAAGGCCACATACATACAATTATTTTTTTTTAATATTAAAACGAGGAGAATAAAAATAAAGCCTTAAAAATTCAATATAAACATGTTTATTTATTTAATGTATAAAAAAAAATTACAAACTTACTTCGTTGTTGATGTGTGACTCTAAAACTGTGCTAAGTTAGAACTAGTTTTAATTTATGACTTGTTACTACTGACCCAAACGTTTGGTGTTTGAAGTTGAAAGAAGAATATTGGGGAGAAAAAAAAAAAACGTTTTAAAAATTCCAATTGACACATTGCATCACACGCACTTATTAAAACGTTATAAATGTAGTTACGTGTTTGTTATTTTGATAATTTTAGTGTATGTTTTATCGAAAATTCTTGTAATTAATGTGTTAATTAGGCACGCTTTTAGATATGAAGTGTAGATTGAGAGCTGGTTCAAGAAATTTGGGTGGTTTTTCGGTATTTTATTACAAAAATTTTAATGATTGTGGATCAACAGTATTGGTTACAGTTTTTTTAATATATTCTGGTTTATAATATTGGCTAAAATCTAGTATTCATTATAGTCTAGAATTTTGCTATAGTCTTGACTATAGTTTAGTCTGGTTCTTGGCTTTAGTCTATAGTCTTGACCATAGCCCAAAGTTTGACTAGTCTATAGTCTTGACTATTGTCTATAGTTTTATTATAGTCCATAGTCTTGACTATAGTTTAGTCTATAGTTTTGAATATAGTTTTAACTATACTCTGTCTTAACTATAGTCTATAGTTTTGCTATACTATAGTCTGCAGTTTGGTATAGCCTTGACTTTAGTCTTGAATAAACTATAGTCTATAGTATAGACTATAGTTTAGACTATAGTTTATTGTCTTGACTATATTTTATAGTCTTGACTATAGTCTCTAGCCTCAACTATAGTCCATATTATTGACTATAGTCTATAGGCTTGACTATAGTCTATAGTTTTGACTATAGTCTTGATTATAGTCTATAGTCTGGACTATAGTATATAGTCTTGACTATAGTCTATAGTTTTGACTATAATCTATAGTATTGGCTATATTCTATAGTTTGCTATAGTCTATAGTCTCGACCACAGTTAAAATAAAATAAATAAATTGAGTTTGTTAAATAAAAAAAGTTTAACTAGTCCTGACTATAGTCTAGATTATAGTCTCAATTATAGTTTGTTGTTTTGCTGTAGTCTATAGTCTTGACTATAGTTTAGTTTATAGTCTTGACTATAGTTTATAGTACATAGTGTTGACTATAGTCTCTAATTTTGCTGAAGTCTTTAGTCTTGACCATAGTTTAGTCTATAGTTGTGACTATATTTTAGTCTAATTCTGACTAGATTATAGTCTGTTGTTTTGCTGTAGTCTATAGTCTTGACTATAGTCCATTTTCTTTATTATCGTTTAATTATTATTTTTGTTTCAGTTTTCAGCCTATTCTATTAAATATTTTATTTGTTTCACCAATTATGTTAAAATAATTAATCATACGAAACAATAAATAATAATTTTATTAAAAAAAAAAACACTTAACTACTCATTACTCATATTGTTATTGATTAATATCCATTGGTCATAAATCTAACTAAAGGCATTATTATTAATTCCAAGTGTAGTCTTACAGCCATTATGTCTAGTTTATATTGACCTTATTTTTGTTAAGCCGGCTGCTTCTTAAATATTCATAAAGACTCATAAATGTTCATACTACGTGTATATGTTAAACATTAAATTTATTTTCCATTTTTTTTTTTTTTTGCTTTTAGAAACGCATTTGCAACGCAAGTACATACTTTACAAACAATTTGCTATTGATGTCAAATATGACTTTATCTCAATTTCTTTTGTAATGGAAAATCATTACATATTTCTGTTTGTTCTTTTCACATCTAGGCTGGCAATTTTCTATGGTTTTGTTCTACAATTTTCCCCCACACAATAGGAGAAATAAAGGGGGCCAATGCATTGAGAAAATAGTTTCTCTATACTCAATAAAGCCTAGTCAGCTGATTAGAAACAAATGTTTCTTTCTAATGTATCTGTGTGAGAGAATAGTTAAATGGATATAATTTTTAATGGTAATATGTAATGAGCCATTTATTATTTAAATGTGCCTTAACATTTCTTTATTTATTGTTATCTGTAATCCATTAAGCTTCAATTTGTTCAAACATTTCAATTTGTTAAGAATGGAAATTAATGATGTGCTTGGTTTAAAGTAGGTTTCTATTTAATAGAATTGTTATTAGATGTTAATAATAAAATAAGGTTAATGGGTTAAAGTTAATGATCTTTGTAAATAATTATAGAGATCAAAATGTAACCGGAACTAATGGATTCTAAAGACTGTAATTTAAAAAAAGCTTGGAGGCAATTTTTAAAATACGCTAGCTAAAGATGAATGAAAAAGAATCTTCCCAAGTAAATGAACAATGTAAAAAATTAGAAAAAAAAAAAAAAAAATAAATACTAAAATTTATATTCTAAAATATTAACTGTAGATTAAAAGTTTATCAAATATACTATAGAGAAAACTACCGATTATACTTTAGTATATACTACAGCATATATTTAAGTCAAGGCAAACAATAGTGAAAACTTTAGTCAAGACTATAGTATAAACAAATCTTTTAAAAAATAACCTTTAAGCCCAAAATTTAAGTTCCAAATATCTTCTTTATGACTCTAGAAAATGTCCTTCTGAAAATCTCTTTATAGTTATCAAATATTAAATTTTTTATTCAAATTTTGTAGTTTTTAAAGATTTTAACCTTTGACTTTTACAATAAATAACTGAAAAATAATTACAAATTTGGTAAAGTATTTTTTTTTTTTAATTTTCTTTTAAATTCTTAAAAAAAAAAACTATAAAAACTTTTAGTTGTTTTTAGTTTCTTTTCAGTACAAAATAATATATTTATGGAATTGACCCTTGACCTCTATAGTTAAAAGAATAAAGAAAATAAAAGTTTTAAATAAGGAAACTAAAAAAAATATATGTAATATTTCCTGGAATTATAGAAAAATGTAAATATTTTTATTTTTGATCTCTGACCTTTATAACCTTTATTAAGAAGAACTATATTAATTTTGGGAACCTCAGGAAAAAGATCTTTCTACATTTATTAAAAATCCTTCAAAGTTTTGGTAACGTTTCTCTAAACTCTAGGGAAAAACTATAAATTATTTTACAATATGTAACCTTAGAGTATAAAAATTTGAAATAATTTTCTTAAGATTCTAGTGAATAATTTGTTTAATTTCTAAAAATCACAAACAATTAAATAATTTTTGAATATGACCTTTGAAATGTAAGATGAAAAAATATCTTTTGCTTCATTATAATTCCTCAAACAATTTAAAATCATCTAATTCAAAGACTTTTGTAGTAAAAAATAAATTTCGACCTTTGACCTCTATAGTGATAAACTTAGATTTTATCTAAAAAAAAAAATTACGAAATATTTTTTTTCAAATTCGTTGAAATTCTTTTAAAAAAGCTAAAGATTTTTTAAAATTTTTATGAAAAAACAGAATTTCATAAAAATATGAACTTTGACTAAAATATAATTTTAAAATCTTAAATTTTATCTTTAAAAACATTGGGAACATTTTTCTTCAAATTCGTTAAAATTCCTTTAAAAAGAGCTAAAGGTTTCTCAAAAATTTTATGAAAAAAATAGAAATTCGTAAAAGTTTTAACTTTGACCTTTGCAGTTAAAACTGTTATAATTTTCAATTCTTAGTCGGGGTTCACACACAGCAATTTTTCTTACAGCAACTCTGACTTCGTAGACGAGAGAGGATAAAGAATATAAAAGCTTAGTATTTTCTTCTCCTCTCTCTCACACGAATTCAGAATTGGGACAAGAAAAGATCCCCGGCTTAGAAAATAATTTCTTTAGTCGTTGATAAGAACCCTTACTTAATAAAAATAAATTCTTCTTAAGAAAAATTTTAAATATTAAAAATGTTTGTCATGTTAAGTTCTTTGAAACTATTTTCTCAATTTCCATTACAAACCGTAAAAAAAATTGACATTTGGGCCATAGGCAATATATTTTCAAGTTTTATAAAAGAACCTTGAAGAAATCAACATATTTTGTCTTTTTTTTCTGAAAATACAAATATTTTGTACTTGACCTTAGACCTTGCTCCTGTAGAATTATTTTTTATATGAATTTAACTAAAATTAAAACTAAATATTTAAACCAATTTTTTAATAAAAATTAAAAATCTTTATAATTAAATAAGGTTTAAACCTAATTAAAAATATTAAAAGCTTTTAAGTTTTTTTTTTCTATAACTGATATTTTTATTAAGCTTTTAACAACTTTAAGCCTTTGTAAACCTTTTAAAATGCTTTTAAGCTTTGTTGCTTCATTAATTATTTTCATTTCATTTTGAAATAAAGCGTTTAGCTGTAATTTTTATTAATTTAACACTTAAACCTACTTTAAACTTTTGTTAGCTTTGTTCTTTTGTTGTTTCCTTATAAAAATAGCTGTACTTCTATTTAAAATAATTTGTCTATTGTTAAATAAATTCAATAGAATTGATGAAATCATATCCATCTTTAATGTTATTCATTCAATTGTTCCTAAACTTTAGAAATAGTTGGGACAGACAGAAAATGATTTTTATCATCTACATTTTACAATTTTTTTGGGTTTGTTGAGGTAAAATTTTGATGATTTTGATGATGGTGGTGGCATGCTTGGCTGCATGAATGAGTAAATGAATAGATGACGACTGAAACATTTACTTTATATAAATAATGACTTCATTGCAAGGCAAAACAAAAGAATTTCATAATGATCTTTAAACGTTTTGTCGAGTATTAAATAATAAAAATAGTTTTTATTTTTTAATACTAGCTAATTCTTAAACTTACAAGTGCAATTCTTTTTAACCTTATGCATAATGAAACATTTTCAAGTTTTTGTTGCTTTTTGCGATTTGTTTTAATGCCATACAAAACTTATTGTGGTTTTTGACATTTTAAACAAATATGGATGGTTTGGTTTTTTGTTTTTATTTTTTTTATAAAGAAAAATATAAATAAATGATTTTTCAATACAATACCACTTTTGAAATTATTTTATAAACGGGAAATAAATGATATTTAAACAGAAACATACCTAGAAAGAGAGAGAGAAAAAAAGGGAAACATTAATAATGAATTTCATTTGTAAATTTAAATTAAAAAATTTGAAATAATTATTTTTATTAATTTATTAAATATATTTTTAAATGCTTGTTTAACTACACATTTTTGTTTAAATTGATATATAAAAAATAATAAATGATCTTTTATATTTTCTTAAAAATTCAAGGTTATTGTTCTACTGTTATAGTTTAATTGCTTTTTTAATAAGAGGAAGTTAAAATTTTTTTGTTTCGTCTAAATAAACTAATTTTATGATTTATTTATTATTAAAAAACACAATTGTTAAATGTTTGTTTTGTGGGGGTTCTAGTTTATGAACATGATTTTTCTGTAGGAAATTTTTTATTCTTCAAATATAAAGGTCAAGTAAAACAAGAGCGATTCTTAACAAAAAATACTTAAATGTTTAAGAAAAAACGTTAACAATTAAAATAAATCGTTGTAGGCTTAAATCTAAACCCAGTAGAAAATTTTGTTTTAAAGCAAATAAGTTTTTGAAATGTAAAAAAATATTAACCTCATGACCTTAAACAAACATTTGATTAAAAGTCATGCTGCTTAATTTAAATCGTTTCATATAAAATAAGCTTGTTATACTCTTCCTAAATCGTTATCACTTCCTCCCTATATAACATCTACAATTGCTAATCACACATGTTAAATTTTATGAAAAAATTAGCAAAATTATTAATTTTCACTCTAAATAATATTGCAGCGCTTTTTCATTGCATTCATTTTATTAACAATTAAAGTTTTTACAATTGACAATTAATTGACATTTTGTTGATTATTTGCTCTAAATAATTTTTGTTTCAAAAATTCTTAAAATCGCTGTTCAACTATTTTGGCAATCTGGCAACCCTGTTAATAAATACGAAACTCCAGAGATGGAAAAATTACATTTAATTTTTTTAATTTCTTTCAAAGTCTTGCTCGTTATTTAAAATCGTTAAAATTGTCTCTTAACTTTTTAATACAACTGGCAACTCTACCAATAATTAGTAAACAGCAGAGATGGTAACTTCAGTACTTTTCAGTTTTGCCAATAAGAAAACATTTTAAATAAATAGTTTGAAATAAAAGTCGTTTAGTATTTTTTTAAATAACAAAAGTTTTTTAAATTTATCAGGTAATAAATCTGGCAACTCTACTAAAAATTTTGTAAACAGCAGAAATGGAAACTTCAATACTTTTATTTTTTGAAAATAAGAAAACATTTGAAATAAATATTTAAAAGTCTTTAAGTATTTTTTAAATAGATTTTTTTTTAATTTATCTCGAAAATAAAGTTTCGTCAAGTTTTAGAAATTATAAAAATGAACATATTTATATAAATTTCAATTGATTATAACAAATATAAATTATATTTAGCAAAAGCTACAAACAAAAGCTTTTAATATCGAAAATAATTCTTCGTTAAGTTGTAAAAATTCAGCAAAAATGAAGAATTTCTTTAGAAAACTATAAATTCATTTAAACAAATTTTGAAAAAAAATAATTTTTCATAAATTCGCAAAAAATAAAGTTTTGTTAAGTTTTAAAAATATAAGAAAATTTAAAATTTCTTTAGGATTTAAAAGACCTTGAATTATATTAAGTAATAGTAGAACATTTTTCGCTCTTCATGAATTCGTTAAAAAATTTAAGTTTCGTTAAGTTTTAAAAATTCTTCAAAATTAAATTTTTGTATAGATTTAAAAGTATTTTAGCTACACTAAACGAATGTAGAAAAATTTTAATTTTAAAACATTTAGTTTCAAAAATAAAGTTTCGTTAAGTTTTCTACATCCTCAAAAATGAGAAACTTTTATACATTTGTATAGAATTTTAGTTACAGTGAACGAATATTAAAAAATTTAAATTTTTAAACAGTTTCAAAAATAAAGTTTCGTTAAGTTTTAAAAATAGGTAAAAAATTTTTTTTTTTTTTTAGATTTCAAAAGACCATGAATTATATTAAATAATATTTGAAAAATTATCATTTTTCAAAAATTCGTTAAAAAACTAAAGTTTCGTTAAGTTTTTAAAATATAAGAAAATATAAAATTTCTTTTGAATTCAAAAGACCTTGATTTATATTAAATAATAGTTGAAAAATTTTCATTTTTTATAAAGTCGTTAAAAAATTAAAGTTTCGTTAAGTTTTAAAAATTCTTATAAATGAAATTTTTGTATAAATTTAAATAGTATTTTAGCTGCACTAAACGAATGTAGAAAGATTTTAATTTTTAAACCTTTAGTTTCCAAAATAAAGTTTCGTTAAGTTTTTAAAAATGGGCAAAAAAATTAAGATTTTAAAATGTGAATAATTATGAAATAAATTAAAAAATTGTGCATAAAATTTCACTTTTCATTAAACCTTTAGTTTCCAAAATAAAGTTTCGTTAAGTTTTTAAAAATGGGCAAAAGAATTAAGATTTTAAAATGTGAATAATTATGAAATAAATTAAACAATTGTGCATAAAATTTCACTTTTCATATATTTGTTTAAAAAAAAAAATAATAAACTTTCGTTAAGTTTTAAAAATTCTTAAAATCTAAATATTTGTATAAATTCAAATAGTATTTTATGTATATTGAAGGAATATAGCAACAAATTTACTCAAATACATTCAGTGTCGAAAATAAAGTTTCGTTAAGTTTTAAAAATTCACTCTAGATACAAAATTTCCTTCGAAATTAAAATATTTGTTTAAATATTACCTTTTAGTTACTTCGTTAAATAATTAAAGTTTCGTTAAGTTTTAAAAATTCTCAAAATTTAAATATTTTTTTGTAGATTTGAATAGAATTTCACCTACATTGTTCTAATATTCAACAATTTTCATTACAATGCTTTTAGTTTTGGTAATAATGTTTCGTCAAGTTTTAAAAATTTTCCAAAAATTAGGAAAAAAATCTTTAAAATTCAAAAGACTATTAAAGAAATTAAACAAATGTGAAATTAATTTAATTTTTCATAAATTTGTTAATAAATTAAAGTTTCGTTAAGTTTTGAATTTCGCCAAGAATTGAATATTTTATGGATTTAAATAGTGTATGTACTAGATTAAACAAATGTAGACAAATTTTAAGTCAAATGTCTTTAGATAAGAAAATAGGATTCGTCAAGTTTTAAAAAGTTTGCAAAATGTATAAGAATTTCAAGTTTATGAACTAAATTAAGTAATTATGAAGAAATATATATTTTTTAAATAAATTCTTTAAAAAAAATTAAGTTTTGTTAAGTTTTGAACATTAAATATTTTTTTAAGTTCCAATAGCATTTTAGTACTGTTAAACGTAAATGGTGAAATGTTTATTTAAATATTTTTTTTTATTTTTTTTTTAAATTAAAATAATTTTATCTGTATTAAAAATATTGATGAAAAATTTTGCTTTATTTTAAACAATTTAATTTTCTTTAAGTTTTTTTTAACTTTTATTATGAAACATTTTCAATTAAATTTTTTAAAATATAGTGGAAATTATCTGTTTATTATTTACTTTAATTGTTATCAATTAACAAAATTACAAAATACACAATTATAATTATTTAATATTAAAGTAATTACTTGTATTGTTTTGTTTTTTTCTTTAATTTTAAAGTATAATTAAAAGTAAAAAACTTTAGTCAAGTTTTTTTGACTTCAATCTTTAAGAATGCGGAACAAATGTCAGCAGAAAAATATACATTTAAAATATAAATATTTCTTAAATACAAAACAGCCAATTAAACACATTTTGCACAAAACAGCACTTGTTGCAAACTCTAAAAATAATAATAAATAAAAATAATAATAGAGTATAACAATAAGAAAAAAATCGAAATAACTTTAAACAAAAACTAAAGCAAACAAATAAAAATCAACTTAGTGTCATTTATATTTTAAATAAAATACACAAAAAGAACATGAAAATGTTAAGACCCAATAGCAAATTATTAAAAGCAAGTTGCTTTAATTTAGTTGTTGCTTTAAAACAGCAACAAATTTATTTGAAACAGCAAAAAATGTTTGAGCACGCATGTGGAGACAATAATAAAAAGAATAATTACCCTATAAAAACAAACATAAGATGCCAGATTTCAGATTTTTTTTTTTTTTTAATTTTAAGTTTGTTTTTGCAAAATTTAATATTTCAAGAATAAATTAAAAATACTTTGTTTTAAAACCCAACATAATTTTTACTATAAATATATTAAAATTCGCTTATTTACCTAATAGTATATCTGGCATCTCTTTATTTTTATAAACACTCTATTGACATGCAATAATTGTGTGAATGTATTATTCGAAAAAAAGGTAAATAGAGGTAATTGTATATTAAAATAACAACAATAACACACACCACAGAGAATCAAAATAAAAACAAAATAAAAAAAAAAAAACTAAACTACATGACATATTTAAGTTTTTTCTTAAAACATTTTTTTGTTTAATAACAGCTTTAATTTTATTTTATTTATGAACTCATATTTGTTTTTTTTTTTTTTTGTTTAAATGGGTGCCAAGTATTTTAGTTTTAATTTTTAAAGTATTTTAAAAATTTGTTGTTATTCTCGTCTATTTTAATTTTACAGGTAGATTAAATTTATTAAAGTACAAAGTATTTATGTGTGTTTTATTTAAAGCCTAGATCAAGGTAAACATTTAAAATGATGTAAAGCAGCACGATTATTAAGTTTAAATTAAGTATAGCACTGTTCAAATAATAAACTATAAAAAGTGGAAATTATTGAAAAAGATCAATTGTTATACATTAAATTAATAATATTATTTTTCAAAATATTAGCAAGTAATTAAAGCTTCATATAATTACTTCCTTTTCCTTCAAAATGTCTAACTAAAAGTGATTACTGACTAAAAGGCCAGTTGAAATCCAGAAGAGCTTTTACAATAATGTTAATTGTAAAAAAATTAAAAAAATTATAAGAAAAATAAAATTTCACTGTATTTATTAAGCTTTCTGTTCTAAAATAATAAAATAGTTATTCTGTTTTATTTCTCATCTTTTGATTAATTTAATATTTAAAGCTCCTCAAATATGTAAAACTTACTGCCAATTTCTTTAAAGCATTCAGCTTTTCCGAGAACTTTTTTCATCATATGTATGTTTAAAGTTTTTCTTTCTTAAGTTTTGTGACAAAAGTTTTTATTAAACTCTATATGAGAAGTTTTTCAAAAAGCTTTAAGAATATTTATAAGAAATTTAAAAAAATATAATATTCAAAGTTAAGTTTTTTAAAAATTATTTCAAGGATATTTGGAAGAAAAGTTTAAAAGTTTCTCATGGTGCCTTTTAACGATTTTTAAGAAAAGCTAATATAAATTCTCAATAGCTTTGAAAATGTTTTCAACTCTAAGATAATTGAAGAAATATAAAAAAATATAAAAGAATAATTCCCCAGATCTTTTAAAAGTTTTGAAATAAAAGTCAAATAAACATCTTTATTATGAAATCATTTCAAGGATCTTCGTAAGTAAAGTTTCTCAAAAAGCACCTCTAAAAGCTTTATAAAAATTCTTCTGATAGCTTTATAAAAAAGTTTATCAAAGAGTTTTATAAGAAAAACTTTCCAAAAGGAGATTTCTAAGAAAATCTCCTCATGATATCTTCAAACTATTTTTAAGAAAAGCTCATAAGAAATTTTAAAACCTATAAATTGCTCTATATAAAAAGCTCTTCAAAATTTTTAAAATCTTTAAAATGCTCTGTTTTAAGCACCTAATTGAGGAGATATTTAAAAAAGATTTAGAAGAAAAATTAATACGAAAAGCTTCGAAAAAGTAATAAAATTGTTTAAAAAACTACAAAAAAAAAATCTTTAAATGAGTTTTTTCAATCAATGTTTTCAAAAAGTTGTTTAAGAAGAGTCCAGAAAAAAGAACAGATTAATGACAAAACTTCATAAAAACCACTGTTATATCTTTTAATAATAATATTTCTTCTAAAAGTTTTGTAAGCACAAATATTTTCTAAATCTTGTATGACACAATTTTATAAAAAAAATTCTTAAAAAAGTTTTATACTGTTTAGTTAGAGTAGCTTTAAAAAAGCTTTGTAGGACAAATATCCCTAAAAGTTTAATACTTTTCTTTTTAAAAGCTTTAAAGTGAGTGCCTTTTAAAAATATTTTTTTAAAAATGTATCGACAAACGTTCATACAAGTTTAATAAAATCGTCTTTTCAAAAGCTTTATAAGAACATTTTAAATTTAACGTAGCTTATTAAAAGTCTTATTTGTAAAAATAATAAGTTTAGTAAAAGGAAATGCTCTTCAAAAGCTTAATAATGAAAAGGGGATTTTTAAATGAAAGGAATACTTAAAAACTTTAAAGAAAGAAGCTAAAAATAAATTTGTTAACATTTACAAGAAAAGCTTTACTTATAATTTAATATATAAGAATATCTTCTCGAAAGCTTTGAAAGGAAAATAAGTGTTTTAAATTTTTATGAGAAAAGAACATTTTCAAAAGTTTATAAGAAAATGTGCAAAAGTTTTATAAACAATTTTTGTACAAAAGCTTTTTTAACAAAAAAATAATGCGAAAAGTTTTTATTTAAGTTTAATATGAAAAACTTTTTCATAGTTTTTGCAAAATTTTAATTTTTTTTTTTTTTCAAAAAATTTATATAAATTCTAAAATCTGTGAGAAAAAGCTTACTATTATCAATAGCTTTTTAAAATGCCCTATATAAAACATTTTAATTTTTTTAATAGTTCTTTAAGAGTTTTTCTGAAAATATTATAAAGACCATAAATCTTTTTTTAAGATTTATAAGAAAACTTTTCCAAATTTAAAAAATTATTTCACAAACCTTTTTTTTCTAACAGCTTTTTATAAAATGCTTCTAAATAAATGTTTTATTAAAAAAAACATTGCCATTATATACAGTTTTATGCAATTTATTTTTAAATTGTTTTTTTTTTTTTTCTGACATTTCTTGAATTTATTTCCCTGTATTTCTCTCTAACTTTTGACATTTGTTGACACAACATTGTTTCTCTTAAATACTTGACATTGTTTTTCAACACATTGTCAGTTTTAATTATTTTTATAGAGAATTTTCTTGTCTTTTAGCATAGTTATAGTAATTTATCTAAAAGAGACATTAAATTGTTTGTAAAAAAAAAAAAGATTTGAAGAAGATAAAATGCGCATTTTGTCTAATAAAATATTGTTTATTATAATGTTTTATCTAATCATAACAGGAGTTCAGGTGATACAAAAAAGATAAAATGGTGATAATAAAGATAAAAGAGTTAGACAGTTAGTTAAATGTTTAAGAAAATAGAGGGGGAGAAAGAGAGGTAGAGAAGAATATTAAAAATATTAGTTTTTGTTTTGTATGCTGAAGTGAGATTTCTTTGTAAACAAATTGATTAATGTTTGACCCTAGTTTAAACTGTTTTATACTTTTAAAGCGTTTTTATTGGGTTTCAAATTTCTCCTAATTAATTATCTGATCCCTTTTTATTGTAATTTTTAAGATCTTAAAGATTTTGTTTATTTCTTTTTTATTTAATTTGAATTAAAAAAAAAATACAATGTTAAACAAATATTTAAAAAATAAACAGATAAATATTTAATTACGCTTTCATCAATGATTAATTTAACACTGATAAAAACAAATAAAATCGCAAAAAAATTATAAGATGAATTTAATAAAATAACAAGCAAGCGGCAATGACAGCTTGGAGTGAACAATTTTGTTATTTTTTTCGCAGACTGACTGAAATCGAAAGTGAAACGCCTTCGAAATGTTACAAACTAAAGTTGAGTTATACACACACACACTTCAATTGTTTAGAGGATTCAACAGGTTAAACATTAAAGATCTTGAATTCATGAAAGTGTTTTTTTTTTTTGCAACGTTAAAAACCTCTCTTTTCTTTTTTTGTATATAAAAATTTAACTTTGCTTTATGTAAAGCGTGCTAAATGTTTCAAATAAACCTTAAGGCGTTTTTATTTTATATTTGCGTTTTTTTTGTTTTTTTTTAGTTTTATTTTCAAAAAAAGTTAATGGGTGATTCGTTTGGCTTTTTGATATTTTATTGCAGTTCATTTTCAAAATCGTTAGTAATGTCTAACAAACACGTAGAGAGGTTAAATGATTTTTTTCGAGAGAGATTGAATTAAAGCATTTAAAGTGTTATTTTTTGGGAAGAAGAATTGAAAATAAATAATTGTGTATTTTTAATAAAATAAACAAAAAATTAAAATAATTAAAGACATTATTTTATAAGAAATTTATAAAATATTTTATAAAGACTTTTATAAATTTTTTAATTTCTCATGTATTTACAATTTATATATATTTTTGAAAAGAAGACCTAATTACCTTTCAAATGATATAAAATAAGTTAGACATTTGTTTATTACACTGGGTCTCCACGTAATATTTTTATATCATAATATGTAACAGAGAGTGTCAAATCCGCTCTCTGAGAGAATTATCTCACGTGTAGACTAAAATATTATTAAATTATTAAAATTGTGTATATTATTTTGAAAACTAGACTTAATTTCCTTTCGAATAATATAAAATAAGTTTCAAATTTTTTTTCTTTGTGTAGAAAAATAATAGACGTTTTTCTTTTGCTATTTTTTAATTAATTTAAAATTAAATATAAGTATATTAGTATTAATATTATTTATATATTTTTGAAAACTATAAAAAATATCCTTTCACTCTTTAAGGGGATAAAAAGTTAAAATTAACATCACTTAGTAAGATTTTTTTTTTTTGTTTTTCCCATTTTTTATTAAAGATATTTGACAATATATATATATTAAGGCATTAAGGAATTAAAATTGTTTATATAATTTTGAAAACTTGCCACTGTTCCCTTTCCTTTGATATAAAATAAGTGAAACTTTTTTGCTGCAAAAATTTACTCAAACTTAATCTCACATTTTATAATTTTTTTCTGTCTTTTGATTGTTTGAATATTTTTAAAATGTAATATATTTAAGTATTAAAAATTTATATATATATTTTTGAAAACATGACTTATTTAGCTTTCAATTGATATAAAATAAGTTTAATATAATTGTCTCTAAAGTCAAATAATTTTGGGCAAACATAACCTCATTTAGAAAAACTATAATTGTTTGTTTTTCTCAATATTAAAATTGTTTAAATTGAAATATAGATACTCAAATATTAAAATTGTTTATATAATTTTGAAAACTAGACCGAATTTCCTTTCTGATGATATAAATAAAGGTAACCTTTATTTTAGGACAGACAGTGTAACCTCACTAAATAAAATTTTACAATTTTTCTTGTGAATTGTAACTTTTTAAAATTAAAAATATATTTATGTATTAAAGCGATAGATACATTTTTTAAAGACTAGACTTAATAACCTTTCAGCTGATATATAATAAGGGAAACTTTTCTTTATCTACGGAAAAAAATGTTAGGATGATGGATAAACTTAAGCATATTTTTTTTAAATTTAGCAAATTTAAATTAATTTTAGTTTTTTATTTATTTACTTATTTATTTATTTTTTTTTTAATCCAATATTTGCAAATATGAAATTTTTTTAAATATTTTTAAAACTATACACTTATTAAAGTCTAGACTTAATAACCTTTCAGCTGATATATAATAAAGAAAATCTTACTTTCTCTTAGAACAAATAGGCAAACTTACCTCACTTAATAAAGTTATATATTTTTGTGTGTTTTTTTTTTTAATTTCTTAAAATTAAATAAGTGTATTTAAGTATTATAATTAATTAATAACTGTAATATTTTCATCTCCTAGGGGGAAAAGATGCTGGATAAACTGAACCTCATTTAGTAAATTTAAGTTTTTTTTTTCTAGCTTTGTTTTCTATTTTTTTAATTCAATAATTGCAGATTATTGAATGTGATCTTATTTTTTGCTTTTTATTTTTTAAATATTTTCAAATATATACAATTAAATTATTTACAAATTTTTTAAATCTTGACATAATTTGCTTTCTTTTGATATATAAAACGAATAACTTATATTTCTCTTCGGGTAAATAAAATTTATATAAACTTCACCTCAATTAGTCAAATTTTGCTTTAAGATTTTTCATGTAAATTTAATTTCGAAGCATTAGAAAATGAATTTAAAGTCGACATTGAAATTTTGATTATTTAACCAATTACCAGGAATTTGTTTAAGCATCAATAACAAATAGTTACTAAATAATCTATATAAAATATAATTTTTGTAATAATAATTTTTTTTTTTATTTTTATTTTTGTGATTTTACAGTAAAAAGATTTAAAGATATTATTTTTTAGTTTGAAATTTTTTATATATTTTTTATTTTATTTCTAATTTCAATTCCAAACACGTTTAATTAATAACTATTTAAAATATTTTGTTTTTTTCTTTGTAAATTACAACAAACCTGACCTAAGTTAACCTTAAATGACAAATGGGGGAGAGAAGACAAATTTTTCCTATTTAGTTTTTTTGTCTTTAGTAAGCTTACACATACATATTTTTTTTTCTCATAAATATTCATGAGGTTAAAAAGACCGCCTTAATTTCCATTTCCAAAAAAAAGTAAGTTTTCACTTTCTTTCGTTATCAAAAATCATAAAGACACCAACAACATTTACAGCAAAATACATATGACTTTGGAATACAAATACAAATACTAACAAATATTGTATAAAGAAATTACAATAAAACATCAACCAATATCTTTTACACTAAACTAATGACTACTACATGGTAAAAATGTAAAATCTATAAATTAAGATTTGTATAAATTTTAACTCAAACTCTAAGACCTGGGGACGCGCAACTGATCAAAAAATATATTTAAAAATATAAAATAAAAAAACATAAATGATAATAAAACTGATATGAGTATAAATTTTTTTATTTTTATTTTCTTACTGGTGATGTAAAATAAAATTCAAATTGACCGGATGATGGTGGTGTTATGTATCATTTTATAGTTAAATATATTATTTAGTGAATTCAAGTGTATTTGAATTTCATTTCGAATCAATGAATGAATGAGTGTGTCTTGTTGTTTTGTAGTTTTTGTAGGCTCTATGTTGTGTCTTTTTGATTATAACTTTCTGGTTGAAAATGAAAGTGAAATTAAAATAAAAATTGAATTTAAATAAATTACAAATGTTTAACAACAAACATTGATTCCACACTTTAGCTTTATAGGTTTAATATATAAAGAAAGATATAAGAAAAAAAAAAATGAAACAAGAAAAGCTAATTGTAAAGTTGGTATATGTAGTTTTATATAAGAAAAAAAAAAAAAAAGACAAATATTCAATGATTCATATAAAAATTTAATATTAATAATAAATATACCATAAATATATACACGATTTGAATTTAATATTTGCAGTATTATGTTGTTTGATCGATTGTTTAACAAATTAAAAAAAAAAAAACTTAAAAATATGTAAACAAGTTGTGAATTAAATAATTTTATAAAAACAATTTCAATTTGATTTTTATCCGCAACAGCTTACTTTAAGCCTTACCTAGTAATTATATCAATTACTTTGTAAGATAGAGAAAACAACTTTTTGGGTATTCCTAAAACCTTTTCCAAAAACTTGTCTAATACATCTAATGCATATTCGCTTTTCGAGTAAGTATAGTTATATAGATATAATATATCAAAAGAAAGGAAATTTTGTCTAATTTATAAAAAAATAAATATTTAAATATATTTTTTAAAAGAAATCATATAAGACTTTTTTTTTTTGAAAAATGTTTTAAAACCAAAAAAAGCCTAAGTTTGTTATGACGTTTTTGTTCTAAAAAGTAAGAAAATGTTATTTGAAAGCATATTATACCTGCTCTTATATATCATTTTAATAAATAAATGCTTTTAAAAGTTCCTCAAATAAATAAAGGAAAAAAAAAAAAAACAAATTTTACATGGATTTTTTTTTACTTTGAATTTGCCTTAAGAGAAAGAGAAGTAAAAATTATTGTATATCATTTGAAAGGTAATTTTATATAGTCTTCAAAAATTTGTAAATAATATATATCATTTTAAGAAATAAATGCTTTTAAAAGTTCCTCAAATAAATAAAGGAAAAAAATCAAATTTTACTGGGATTTTTTTTACTTTAAATTTGTCTTAAGAAAAGGAGAAGTTAACATTATGTTATATGATTTGAAAGCTCATTTTGTATAGTCTTCAAAAATATATAAATAATTTTAATATTTGAATATAATTATTTTTTTTAACAGATTTTCAAGACAAAAAGTAATAAATAAAATATTACTGATTAAGGCTAAGTTTATCTAGTTTGCCCTCAGAAAAGAAATAATGTTACACTTAAGCCCAAATTACAATTGCGCGTAGGCAGCAGCAGTGTGTGCTGACATAATAAGCTGATAATTTAGAAAGCACTACGCTGAATTGTAATTATAACGGCAGCAATATGTTGTACTGACAGAGATCAGCTGATAATTTTTGCTGATACTGTTGCTGACTACGCGTAATTGTAATTTGGGCTTTATTATATATCAACTGAAAGCAAATTCTGTATAGTTTTAATAATATATAAATAATTTTGATATGGTTAATTATTTTTAAGAGCATTTTTTTAACAAACATAAGGAAAAGTAAATTTAATTTAAAGTAATAATAAGATTTTCCACCAAAGGAAACTTATACTTATTTTATGTCATTTGAAAGGAAATTAAGTCTAGTTTTTAAAAATATTTAAAGTATTTGTAATTTTACAATATTTAATTTTAAACGAATTTTTTTTTAATAGCGATAAACAAAAAAGTAAAATTTTACTGAGAGAGGTAAAGTTTGACTACATGTTTTTCCGCTAAATAAAATTAAAAGTTAAACAAATTTTATATCAACTGAGAGGAAATTGTGTCTAGATATCAAAAATACATAAATTATTTCGTTATTTTTAAATATTTAATTTTTAAAAATTTTTAATAAACAATAGAAAATGATAATAATAAAATTGTAATAAATGTGGTTATGTTTGAGGCTCTTTTTTTGCCCTTTAGAAAGATATATTATATATCATTTGAAAGGATATTGAGTGTAATATTTTAATAAAATGTTATTATATTGTAAAATAAAATTATAATTATTACTTTTAAAATAAACAAAAGCAAACCTGCAAATTTTGACAAGTGAGGTTAAGTTTGCCTACATTTGTACCCTTAAGAGAAAGTAAGGTTAGATACATTTTAAATCGCCTTAAAGGAAATTTGATGTAGTTTCCAAAAATATATAAAATATTTTAATTTATAAATATTTATATTTTATGATTTTTTTTTTTGAATATGGGAAAATGAAAATGTTAATTTTTTTAAGTGAGGTTAAGTTTGTCTTTATCTATATCATTTGAAAGGATATTAGTTCTAGTTTTTAAAAATATATAAAATATTTAATTTTTTAAATATTTTTATTTATTGTGATTTTTTTATCATAGTAAAATGAGAAATATTTAATTGTGTGGTTAAGTTTGCGTTATTTTACTTTCGCCCAAGTTCAAAGAAGTTTAACTTTATATATATATCATTTGGAAGGATATTAGTTCTAGTTTTTAAAAATTTATAAATAATTTTCATTGCTAGGTTATTTAATTTTTAACATTTTTTTTTAATAAAAAATATAAATAAAATTTTGCGGATTGAGGTTAAGATTGTTTAAACTTTTAGAAAGAATAATTAGATTTCTTATATATCATTAGAAAGTTTATTATATCTAGATATCAAAAATATATCGTACCAAAAAATATTTTAACAAAATTATAGGAAATCTATTTTACTTATTTAATTTCTAAGCTTAAAGTCTTTTCAAAAATAAATTTTAGATTTTTTATATATCATCTGAAAGCATATTATATGTAGTTTTTAAAAATATACAAAAAAAATTTCAAAAATTTTGTATCCATTATTATAGGAATGAAACCATTTGTAGGGTACATTTTACTTTTATTTAATAACTATAATTTTTCCAAATGCAAATTTTCAAACAAGTATGTCATTATTATAATCTTCAAGCAAAATTACACAAAATAACTAATAAAATTTGTTTGAAAATTTCAAGTTTAAAAAACACTTTAACACACTCACACCTTTACAAAAATAAAATAAAATTTAATAAAAAATAATTTTTAATATAAAATTTTCATAAAAAAAATTTATAAACAATTTTTTGTTAATGATCATTTCTTATATTTAATCTTTTTATATACATTTTTTAATATTTATTTTATTTTTATGTATAAAAAAAATACCAATAAATTTTTCAATATCTTCATTTTTTTTATTAAAAATTTTCCTTTACTAAGTTTTTTTTTATAGTAAAAAGAAAAAAACTCCAAAATAATATAATAAAACTTATTGATGAGGGTCAAGACAAGTCATTGAAAACTTGTCTCATAGAAATCGTGACATAAACTTAACAAATTTTAAATGGATTTCGATTTTTGGTCAAATAGCTTTAATGATGTTGTTTATATTGAATTAAATTTTAGATAGAAAAAAAAAAAAAAAAACGCACCATTATTTTTTGTTTAGAGAGATTTTTTAGATTTTCACATTTAGTTTTTTGTTTTAATTGTTAAAGATTTTAGCTGGGAATATTTAGTTTTTGCTAATTAAATCCGTTTCATTTTTAGCTTATCAAAACGTCCTCTAATTTAAAAGGTTTTTATTTTACTAATTTAACTTAAATTTAAATTGTTTTTTTAGATCATTTCTTTTAGTAAATTGTGTTTGTGTGTTTTTGTTTTATAAAATGCTTAAATATATTTAAACTTGAGTAAATAAAAGGTTAAATAGAACAGCTAAAAAAGGTAAAACAGACTAAGTCTGTTATAGAAAAAATAAAAAAATTAAATAGAATTTTATAAAAATTTGTTAATTGTTTTAAATAATTTTTAAAACAATTTTTTTATTTGTTGCTTTAAAAAAACTAAAGCGCTCTTATTCCCTTTTTTTAATAATTTTGTTGCCTTTTAAATGTTTTAAATATTCTGGCTTATCAGTTATTAAAATTTTGTTGTAGTCATTGGTTGACACACTTGTGTAAATAAACAATTTCTTAAAAAATTATAAATTTCTGTTTAAAGGCTGATTTTGTTTTGTTTTTTAGCAAAAAAAAGTTTTTAAACACAGAATTATTTCATAATTTATCATAAGGTGTTGTCTTATTTACGATAAGTAGATAAAAAAAAACGACTTTGTATTTCTAAATAGAACTAAACTGACGTTAATTGATTTATTAAGAAATATTTACAAATTAACAAAGTAGTTATGATATAAAGGCAATAGAAAGCGCTAAAATAAAAATAGCGAACATTTTGATTATGGTCGGGGTTTTCGGATTAATATTTCAACATTTCCATTCATAATACTAAGTCCCATTATTGGTTATATGCAGCTTTACCTCTTAACTTAGGTTAGGTTATAAGGGTCGCCCGCTATTGCGATCGTACTCCGAAGCCCTTAGGCCCATTACCCTATAAAGGAAAAATGCTCTACTCCACTCCTATAAACAAAACTAACGTTCCGTTGATCCACCTTGAAACCAACCCGTACTCCTAACAAACCTAATCAGGTTTTGACAGTGGCATGCCATTGAAACAACCCAGATCATGGAAGAGTTATCTACCGAGGGGTCTCAATCTACGCCCTTTCAGTGCTGGACCTGATAATATCTACAAGAAGCCTTATCGATGTCTTGTCAAGAGATAGTAATGCTCTAGTTCTGTTCCGTGACCGGAGTGGCCAGAGAGTCCTTGACAGTCTACAAGTGGTGATTGAGGACCACCTTAATTCCATTTCATTCACCGCCCATGCATGAAGAGTATTGGATATTGGAAAACTATGCATTTACTGCGCATTCATCTGCCATTTCGTTACCTCGTATACCTGTATGGCCCGGAACCCATATCAGCTCCACCCGAGAGTGTCTTAGCTAAGTTAAGGAGCATATGCAGTCATCAACACATGTCGATCTTATAATGGGAGAATTATGAGGCTCATAATATCAATGTTCGAAGCGCAGAATTGAAACTCCTGAATTTGCTTCGCTGCCATGTTGATAGTATATACTTCGGCTTGGAAAACTGTACACGAATTGGGTAATCTGAGAGACATCGAAATGTCTAAGTCATCAAAGAAAATACCTGAGCCAGTGCCAGTGAATACGGAGATTGCATATTCCTTAAAAACGGAATTTGCTGCCCAATCTTCCCTAGATGTGATTCTAATGTTGAATACCTCTTAATTAAAAAAAATAATAATATTTATTATTTTTTGTTAATTTTTTTTTTTATTATTTTTCTAAATAAAAGGGAAAATGTTGCCACCTGTTTTCATTAATTTCAAATAAAATTTTTAAATTTATTATTTTTTTTAACAAAACAATTGATATTTAAAAGTTAAAAATTTTAAACAGGGATACCAGATGGTAAGATTTTGAAGTTTATTGAGGATTTTCTGTTAAGAAAGTTTTTATTAACAAATTGAGATTTAAATTGTTAAAAATTGTTAAAGAAAAAGATTTTTTCAAGAAGATTTGTTTTAAATAGTTTTTTATCCCATTTAAAGTTAAAATTTTTAGCCAGTGATGCCAGATTGCTATATATTTTTGAAGCTTAATGAGGCTTTACTGTTAGGAATTTTTTTCAACAAATTGAGATTTAAATTGTTAAACATTTTTAAATGGAAAGATTTGTTTCAAGAAGATTTATTTAAAATTGCTTTTATTGGACAGGGATGCCAGATGGCTATATATTTTTTCCGGATTTTTGAAGCTTATTGAGGCTTTTCTGTTAAGAATTTTTTTTAACAAATTGGGATTTTAATTGTTAAACATTTTTAAATGGAAAGATTTGTTTCAAGAAGATTTATTTTAAATTGCTTTTATCGGACAGGGATGCCAGATGGTTATATGTTTTTTTCAGGATTTTTTAAGCTTATTGAGGCTTTTCTGTTTTTTTTTTTTTTTTTAACAAATTGTCATTTAAATAAATTATTACGAATTGTTAAAGGGACAATAACTCGTCTATGACAGAGAAAGACTTTGTTGACAAATCTCTTTTTAACTCCTTTAAATAATGTTCGTTTAAAAACAAAATGTTTATGAAAAATTTTACTGCAAATTCATTTTCTCATCAAAAAACAAAAAAACTGATTTTACGGTAGATTTTAGCTTTTTTTCTTCTTAATCGTTACTGTTATCTTAAGTGGCAGTATTTTCCTGCCTTGAAGTTGCCTTATTGTTTTAACACTCTCTTTTTAGTATTGCCCTATTGCTTTTTTAATATCTTTCAATAAAACCTGCTACATTAATCTGTTTTATTGTTGTTTATTTTTAAAAAGGAGTTTAGCAACCTTTATTTTAATTTTTTAATTTTTTTTTTCTTAATTTATTACTTGACCATGACTTTTTAATTTGAAATATTTTCATTTTATCGCTTTAATATCCTTTTTCCCACCACTTCATTCAGCATTGCCAGATTGCGTGTATTTTTTTCACTTTTATTTCGTATTTTTTATTGATTTAATTATTTACTTGTTTGGCCTGGTTTTACTGCATTAAAAAATCACACATTAATTTCAATTTTTCAAATAATTTCTATTAATTTTTTTTAAAGATATTGTATTTAAAAACAAGTTATCTTATTTCATTAAGCTCTTTAAGATTTGGTTCAATTCAATTGCTAGCAATAAATTAAAAAAGATAATTTTTTATTGTAAATGAAAATGAGTTTAATATAAAAATTTATTTGATATGGTAGTTAAACTACTTTATGGAAAATTACTATTTAAAAAAAAGCTTCTTTTTCATTTTGAGTTTAAAAGAGTTTAAAATCACTCGAAAAACTGGCTTTAAATTTAATAAAACTAACGGTATCATTTTTAATTAACCTTGAGCTGCTGCGAATTAATTTTATATTTAATGTATTTTTGCTAATAAAGTGACAAATTTGAATTTAATTTTTTTCTAGAAATATGAGCTGGTTTTTGTGTTTTTATGTTACGATTGTGTAATAAATTGTTTTGTGATATAAGATTCTTATTGAAAAATTCATATAATTCTAATTGAAAATAATATGTTGGGGAAAATATTTGGTATCTTATTTTTTAACAAGTTTTTGTGGTTTTAATATTTAATATGGAAAACCCACAAGATTTTTTTTTTTTGAAAATATATTTTTTTTTTTGGAGTCTACTAAAATTTCCAAAGCAAACAGCGGCTGAAAAAAAATTTTGACTTGCAAATTTTGTATTGTATTTTGAAGATTATTTATTAATTTTTATTTTATTTATTTAGCTGTATGAAGATTATTTAATATTTAAAGTAAATATTAAAAAATGTTGACTTGTAAATTTTTTATTAATTTTTTACTTATTTATGTAATTTTCTTATATTAAATTAATTTTAGCACCATAAGTAACAACTTTGCTTCTATTTGGGACAAAAAAATGTGTGTCAAAAAGAGTTTTATTTAGCCTTATAAAACAAAATAGTTGTAATTCATTATTAACCAGGTTTATTAACAAAACACCAAATTTATTTATCGTTTAACAAAAGCGTTAATAAACAATTAAAACATGATTGATTATACAGGTTACGTATCGTATAACATTCAGTCATATGTAAGCATTATTTAAGGATATAAAAAATTAAAAAGAAATAAATACCAAAACAAATTTTATGTAATATGTATAAACATTTAGGGAGAAAATGCAAACAATTCCATATTTTTAAAAAGTTTTTTTTACACTGAAAAGAAATTAATAAAAACAAAGCAAAATAAATGAAATTTTATTTTAAAATCTTTAAAATCCATTTTCAAAAAATCTTCAATGTAATTTTACATTGAATTAACATTTTGTTTTAATGTGAATAAGAAAGAATAAGAGCAAAATAAATATAAAGAAACCTTAAAATTTTTTAAATCTTAAAATCTTTAAAATCCCTTTATTTTATTGTAAAACTTGGTTCAGTGTAATTTTACATCCATTTTACATTAAATTTAAATTTTGCTCTTAAATATTTAAATTTTATTATTAAATAAATGAAGATTTATTTTTATCATGAACTTTTTAGAAACTTTTTCTTACTTGAAACTTGCTTTAATGTAATTTTACATTTATTCTACTTAAAATTGTTGTAATAAGAAGAAAAATGTAAAAAAATAAATAAAGTTTTTTTTTTTTTTTTTTTTTATCATAAAATCGTTTAAATTAATTTTTTTTACAAAAATAACCATCAATGTAATTTTACATTTAATTTCAATTTTGTTCTAATATGAATAAGAGGAATAAGAACAAAATAAATATGAAGAAAACTAAACTTGGTCCAGAGTAATTTTACATTTATTTTACATTAAATTTTAATTTTGCTCTCAAATATTTAAGTTTTATTATTAAATAAGTAAATATTTATTTTTGTCATGAAATTTTAAAATTTAATTTTTTTACGTAAAATATGCTTTAATGTAATTTTACATTTTCACATTTTTTTTTATTCATAAAAATTCAAAATTTGGTTTTTTATGTAAAACATGCTTTAATGTAATTTTACATTGACTTTTAAATTCACTTTTAAATTAATAAATTTAGAATTTTATAATATTTAGAATTTTATTTACATGATATTTTGAATATTTGAATTGTACTTAATACTGCTAAATCAGGCTTAAAGGTATAATTGTAATTTACACTTATTTTACATTTTATTTATATTTAAAAAAAGCAATAAAAATGTAAAGAAAAATAAAGATTTCTTTTTTATAATAACATGTTTAAAATACATTATTTATGTAAAACATGATTCAATGTAATTTTACATTAAATTTACATTTTGCTCTTAAAATTTAAATAATACTAAATATTTAAGACCTTATTCATAATAAACATTTTAAATCTATAAACTTTTTATTAATCGAATTGGAAAGTATTAATTTTTCACCTAAACTTTGATAAATTTAACATTTTTATTCAGAATAAGGCAGTTAGAATATTATTTGAATGATATTTATTTCTTTTATATTATTTATTACTTAAAATCATTTTTAATATTTAAATAGGACTTAATGCTGTTAAATC
Source organism: Protophormia terraenovae (assembly GCA_951394005.1). NCBI lineage: Eukaryota > Metazoa > Arthropoda > Insecta > Diptera > Calliphoridae > Protophormia > Protophormia terraenovae. The sequence continues at coordinate 1,690,400 of OX596076.1, forward strand.
GGCCGTAAATCTTTAATTATATTTAACACTTATTTTACATTTTATTTGCATTAAAAAATAACAAAAAAAAAAAAAAAAGTAGATAAGTGAAGACTTTTTTATCATAAAATGTTTAAATTCCATTTTTTCATGTAAAACATGCTTCAGTGTAATTTTCTATTTATTTTACATTAAATTTACATTTTTCTCTTAAATGTTTTAATTATACTAAACATTTAGAATTTTATCTATATGGTATTTATTTCTTTCTCATTATTTAAATTGTACTTAATTCAGCTAAATTAGCCTTAAAGTTTTAATTGTATTTTACGCTTATTTTACATTTTATTTACACTTTAAATTTAATATGCTCTAAACTTTATCAAGTTTTCGCATTATAACAATGAACTCCGACTGAGGTTGTGGTCATGTTGTATTTTTGTTGTTTATTACTTGTTTTATAATCAAAATTAAAGTTTTTCTCCTAAATCACTTGAGACATGTCCATGGTTATGTACACTATAAGCGTAAGCAAAGAAAATATGAGGCCACGTAATCGTATAACGAAATAAAATTTATGTGCACAGTTTTTTTAAGTAAACAAAATTACATGAAAGAAGAAAAGGAATTTATTATTTTTAAACAAAAATTTGGCAAAATATTTTGCCAAAAATTAACAGACTTTTTTGAAACGAAAATTATTTTGATTTTTTAAAGTTTCTTTAAAAAAATAAAGTATTTATTATTTTTATTTTAATTTAAAAATAATATTAAGGCCAATAGACTTTAAAATGCCTTAAATATTGGCTACTCCCCAGCTTTCAATTAAGCAGACATAAGACATTTATGTCTAGTTTTTTTTTTTTTCTTCGTTATTAAAACTTTGATAGACATAGACAGTGTTGTCCTAGTAAACGCATTAATTTATTTTTATATATTTTTGGCTGCTAATAAAACTAAGTCAATGTTTTATTAATACAAAGTAATTTTGAAGCCAAGTTTTTTTTTTTTGTCAAATTAAATCACTTATTTAAAAAAAAGAAATTGTGTGTACCAAAATAATAATGAATAAAAAATCTTCTATTTTTATTTTAAGCTTAATTTTACACCTTATTATTGTTTTTATTTTTCTTGCTGATTTATATTGTTGTATTTTGAATTCATTTTGAAGTAAATCTCCAGCTGCTAAAGCTGGTTTCATTTTAAGTTTCTAAATTATAATTTAAATTGCTGCTTTGGCTATTATTGGCTTTTAAAACTCTTTTATTTTTTTGCTTTTTTGTGTGTATTAATTATTATTTTACCGCCTCATTATGTTAATTATGTTATAAATATCAAAAAAATATATTTTGTTTTTATTATTAATTAAAACAGTGTAAAAATATTTATGCATATTTTTTTAAAGCCTTAAAATTTTTAATTCATTAAAAATTAATATTTAAAAAATAATTTAAAATTCCATGAAACAAAAAGTGAGGAATTAAAAACAATTTATAACCAATAAAATGCAAATTTTTTTAAAATAGTTTTTAATAGAAATTTTGGTAAATCCCTCATTTAATGAGATAAGCTGTTTTAAGCCCTTTAAAAGTGACAACATTTTTTATTTGCTCGAGATTTTTTAAGTTAAATAATATTTTTGAGATAAAAGCAAAAAAAAAAATAAAAAATAAAAAATAAGTGTAAAATATTTCGTAAAGAAATATTTTAGAGTTGAAAAAAGTTTCTTTTGTTGAAAAATATTTTTGGAAAGAAAAAAATATTATTTTGTGTTAATTCTATTTGAGGGATTTTTTTTTTCCAAAAATCCTGTTAATTTTTTTTAATTTTTAAAATTTGCATAAAAGATAACAAAATTATTTGCATAAGTAATTTAGTTATGTTACTTTTTTGTTTACTTTTTATGATGGCAAAATAAAATATGAGATTTTTTTTTAATGCTACTGCCTTTCGCTAAGCTACTTCATAAGGTGGTTTAAGCAGGAAGAGGAAGGTTTGCATATAAAAATTAATAAAACAAAACAAAGTCTTGGATAAATAAGCAAAGTAAAATTTATATTTTTAATTATTTTTTTAAATATAAGTTAGTGAGGTATATTAAATGGTTTTCAAATTCATACGCCTTAAACTTGTTTATTTTTCGTTTTTTTTTTAATAATTTTAAACATTTAATTAATTTAGCATAAATTAGTAAATGTTAGAGAAATTTTTACATATTTTAGAAAAAAAGCAAAAGTTAATAAATTAAAATTATGTTGAAAGAAATTTTCTCTTTTCTAACAAGAAACTAATTTTTGCATATTAAATTGCATAATTAAAATATAAGGTATGTAGTTAATATTTACAAATTTCTTTTATATTTTTGACAATTGTTAACTTGTTAGCTAATTTTTTTTATAAAAAAATGTTACAATATTTCACGTTCTATTAATTTTAAAATACCACCACTAGTACCAAATAGTTATTCAAGCTAAATAACCATGACATAATAACAAGTTGAGGTAATTTACAAAAAAATATTGCTGACAAAAGTCTTGCAAGAAAATAATAATTTTATTAAATAAATTATTATTGTACAAAAAACTTGGCTCCTTTATTACTAGCAATTTATAGGCCTTTAATTATGGTTAGGCTTTTTGTTTTTTGCCTTTATTTGTCTTTAGTTGCTGAAGTAAAATAAATGAAAAACAATTTCTTTTACCTTTTTTGGTTTTAAAATGAATTTCTAATAGAAATTGTTAATAGATAATATAAATAATAATTTGTGTTTAAGTAAAATATTGACACATATTTCTTTCTATTTTTTTTATAAACTTCCGCTTTTAAACAAATTAAAAATAAATATAAGTAAAATAATTAAATTTATAATATATTAAAAATAATAAAACAAAAGACTTAACACACGAACAAGTAATTATGAACACTAAAAAAAAAAACTTTTGGGCACCGTTACCTATAGAAAGAATGTAAACAAACTCTTAAACATTAATATTATTTAATAAAACCATACAAACACCTGTATTAAAGTGCCTATAGAAAATGTAAACAATAAAGACTTAAACAAAGAACTTGAATTACAACAAGTAAAACCCTACACGAATTAGATTAGGGAAGAGAGAGTAGGAGAAGAGTGAAAAGTAATATTATTTTTTAAGAAACAAGGAAAATGTGAAAAATTATGTAATAATTACAAAATTTTAACAAAATATTTTATAATTAAAAGAAATTATTAAATATTTAAAGTAATAATTAATTTGAAATTAAAACAATTACCAACACTTGCACTTGTTTACCTAAATAATGTAAACAAAAAAGATTTAAACAACGAACTTGAATTAAAGTAAAACCCTGCAAGAGTTTATGTGGTGAAAAAAAGAGAGAGTAGGATGAGAAAAGAAATAACTACATTTTTTAAAGAAAGTAGGAAAATGGACTTACAATTATGTAATAATTAAATGTTTTTCATAAAATATTTTATAATTATAAGAAATTATTAAATAATAAAAGTAATAATTTTAAATTAAAATATTTACCAACATTTGCACTTGTTTACCTAAATAATGTAAACAAAAAAGACTTAAACAACGAACTTGGATTACTACAAGAAAAACCCTACAAGATGTTATTTGGAAGAAAGAGTAGGATGAGAAAAGGAATTATTACATATTTTAAAGAAAGTAGGAAAATTGGATGAAAATTATGTTGTAATTAAATCTTTTTCGCAAAATATTTTATAATTAAAATAAATTATTAAATATTAAAAGTAATAATTAATTTTAAATTAAAACAATTATGAGAACACTTGCTATTATTGTTTACCTAAATAATGTAAACAAAAAAGATTTAAACAGCAAACTTGTATTTGTTATGCATTCATAGAAGAGAGAGTAGGATGAGGAGAGAGTGATTTGAAAAGCAAACTAATTTAGGGATTTGAAGCAAAATTTTATAAATTATTTAATTTAGCAATATTTTCATTAAAATGTTCAAATTAAATTTTAATTTTTATAAGTAAAGGGAATACTAAAAATTGTTTTATTTAAAATATACAGTAAGGTGAGGATGAAGAAGCATAACTTTATGAATTACTTTACTTTTTTAACATTTTCTTTAAAATATTGAAATACATAATATTTTTTAACTAGAAATTTTGAAATTTTTTCAAATAAAATGAAAGCTTAATGTAATTTTAAATTGAATGAAGATATGGTTTTTACATAAATTAATTAATAGAACATTTCAAGCAAATATTTTTATTCGAAAAATATTAAAAATAAAAATTTGTTATTATTTTTTTTAATATCTTAATAAATTTTTAATATTTTCTTAATATTATCTTTATTTAAAATATTTCTTTAAAATGTTCTAAAATTAATTTTGTATTCAAAGAATTCTTTATTAAACATTTTTGCATTAATTTAATTCTTTTCTAATCTTTATAGTTTTACTTCCTATTTGTTTTTAATTTTTAAAATTAAATTCAATTTAAATTGTTTAGATTAAATAGCTTTTAAATTAAACTATTTATTAGAACATGTTATTTTTTATAGATTATTTTAATATCTTTTTTATACGTAATCCTTTCTAGAAAATAATAACTTATTTATGGCTTCATAAATTCTTAACTAACATTTCTGTTTAAAACCCATTATTTTGTGTTAAATAATTCAAGTTTTTTTCTCTTCAAGTAAATCTTAGCAGAATCATTAAAATTCTTATTTTTTTTTATATATATAATAAATGACTTTAAGCTAAACTTAAACAAATCGTTATTAACCCTAGTTTTATATGAAAGATAAACAAAAATCTTATTGCCGATATGTGTAAGCAAAATTTGGGTTATGTTAGAGAAAAAAAAAAACATAATTTTAATTTGGCTTATTATAAATTTTTTTAAGGTTGATTTAATTGATTAATGATTTGTTTAAAAATGAAAATGAGTAAAAGTTTTGTTAAAATATGAACAAAAAATTATGGTTTTTTAACCCAAACCCCAGTAGAAAATTTCTTTTATAATTATAGGCTAAAGAATTTTAATAAAAAATATTTGAAAATTATCAAAATTTTTGGATACAAAATTTTATTAAAAAAAAATAATTTAATTTTTTTATATATATTTTTTTTTATTTTACATTTCGGTTTTTAATTCATTGTTCTTTTTCTGTTTAGTATGCTTTTAAAGGGTTAATTTATCTTTATTTTCTTGTTATTAACTTAATTCTAACTTCTAACAGTTCTAACAGCAAAAATTATATTTAAAATAAACGCTTGGTTGGTTGCTTGTCTTGATAGTTTTAAGCCTATAAAATGATTTTAAGATGTTTGAATTTCCAACAGCAGCTTTAACTGTTTTTTATGGTACAATTTAAAGCAAAAACAAAATAATCTTTAAACTAACAGTTTGAACAGAGAAAAAAAATAGCAAAATAAAAAATAATGAAAGCAAACTAAAAAGAAAAAGACTTAATAATAAAGAGCTTAAAATCTTAAAACAGATTTATGTTTAACTTTGATGGGCAGTTTTAAAAAAGTAATTTATTTTAACTAACTAAATATATATTTTACTTAAAAAATAATAATAAAAAAAAACAACTTCTTTTCTATTTCAAAAAATAATTACATAGTTCTCAAGCCGACTTTGTTTTTAAGCTCATAAATATTTTATAGATTTTCTAAAGAAATTCATAAAGTAAAAGCAAAAACTCACTCTATATATCCCCCTAAAGGGCTAATTGAATTTCACAATATTTTTTTTTTTTTTTTTGAACAGCATGACCTTGCAATTTTCTTCACTAAAGAAAAATATATATAAACTTTTTAATAATAAATTTCAAAACATGAAAGTAAATTTTAAAGTGTACCCACAAAAAGTTGTGCAATATCCGCAAAGTTTTTTTTTTAACTTTTTGCAAACAACAAGTGTTTTTTTTATAAATTAAATAAAAATCATAACATAAGCCAACACCAGCTATAATTTCATGTTGCATGCTTTAAAAAAAGTAATTTTTCTTTTGTCTTTTTATTTTTTATTATTGTTTTAGCCACGAATTAATGTCTTTTTTTAAATTTAATCCCACCTGATCTTTTATTTTATTTTTGTTTTAATTTTTTTTTATAAACCACAATTTTTTTTAAAGAAAATTGCTGGTTTCTTATGTTGCATTGTATGCTGCGTATGTAATAAAATGTAACACTTTGTTGGCAAGTTCATTAATTTTATGGTTAAAAAATCATGTTGTATTATTGAATTAAATGGAAAATTTTATGAAAAAAATAAATAAAATTTAAAAAACAATGTATATGTGTATATTTTGTATATTATTAAGATAAAAAAAGTAGGCTGAATTTTATTTAAGTGTTTTCAAGAGATCAACATTTAAATAAAATTACACCCACATTCGAAGTTTAAAAGGGGGAAATGTTTATATCAGATTACTGTAATTATATTAAAGATTAAATTAAGTATCAAAAATTGTATAAATATTTTTAAAATTTGTCATAAATAGATTTTTAAAAGCCTTTTAATTTTAATTCATTTTATTAAAATTAAAAAAAAAATCCTTTTAAATAACAAACTTTTCAAAGAAAATATAAAAATAGTGATTTTCCCCTAAGAGTTATTGTAGAGAGCAGGTCCAAATATTAAAAAAAAATTCCATTAACATATTCTTAAAACGACTTCTTCATTTATAGCACAATTAAAGATTTTTTATTATTAAAAAAAATTTATTTTCTGCCCACTGTGCAAGACTCATAGTCCGAATTAACACAATTTTAATTCCTTAAATTTTGTAAAAACTTTTCTTTCTTTTAAAATAAACAAATTATAAAAATATCTACAGATTTGTTACACAAACTTAATGAAAATACATTTACTTTTCTATTGAAATGAAATATTTTTGTTTTAACAAAATTTATTTTACTTCCAACCCACTGTGCAAGGCTGAAAATGCTAAAAGAGGGAATTTATAAGCTTTGGTCTGTTATAGTCATTTACTGGCTTTAATTTCTGTTAAAAATCTTAGGAATAGAAATTGTCTTTATTTCACAGGAAAACCACTTCTCTGACACTTCCTAGTGATAGTAAAAAGATAATTGAAATATAACAAAAAATGTACATTTTAAAGGATTTTAATTATTTATATTATGTTATTTTTATATTAGACAAATTTTTTAAATATATCGTCTTTGACACAACTGGAAGATACATAGAAGATAACTTGTATTTTTAAGAAAAATGTAACGTAAAGGTGGAAGGGTGTTGTATTTAAGCAAACATTTTGGTTTCCTATAGGATTTTAATTTTTAATATTTCTGCATGTAAAATTACACGTATCCACTTTTTCACTTCTAGAAGATACTTGGAAGTTATATCTCTTTTTTTTTTGCAATATTAAAAAATAATTGAGAATATGAGAGAAAATTAAATTTTTAAATAATTTTAGCTTTTTTTTTCTTAATTGTTTATTATTAAACACAAACTTTAGCATATCGTCTAAGTCACCTCTAGATGTTGCTTTAAAGAAAATATGTTATTTTTGCAACAGATGCAGCTTTAAGTTAAAATTTAATACCAAATTTTAAAGAATTTTCACTTTTTATAGTAATTTTTATTTTTTAATGCAAATTTAAACGTATCATCTTAATCACTTCTAGAAGATACTAAAAATATAGTTACTTTTTTTCCGACAAATGAAGCCTAAAGATGAAAAATAGTTAAAATTCCAGAAAAGAGTTTACTTTATGGGATTTTCTCTTTTTCAATGTATTTTTATTCTATATCACCTTAATCACTTATAGAAGATACTAAAAAGATAAAAAGATCGCCTTGGTTATTTCTAGAAGATATTTAAAAGATTGTATTTATTTTCACAGTTGACCCTACGCAACCATAAAAATCAAACGAATATAAGAAAAAATATATAAATTTCAAACCTTTTTTATTATAATTGTTTAACCTAAATTTAAAGTTATTGTCTTAGTCTCTACTGGAAGATACTAAGAATATTGTTTGGCCTTTTACGCAAAAGCTGAGCAAATATACAAAAATTTAGAATTTATGAAAATACTTTAAGAATTTTTCTTTTTTATATTTATTTTTTAACTTCTGAATAATAGTAGCAATATATCGCTTTTGTCACTTCTGGAAGATACTTAGAAGATAGTAGAGTTTTTAGGGTTAATATAGCATATGTATTTCAAAAAAAAATTTTTGCTTTTTAATTATCCATTTTTAACATAATTTTTACACTTTTAAAAAATAATATAAATATATCGCCTAAATAACTACTAGAAGATAATTAGAAGATTTTTTTATAAATATACAAATTTAAAAAACTTGCTTTATTTTAATTATTTATCTACTTCCACAATTTTATCATAATTTTTTACATTTGAATTATGAAACTATATCGCCTTAGTAACTTTTGGTTTATAATGTTTAAATACTGCAGTTTAAGTTTGTCATTAAATTACTATTTTCGATTTGTGTTCGTATTTACCCAAAAATTAATGACATTTTTATAGGATTTTGTTTCATTTGTTATTGAAAAATTGAGGGAGTTGTTTTTTAATTACTTTTTTCTTAACAAATTTTTATTTGGCGCCTCTTGTTTTTATTAAAAATCATAAAATCTATTTTAAAACTTATTTTTAATTTATTTCAATTGTGTTTAGCAACCATAAACTTATTTTTTTACGATCAAACCAACACCTTTCAACTATTACACACTTTACACACTTTTCTTTTATGGTCATAAATTAATTTATTAAACAAATTAATAAAAAAAAAAACAATAGTTAATAATAAAAGCCATTATAAAACTAACATACTGACATATTAAATGAAAATACATAAAAATTATAAATAAAAAAATTAAAAAATACATAAATATTTAAAAAGCAGCAAGTTTTATATTATTTTCAACGCTTTAAAAAAATTGTAATTATTGAATAGCAACAAAAAAATAATAAAATTTTCACTTTCACGAAAATTGTTTTAAAAGCAATTTCATAAAGATATTTTAATAATATAAAATGAAAAGAAAACATGAATTGTTAAAAAAAAATATATATTGGAAGAAAACATTATTTGAGACAAAATTAATGGATAATTAATGGTAAAATAATTGATGAAAATTAAAAACATAAGCGAAAAATTTGATTTAATAAATAATGTATTAAAAATGGTTAAATACTTAGCTAAGACTTGTGTTTAGTTAAACGTTATTTAAACTTAGATAAACTTTATTTTGAAGCTTTAGCTGCACAGCCTTTGAAGGCTAGCAAATTTGATTTAAAAGTTTTGATGTTTATTAAAGTTTAGTCGGGCTTAAAATAATACCTTCCAGAGGATTAATATTATACTTTTAAAGAATTATAATCTGCCTAAATTTAGTTCATCTTAAGGCGGGGGTATTTTTTTTAGTTTCCTGTATTATCTAAAATAAACTGATCGTTATTACAGTTTATTTAAGTTTATTACTTTTAAACTAAGATTACTTTAAAAGTTATTAAGAGCACACGCAAAGAAAAAACATGGTTGGTCAAATCATAATCGGTAACTATCATTAATGTTTAGGTTTATGATTCCCTCAATCATATCAGTTATTATACCCTTTTGTGAACATAATATTGTCCTATCCAATATTAATATAATATGGGCCTTACAATCATAACATTTATATGTGATAGTCCTCACAACCATACTGCATAAATATAACATGATCCCTATATTAAATATTATAATACCCCCAATCATAATACTATGCATACGGTTAAAATGTATTTTTATTTATTATTATTTTTTTAATTTAAATTTTGCGAATAGAAAATAATTAAAAAACAAATACCACAGCCTTCAATGGACGATTTCGTTCAAGAAAATTCATCTTCACATTCACACACCTAAAAGAAAATTGTAGAAATACATTTTTTTTATTATTATTTTTATATTTGACCGCACTGAATTATTGATATTTATTGTACTTACCGAAAAATATTTCCAATTTGAAATGTGGCCATTGATGATTTGCTCCGTCAGCACTCCGTGGATCTCGTTATTAAAAAATAATAGTTTTTTAATAAAAATGTTGTGAACTTTTTTAAACGTTTTTATTCACTTTACGTCCGTCACATTTAAGATTTCATTACTGAATGAGTAAATTATTTCGAAAGAGAGATAACAATAAAGACGAGCATATTATTGTCACCCCTCGCATTAAAATATTACATACAAATATTTCATTGAAATAATATGTTACTATGAAACATATTATTCTTTTAGTACACCGACTTTATATTATTACAAAGTATCATATGTTAAAATGATCAGAACAAAAAATAATTGATTCAGCTTAGTCTAAAACACAATAATTTGATTGTGTTAGCCATATAAACTACTTAGGAACATCACTTGATTTCCGCGAGCATTTCGGAATCATGTTTTTTCTTTGCGTGCAGGTTTTTTAGTATGGCGCTTACATTTTTAATTTTTTTTAACATTTTTGAAAAGCCATTTTTTTCGATCAATATTCAATTGCAATATCTTTTCGATAGCTATAAAATTTTATATAAAATCTTTAAAAGTAAACATGTAAATAAATACAACATTTTAACTAAAATTAGAAAGTAATGGGTGACAAATAAATATTTATTTTATTAATTTTGTATAATCAACAACTACAACAATATTTTAAATAAATTGTACGAAAAAAAATATACACACTAAAGAGTGAAATGTAAGAGTGAATTTTGTTACTTTTATTAAATGAAAAAAATCAAAAAATGTATGCTAAATGAATAACTAATTGGCGTGTGAAGTTAAAATTTCTTTTTACCTAGAGTAAGTTAGTAAGTAAATAAGCAAAGAAAGCTCTGTAAGTTCCGTTGAGAAATTTTACGAACAAGTAATACTATGTTTTTTGTTTCTTAAAGGTAATCGATTGAAGTAAACAAACCATAAATTATAAACACAACAATATTTTAAATTTCTTTTCGTTTTTTATTTTTTATTAAACACTTGATGTATTAATTTTTTTGTTTTCCTTAACATTTAACAGCTTTCAATAATTGTTGTCATATATATTAATTTTTATTTTTTTAATTCTTATCAATTTTATAATAACACATAACAACAGTTATGCAACCTTATTAACATACAAATATTGTAATAAATACTCCAACCAACAGCAACCAGAAGAGAAAAAATATATACAAATAAAACTACATTCACAAAAGTTATTGAGACTAAAAGACCAACAGACAGAAAGACAGACAGATATATGGACGGACCAGCTATCTGTATGTCGTTTAAATATAACGACTTCTATATTATATTCAGTTAGTCAAGTTAAGTTATACTTAACTAAACTCCAACCACCAAGTTTAACCAGTATTTAGTACAAGTAACAAAATCTCTGGTTAAACATTTTGATATTTTTTTTTTTGCCAAACAATCCCACTAAACAAACATCGTAACAGTTAGTCAGCCAGCCAGTGATTTAGTCAAACAACTTTAATTCAAATAGTTATTTTGCTTTAAATATATTTTCATATTTAAAAATAAACTTACAATAATGCACACAACCTCTTTTTAAGCTTCATTGGGTTTCATTTGTTGTTTTATTTTATAAACTCTCAAGAAACAAAAACAAAATCTTTAAAACTGTTGCCATGTTGTTGTTGTTTTTTGTTTATTTTCTTTAAAATTTATTTCATTCATACAGCTGGAAAATGACAAACAAAATCCTCAACTAAACTAAAAAAATAGTTTGATGGTTAAATAAAAGGCATAATTACAATTAGAACGTTAAGGCGACAAAACGTTAAAAAATTAAGAATTCATTAAATAACCCATGAAATTAGTAAATTATAAAAATAATAAAGTTTAATTCATTTAAAAAATTATATAAGTTAAAAAGAAAAGTATTTTAATCGATTAAAATTAGATTTTAAGAAACGAATAATCGGTTATTTATAATAAAATTTTAAATTGTGGAACTAAAAAAGGAGTGTATCAATTAGATCTCAACTCTAATTAAAGTGTAATGAATTTTGTAAAAAGTTTTTAAGTAATTGATAATTAAATTTTCATCAATCGAGTAATCGAATAATTGTAAAATTTTAATTTCTAAAATTAAATTTTTTTATATTAATAGCAGTAATATTAAGAAAATTTTTGTTAAAAAAAAGCGATTAAATTCTTTTCAAAGAGATTATTTAGAAATTTTAGAAACGAGTAACCGATTTTTTTTTATAAAAATGTGTATCCAAAATGGAAAATGTATTTAAATATCCGCAAAGCTTTTTAAAAAGTATGCATATTTTTAATCGAGTAAAGGATAAATTAATAAATAAATCCTATAAATTAATATTTTTAAACGGTTAACCGAATAATTGATAAATCAAAATAACAAATTAAAAAAAAAAAAAAAAAAAAACAATAAATTTAACAAATATTTATTTAAAAAGCACGTAATTTATAATAAGACCGAAAATGAAAAATGTTATTTTTTTTTTTTTTTTATAGAATAATCAATAAATTTTTAAACGAGTAACCGAATATTTGACCCAAAATCACAAAATTTACAAAAAAATATTTAAATTGAGCAAATATTTATATAAAAAAAATAGTCATTAATAATAAGTATGAAACTGAAGCCATTTTTAATCGATTAACCGAATAATCAATAAAATAAAATCGAAAATGCTTTAAACATTCTATAAACAGCATTAAAATTGTATATGTTAGGAAGATATCATTAAATAATATCATTGATAAATAAAGCGTGTCTGTACTTTATTTTAATCGGGTAATCGAATAAATAGTAAAAAATATTAAAATTAAGTCAATATTTTTTAAATACATAAATAACTGAAGAAAATACGGTTTAGAAAGAAATTTTTAATCGGGTAATCGAATAATTAAAACAGACAAAAACAAAGATATATAAAATTATTCATAGAATAAATTAAATAGTTATTAACCTAAACAAATAATTAAACCAAATATCGAATAAGTAGACATTTTAATCGGTTAACCGATTAAAATAAAAATCTTTATAAACTACATTTTCCTCAAACTCTACTAAAATTGAGCTAATAAACAATTAAAGAAGAAATATGATTGTCTAATTCTTCGTGAATTATTCCCTTAAACGAATAATCGCTGTTATAAATAACCGATTAATAATTTAAAAAATATATATTTTTATACAAAAATAAAGTTTAAAATAGATTTTAAAATAGTTTTTATAATTCTTAGTTAATAAACGATTAATTATTGAACAAATAATCGACAAATCAGTTAAATAATAAAATCGGTTAAACGATCAAAAAAAAAAAAAAAAAAAAAAAAAAAAAAAAAAAATTAATTAAATAAATTTTCCTCAAATTGAGCTAATTTATATCAAAATAAACAATTAAAAAACGTTATTGTCTAAATCTTCGTGAATTATTCCCTTAATCGAATAATCGCTGTAATAATTAATCGATTAATAATTCAAAAAATTTTATTTTTATACAAAAATGAAGTTTAAAATAGATTTTAAAATTGTTTTTATAATTTTTACTAATCGACTAATCGTTTATAAACAAATCAATTAAATAATAAAATCGGTTAACCGATTAAAATAAATAAAAAAAAAAAAATATAAATAAATCTATTATTAACTAAATTTTCCTCAAATTAGGCTAATTTATACTTAAATAAACAAGTAACGAAAAAAATGTTACTGTCTAATTATTCGTGAATTATTCTCTTAATCGAATAATCGCTGTAATAAATAATCGATTAATAATTTAACAAATTTTATTTTTATACAAAAATGGAGTTTAAAATAGATTTTAAAAAAGTTTTTATAATTCTCACTAATCGATTATCTATTAAACAAATAATCGACTAATCGTTAATAAATAAATCAAATAATGACTTCGATTAATTTTTCACCGAATAATGGTTTAATTATCAACTGAATAATACATTAGATACATTAGACATTTCCCTAATAATCAATTAGTCACTACTTAATTAATTAACGTTAACCGTATAATCGCTTAATTTTTAACCGAATAATCGCTTAATCGTTAGCCGAATAATCGATTAATCATTAACCCAATAATTGATTACCCATTTTAAAATTCAAAATTTCTTAATATTAAAATATTCTTATACATTTGCCCTCATAAACAATTATTCGCTTATTCGAATAATCGATTAATCTTCCTAAAATTAACATTTTTTGACAAAATTCTCGAGAGAAAAAAAAAGTCTCAAACTGTGAGAAGTCCTCTAACTTTTTTCCTTTTATGTCTTTATTATAAATCGTTTCTATTACAATTTGAGGCCATGCAGCATATAAAACTCTGCATGAAGCCTTAGTAGCAGTTGCAGCAGCAACAACAACAATAAACTTTATTTACATTCTCTCCTCTATTTCATACATTATATATTTTTTCTATGCTAAGCAGACTCAAAGTTTATATGTGTAGCTTTTGTCTTATTATATTTGTTGCTGGTTTTTTATATCTATAAAAAAAGAAACATTTTTTTTCTTTATTTCTTTTAATATGGAAATGAGGTTACATAAGTCATTGGATTTGAAAGATTCTGGTCTTACAACTTGTTATTTTAACATTAAACCGGCATTTGTAGATGTTTATTTTTTTCTTTTTGTAGTTTTATTGGCTCTAAGTGTGTTACGATGGTGGCTAAACGTGCAGATATTAATGCATAATAATTTCTGCTAGTGCTATTGAGTATTAGGTTAACAGGAACAATTAAATGATTATTTTAAAACAAATGTTCTTCAAGTGTTGCATTTTTTTTTAGCATTTGCACTTGTTGTAATCGTATTGATTTATTTATTATTAAGTTCAATAAATTTTATTTTATATGTTTTAAGAGTTGAAAGCTAATTATAATAATATAAGAAAATATTACCTGAGTATAAATATTTGTATTAAAAATGTAATGAATGTTAGTTAATATGTTATATAAGAAAAATCTAGATTGTTTGGAATTTAGAGTGGAATGGTTATTAAAAGGAAACAGGTTGGAGATTCTAGGAATGACATCATTTGTTACATAAATTAAGAAAGTTAAATTAATAGTTGCAATACATATGGTAAGGATTTTTAATTACATAAGAATATAATTAAAATGTGGGATTTCGTCTTTGAGGATTAAACTAGTATTTTAAAACTAAAATAGATTTTTCTATGAAAAGTAAAAGGTTCTGCGTCTTTATAATAGTTTTAATTTAAAATGCGAGAAACAAAAAGGTTTTGTAAATAACTAAATACATGATTTTTCCTCTTTTAAGTTAGGGATAGTTTTTATCGTTGTCTGTCCATCCGTCTGAGAGTTCGTGTGTTGAAATAATTTTTTCCTCAGACTTTAGAAAAATTATATTTCATTCTAACCGAAATTTTTGCGAGAATTTTCGTATTTAAAATCATTAAAATTGATGCACAAATTACTGAATTATGAGAAAATTTAACTTTTAAACATTAAATTAAACATTGAGAAATAAACTCTTCTGAAATTTTTAATAAAAATTGTTAATAAAGAAAGAAACTTTAAATATAACAATCGTTACTAAAATCATAGCATTTAATACCCGATTTAATGCGAACTTTTCGTTCTCATGCGTCTATGATACGTTTTAGTGGTGTCCGTCCATCTGTCCGACCTTTGTTATGTTGATATAAGCTTTCCTCAGATTAAGGGTTATTTATTTAAGAAGTTTTATATATTATCCTATTAGAAATTTTTAAACGAATTTTCTAACAAATTAAGGAACAAATGGCAGGGATATAGACGAGTTTAGTCTTTAATAGTTTAACTAATTATACGTTGAAGAGATGTTTTAATGATGTCCGTCCATCTGTCCGACCTATCTTATGTTGAAATAAGTTTTTCTCAGATTTAAGGTTATTTAAGAAGTTTTATATATCATTCCATTAGAAATTTTTAAACGAATTTTTTAACAAAATAAGGGAAAAATTTCGGAGATATAGACGAGTTTGGTCTTTAATACTTGAACTAACTATACGTGGAAGAGATGTTTTAATGATGTCCGTCCATCCGTCCGTCTTTATGTAGAAATAGTCTTTTCCCAGCAATTAAATAATTTAAGGGATTTTTTTTATAATTTTTTCGAACTTTTTCAAGAAATTATTTTATTTAAAATCAGTAAAATCAAAGCACAAATATCTGAATTATTAGCCAATTTTTCTTCTAAAATTTATTTGTATTAAAATTCAGTTAGGATTTCCCTTAAATGATGTATTTCCATTTGTCCAAATTACTGTTTTGGGATATTTTTCTATTGAATGAAAATTTTCCTGGTTTAAATCTACAAAACTGAAGCATAAAAAGCTGAATTATTAGCCAAATTTTTTTCTAAAATTTATTTGAATTACAATTCAGTTAAGAAATCCTTTAAGCGATGTCTGTCCATCCGTCCAAATGACTGTTTGGGTATATTTTATATATCATTCTATTTAATGGAAATTTTCCTATTTAAAATCACTGAAATCACTGAGTTATTAGCCAAATTTTCTTCTAAAATTTATTTGAATTAAAATCCTTTTGGGAATTCATTTAAGTGATGTCTATCCATCCGTCCCAATGACTGTGAATTGAAATCCTATTTCCCCAGACCTTACTGAACCAACGGAGATGATTGATACATTTATTTATCTATAACTCTTGCAAGAAATTTTGTTTTTATGATCAAATGTTCTACAAATTTGAAAGTTACGGGCAATTTATTAAAATCGCTTAAAAATCCTTATAGATAAACATAATATTTTATAGCTTATAAAAACTTTTTTTGGACCATTTAAATTTCAAAAGCATATTTTTAGCATTTGACCTTTTTTTTTTTTGCATATTTTCCGATTTTAATTTAATTTTTTTTAGATTTTCAAAATTAAATTTGTCTAAAACTATTGAAATTGTTCAAAAATTCTTACAACAATTCCAGCATATTTTTTCGCTTGTAGAAAAGCATATTTTAGCCTATTTTAATCTTAAAAGCATATATTTGCTTTAAAACCTGTTTTTTTGGAAGAAAGTAAAAAAAAAACCTGATTTTAATCTTAAAAGCATATTTTTTGCTTTTAAAGCTTTTTTAAGCATATTTTCTTGATATTTTATCAATATTTTCTAGTTTAAAATTTTGTTTTATTTTGTTAAATTTCTAGTAAAATGTTCCTTTAATTTCAAAACTTACCGTATTCAATTTATCCATCAAATTACTCATTTGATTTTTCGAACACATTTTCGTTGAATTTTTATAATCCTTTTTTTCCGGGGCGAAATTTTTAAATAAAATGTAACACTCTTTAGGTTTTTAACAAAATTTATAAAGTTTTGTTAATAAATTTGAAATTTTTATTAAAATTCATAATGTTTTCTTTTAGTAAATTTCAAAAATGATTTATATCTTTTTCAAAAATTCCATAAATTTTTAGCATTTTTGGTGTTTTCATCAACAAAATGATGTTGTAATACACAAAAAAATTAATTTATGTTAATTAGGGAGTTATTTTATGTTTAATGATAACATTTTTGAAAAAAAGACTTGTTTTTTTTTTTTTCTTAATATTTGTTTGAATTTTTTTTGTTGTTGTTGATATTTTGTTGGTAATGTTTGATATGTAAATTTGTTTGTTTAATAATGATTTTTGTTTAAAAATTGTTTTAAAAAGATTTTCTTTTTACGATAAACTTTCTTAACACAATTTTATAGATTTGTTTATTTTTTTTTTTATTTAATTTAATTTATTTTTAAAATTTTTTCTTCAACAGAGAAAGTGCAAGTTGTAAATAATTTTTGCAAAATATGTTTAAAATTTTTTCATTACATTTTTTATTTATAATTTTTAAACACTTCTTTGTAACTTTTTATATATATTTTTTTAAGAAAATTCTGCACTTTTGTTATATTTATATATTTTTCTATAATAGTTTTTTTATTCTGTTTTATTTATATTTTATTATAAATTGATAACAAATACAACGCGTTTTTAAAAGATTATCTTTTGTTTTCGTTTTTTTGTTTCTTTTAAAATAAAAGTAAAGCAAGCAAGTAAGTAAGAAGAAATAAAAAAAGCCCAGAAATGCTTTTAAGCGCGTTCACATAGACGAAACGTGCATTAAGCTCGACGTTTCAAGACGTTATGATTGCTTTGGTCAAACGTTAAGACACTCTTAGCGAATAATAGTGAATAGTTAGTTGTAGGCCCACTACTCACACTCAACCATTAAAACAGCAGCAACAACTTTTAAAACCGCAATCTATAGCTACCACAACATGCATTAGTATTATAAACATGAAACATATGAAACACAAACCAAGTAGTCTAGTGTAAAATAAATGTAAATTTTACCTCAACTAAAGCTAAAAAAAAACATAAATAAACAGGTGCTTGCATGCCTCTTGCTTTTGGCATTAAAAAAGAGTTTTAAGTTTCAATTTTACTTAACAAATGAGTATGAATTACCAAACGGGAAAAAAAGAGCAACACATATATTAACCCGGCTTTAATGTAATAGTGTTAGTAATAAACAACTTAAGTGCAAAAATAATTTTCTAGACTTGCGCTTTAATATAATCAAGATTTTCTTACTCTCCACCCACTTCCCACCTCCTCGGCAACATGTTTCTCTCCAAGAAAAAGAGCTTTAATGTTTTAAGAGTTTATGCTGGTACTTTAAGAGTGTTTTACTCTTAGTGTCTTTATAAATTCGCCCTTCACTGTTGCTATTAAATATTGTTGTTTGAAAAACAATATTTTTTTTTTTTTAATTTTGTTTATTTAAAATTTGTTTTTCTTTAAGATATTTTTGCGAAATGTAATTTTACGCTTTATGATTGTGTTTTATGTTAAATATTGTGCTTTTTATTTTAACAAATTTTTTTTTCTTAAAATTTTTTACAAATTTCCTAACAAAATGCCAAAAAAAAAAAAAAAAATTAAAATGAAATAGAAAGTTATTAATTAAAATTAAATCAATTAAGATATTAATATTTAAACTGTATTAAACATCAACAAAAATTAAAGCATTTGATGAAAAATCTATTAAAGTAATAAATATTTATTAATTAGGTAATAAAATTAACAAATGAGTAAAATGTTTAAATCGAAATTTGTCTTAAACGATTAAAATAAATTAAATATTATAAAAAAAAATATATATATAAAAGTGAAAAAAGTTTATTAAAGACTAGATTATAGTCAAGATAAGAGACTAAATTATAATTAGGGCTAAAAACTAGACAACTGCCAATACTAGAAACAATATTAAACTGGACTTTAGACGAGACTATAATCAAGACTATAGACAAGGCTATAGATGAAACTATAGACATGAGATTATAGACAAAGCTACTGTCAAAACTATAGACAAGCTAGAGTCGAGACTATAAACAAACTATAGAAAAATTATAGTCGAGAATATAAAGAAAACTATAGCCGAGACTATAGACAAGAATATAGTCGAGACTATGAATAAGACTATTGTCGAGACTATGGACAAGACTATAATCGAGATTATAAACAAACTATAGTCGAGACTATAGACCAACTATAATCGATACTATAGACCAACTATAGTCGAGACTATAGATAAACTATAGTCGAGACCATAGACAAACTATAGTCGCGACTAGTCTCAATATAGTCTCAACTAAAGACAAGAATATAGTCGAGACTATGTACAAGACTGTCTTCTATAGACCAACTATAGTCGAAACTATAGACAAACTATAGTTGAGACTGTAGACCAACTATAGTCGAGATTATAGACAAACTATAGTCGAGACTATAGACCAACTATAGTCGAGACTATAGACCAACTATAGTCGAGACTATACACAAACTATAGTCGAGACTATAGACCAACTATAGTCGAGACTATAGACCAACTATAGTCTAGACTATAGACCAACTTTAGTCGAAACTATAGACCAACTATAGTCGAGACTATAGACCAACTGTAGTCGAGACTATAGACCAACTGTAGTCGAGACTATAGACCAACTGTAGTCGAGACTATACACAAACTACAGTCGAGACTATACACAAACTATAGTCGAGACTATAGACCAACTATAGTCGTGACTATACACAAACTATAGTCGAGACTATACACAAACTATAGTCGAGACTATAGACCAACTATAGTCGAGACTATAGATAAACTATAGTCGAGACTATAGACCAACTATAGTCGTGACTATACACAAACTATAGTCGAGACTATACACAAACTATAGTCGAGACTATAGACCAACTATAGTCGAGACTATAGACCAACTATAGTCGAGACTATAGACCAACTATAGTCTAGACTATAGACCAACTTTAGTCGAAACTATAGACCAACTATAGTCGAGACTATAGACCAACTGTAGTCGAGACTATAGACCAACTGTAGTCGAGACTATAGACCAACTGTAGTCGAGACTATACACAAACTACAGTCGAGACTATACACAAACTATAGTCGAGACTATAGACCAACTATAGTCGTGACTATACACAAACTATAGTCGAGACTATACACAAACTATAGTCGAGACTATAGACCAACTATAGTCGAGACTATAGATAAACTATAGTCGAGACCATAGACAAACTATAGTCGCGACTATAGAAAAATTATAATCGATACTATAGGCAAACTATAGTTTTAACTACAGTCGTGACTATACACAAACTATAGTCGAGACTATAGACAAACTATAGTCGAGACTATAGACAAACTATAGTCGAGACTATAGACAAACTATAGTCGAGACTATAGACAAACTATAGTCGAGACTATAGACAAACTATAGTCGAGACTATAGACAAACTATAGTCGAGACTATAGACCAACTATAGTCGAGACTATAGACCAACTATAGTCAAGACTATGCACAAACTATAGTCGAGACTATAGACCAACTATAGTCGAAACTATAGACAAACTATAGTCGGGACTATAGACAAACTATAGTCGAGACTATAGACAAACTATAATCGAGACTATAGACCAACTATAGTCGAGACTATAGACCAACTATAGTCGAGACTATAGACCAACTATAGTCGAAACTATAGACCAACTATAGTCGAGACTATAGACAAGAATATAGTCGAGACTATGAATAAGACTATTGTCGAGACTATGGACAAGACTATAATCGAGATTATAAACAAACTATAGTCGAGACTATAGACCAACTATAATCGATACTATAGACCAACTATAGTCGAGACTATAGATAAACTATAGTCGAGACTATAGACAAACTATAGTCGAGACTACAGACAAGCTATAGTTGAGTCAATAGACAATACTATAGTCAAGATTGTAAAGAAAACTATAGTCAAGATTATAAAGAAAACTATAGTCGAGACTATAAAAAAAACTATAGTCCAAACTATAGTCGAGACTATATACAAGATTATAGTCGTGACAATATACAAGGCTATAGTTCAGACTATAAACACTACTTAAGTCAAGACTATAAGCAATACTATAGTCGATATTTCAAAAAAAAAAAAAAAAAAAAAAACTCTAGTCGGGACTATAAACCAAACTATAGTTGAGACTATAGACAAATTATAGTCGATACTATACGCAAGTCTTTAGTCGAGACCATAGTCAATACTATAGTCGAGATTGCAAAGAAATCTATATTCCGGATTATAGACAAGACTATGTCCAAACTATAGACAAGACTTTAGTCTAGACTATAGACAAAACTATACTGAATACTTGACACTATTCTAGTCAATAATGTCGACTATAGTTTCGACAATAGTTTTATCTATAGCCTTGACTATAATATTGTCTATAGTCTCGACTATAGTTTTGCGGGTAGTCTCGACTATTGTCTTATCTGTAGTCTCGACTATAGTTTTGTCTATACACTATAGTATCGATTATAGTCCTGCCTATACTGCTTCCTAGTCTTAACTACAGTTTTGACTATAATAGTCTCGAACATTTACTTAACTATCGTTAATACTATGATAAAGACTAATTTCTTGATATTTATTTAAGCTATTTAATTCTTCTCCAATCTTTTGTTTTCTTATACTTATTAGGAAGCTATAATAAATCAAGCTTTGATATGTAATATTTAAATGGTCAAGGTTAAAACTCATGTAAGACACTTTAAATCAATACAATTCTAAAAACAATAAATAAATCAGACTTTGCGTAACAAAAGAATATATCTATAGCAAAAAAATATAAAACAGTAATTTGCATAAAAATACTTGAAAATTTAAGTCTTTTGTTTTGTTGAACATAAACAAAAAATAAACATCAAAAGAATAAAGAATAAAAACAGACAAATTGTCTTTGATGTAAAGGTTAA
This sequence comes from Protophormia terraenovae, assembly GCA_951394005.1. Classification (NCBI taxonomy): domain Eukaryota; kingdom Metazoa; phylum Arthropoda; class Insecta; order Diptera; family Calliphoridae; genus Protophormia; species Protophormia terraenovae. Next base: position 1,712,764 of record OX596076.1, read on the forward strand.
AAATGTTAAAGAAGATTTAAATTAATGAATTTTTGTTTAATGAATTAAATTGGAGAGAACTATTTTCTAGCAAATCTTTTGGCCTACATACTTTACAAAATTCTTTTGTTATTTTTTTCCTATGTTATTTAAATATTCCTTTAATTTATTTTATTTGTTATTTAAAAAATATAGCTTTCATTAAGCCATTACTATTAAAAGAAGATTATTTTCTTCTAATAATCATAAAAAACTATAAGAAAATCTTAGTGTCTAGCTTTAATTTTAATAACAATTTTATTTATTTTTATTAAGCCATTAACATAGCATTAATTGCATTTAATTCCTTTGTCGCCTTTAAATATAAAGAAACCCTTTTTTATAGGATTTTTTTTTTTGTAAAACTAATCAAATGTTTATCTAAGTATTAAGTTTATTTTCCGCAATTTAAAAATTAAATTTTATGATTTTTATTTAAATGTTTAATAGTCAAAGGATTATTTTGCAGTTGGTTTTTAGAAGTAATTTAGAAATGTAAAAGATACTCTACCGCTAGAATTTTACATATATTTGTTTAAAGCAATTACTAAGCAGCTTTTTAGGTTTAAATTTATAGTTATATAATTTAGAAAAATTTATTACTCTATAAAGTATAGAATAATTTTATAAAAAGAATTTGGCTATAAAAATAAATCAAATGAGCTAAACAAAATAAACAAATTTAAGAAGTCTTTTAAAAAATATTAAAAGAAAATTATTCTTGAAAAATATATTTATTCAAAATAATTTATTTAATATTAATATTAAACTTAACCAAAATATTCACATATAGAGCCCCATTTGTTTATTTTTTAAAGCTGCAACCTCTAAATCAAGTATGCTTTTTAAGTCTTTTGTTTTGTTTCATTTTAAAATATTTGATTTTTACCTTAAACTAAAAGCTTTTTCAAACAATATGAAAAAATTAAATTGTTAAAACATCTTATAACTTAATTATATTAATAATGATTTTGCGAAAATATTAAAAAAAAAGTCCAAGAAAATATAAGCTTCTTGTTTTATACAAACAATTGTAAGTGACAGAGTCTTCAAAATTATCTTTTGTTGTTATAATGAATTTATTTTGTTTGCTATCTTTTTGTGTGTTACTGTTATTATTTTTAATAAAACACAATTACCGCTAATAAACTGTTATATAAAAAATTATAAAAATTATTTGACAAAATTGTTAAAAATAAAAGACCCCACAACAATAAGAAAAATAAACACTTTTTTTAACTACTCAAGCTACTTGAAAATGACCTCAAATTAAGCTTAAACATAACACTTGATTACCTGCTACTCCTACACTAAATTTGCTTGGCAGTTTAATGGTTACAAAATTTCAACAATTAACATAAAAGAAAAAAAAATCAAATGAATATTATGAGATTTAAAGGAAAAAATAAATAAAAATAAAACATTTTATTTAAATAAAATTATAATGTGGGAAAATTTTACTAGAGTTATGTATATATAATTTTCTTGTTATTTTTGCATAATAATTGCAACATATTTAATTGAATTATTTATTATTTGTAACATGGGAACTTTGGAAAAAAATTTGGGGCAAATTGTTTTTTATTGGGGGAGCAGAAAAAAAGAGTTTTTGATTTATAGACTAGATTAAAGTCTTAAGTCTAAACTATAGTCTGTAGTATGTATATTATTGACTATAGAATTAACTATAAACTTGGCTACATTCTTAACTATAGTCTAGTCTATGGGCTAGATTATATTTTAGTCTTTAGTCTTGACTATAGTTTATTCTATAGTCTTAAATATAATCTTAATTATGTATAGTCGAGTTTATAGTTTAGTTTATAGTCTAGCTTAGAGTCTTGACTATGTCTAGTTAAAAGTCTTGACTATAGTCTAGACTACAATCTAGTTTATACACGTGATTATAGTCTAGTTTATAGTCATGACTATAATACATTTTATAGTATTGATTATAGTTTTAAATTTATTTTAGTCTATACTCTAGTTTATAGTCTCAATTATAGTCTAGTTTATAATCTTGAATCTTGATTATGGTGTAGTCTATAGTCTTGACTATTATGGTCTATAGTTTTGACTATAGTTAAGTCTCTATTCTAGACTATTCTTGACTATAATCTTAATTGTGTAAAGTATAGTTTAGTTTATAGTCTATTTAAAGTCTTGACTATGTCTAGTTAAAAGTCTTGACTATAGTCTCGACTACAGTCTAGTTTATAGACGTGACTTTAGTCCAGTTTATACTTTTGACTATAATATACTTCATAGTATTGATTGTAGTCTTGAATTTAATGTAGTCTATAATCCAGTTAATAGCCTCAACTACAGTCTTGACTATAGTCCAGTTTATAGTATTGACTATAATGTATTTTATAGTATTGACTATAGCCTAGATTAATGTCATGACTATAGTCTTGAATTTAATGTGGTCTATAGTTTAGTTTATAATCTTAACTATTGTCTAGTTTATAATGTTGATTATAGTTAAGTTTATAATCATGCCTGTGGTCTAATTTATAATCTTGACTATAGTCTAGATTATGATCTACTTTATAGTCTTGACTACAGTCTACTTTATAGTATAGACTAAATTATAGTCTAAAGTATTGATTATAGTATAGTCTATAGTCTTGACTATAGTTTAGTCTATAGACTTGACTATAGTCTAGTCTACAGTTTTACAATAGTCTAGTCTATAGTGTGGACTATAGTCTTCACTATAGTTTTGGACTTAACTATAGTCTAGTTTTTATGTATTTTGCTGTTTAATCTAAATTCTATTAAAACTTATTTTTTATTTAATCTTTTTTTTTTGACTATAATATAGTCTTGACTATAGTATAGTCTTGACTATAGTATAGTCTTGACTATAGTATAGTCTTGACTATAGTATATTCTTGACTATAGTATAGTCTATAGTCTTGACTATAGTATAGTCTATAGTCTTGAATATAGTATAGTCTATAGTCTTGACTATAGTTTAGTCTATAGTCTTGACTATAGTCTAGTCTATGGTTTTACAATAGTCTGGTCTGTAGTGTGGACTATAGCCTTTATTATAGTTTAGTCTATAGTATTGACTATTATAGTCTAGTCTATAGTTTTACAATAGTCTAATATATAGTGTGGATTATAGTTTAGTCTATAGGCTTGACTATAGTCTAGTCTACAATTTTACAATAGTCTAGTCTGTAGTGTGGACTATAATCTAAATTTTATTAAAACTTCTTTTTTATTTAATCTCTTTTTTTAGTTACTTATTTCTCGCTTTCAAACTTTCAATTTCTAAGATCTTTATTTCACCCTCTTTTGACCCTGAAAATTATATCTTAAGTACCATTAAATTAGCAGCGAAAGTATATACACATGTTGTTTCTTTGGTTATTAAACCATTTAAAAACCCATAAAGATTTGTTACATTTCCTCTGGAGTTTGAAGTTGTTAAACTTACAGATTTATATAAAACTTAAGATAAAATAAAAAAAAAATCTTTTACAAAACAAAAAAAAAAAAAAAAAAGTAAAGCTCATGCACTTTTGAAGTACTTAAATTACTTTTTGTTTAGTTTTAAGAAAAAAAAAAAAAAAATGATAATAAAAACGGATTTGTTTTTCATGGTGTTAAGGCACAAAGCAAGTGGCTTAATTACCCCCTAGGGGTTAGCTGTTTTGTTTTGGAAAATATAAACATTGTTGACTAGTTTTAGTTTAAGTTTAATTTAAAATATAAATTAATTTAAAATATAAATTAAAATAAAATATAAATTATTTTATTTTGGTTTTTTATATTTTTTTTGCTTGGTAATATTAAACTAAGATTTGTTTTTAATTATTTTTTTTTTTTTTTTCATTTGAAAAAGGTTTATTTTTTCAACATAAATTTTATTTAATTATATTTTTTATAATTTCAAATTATAAGGAATTATTTTGAATATTAAAAGTTATTTAAAAATATTTCAAACACGTACTTTAAATTATGTTATTGCTTTAAAAAAGAATTCTTAGGAGTAGCTTTAGGTAGAAATTTAAATAATTATGAGTGGGTTGTACAAGATATAATCTTTATTTCATATTATTTTGAAATTTCATGTTTTTCATTATCCACAATTAATTTAATTTTAAGAGGCTGGGTTGTTTCTATTTTTTTTAATAATGGATTCCTTTTAAATTAGAAATATTTACTCCCCTTTAAAAATTAAGGTATTTTTAAAATTAAAGCTATTAAATTTTAAGCTTAAAACTTCAACACTTTCATTTTCTATGTAATAGAAATTATAATAAAAAAAATATTTTTAACTAATTCCAGACAAAATCTAACCTAAAAAAAATTTAATATTTATCATCCCATGTGTTGTAACATGGTTTTCATCATAATAATAAATCTCAGCAGTTAAATTTACATTAATTTTTTTTATAAAATTTTATTCATTTTTTGATTATTCATCTAGCGAGTGTGTGGTAATTGTTTAACACAATTATTTCCCTTTACTTAGATTTTTTAAATTCGAAAAAAAAAAAAATCTTTATCTTTATGACCAGGCCAGTTTATTATTATTTCTATGAAATGTTGCAATTATTTATTAAACTAGAAAAAATCATACCTAAGAAATCATAAACAGTTGTAGCAGTTAATCATCACGATTTCTAAGTTAAATTGTATTTAGATTTTTTTCCATTTCTTCTTTTAACTAGTTATGCCCCTTTTTTTTAGAAAACACATTTATAAAAAGAGTTGGAGTTTGAGAAAGAAAATCTAGAGGAATGTTTTTTAATTTATTAAATACAGAAAAACATTTAAAACTAGTTATAAGTGAGTAGAGATTGTATCAATAATGTTTTAGGATGTTACAAAATGTTATAGAATTCTTAGCTTAAAGTAAACATATTAAATCAAGTGAGTAGTAATTTAAATTCATAGAAAATGAATCATGAAGTTATAGCTAAAGACAATTGTATAATTAATTTCATTACAAAATTTTTATTTGTTTAAAAATAATGGAAATTTATCTATTTTTTTTTCCAAGAAAAAGTTGTTTAAAATAAATGGTCCTACGAATCGGATAAAAAACTTTAAAAATAATATAATTCATTAGATTTGTTCTACAAAAGGATATTTGATTAAGTTATATTTAATGCCAAGAAAAATTCTTCAGTTAAGAAATGCCTTATAGGAAGAAATGTCTTCTTTACAATGGTCCTTCGAACCAAATATAACCTCAAAAATTTATTATAATTTTAAGCTGCAATTTTATGTTAATAATAATAAAACAAGTTCTCTTTTTGAATTAAATAATTTGTTTTATTATTAATCTATTTTTTTATTTATTTTTGAATTCGATTTTTCATTTAAAATTATGATCTTATTTTCAATGGTCCTTCGAACCAAACATAACCTCAAAAATTTATTATAATTTTAAGCATCAATTTCATGTTAAAGATAATAATAACACAACTGCTCTTTTTAAATTCAATTATTTATTTTATAGTTAATTTGTTTTTTATTTTTGAAAATATGATTTTTTTTCTTTAAAATTATGGTCTTTCGAACCAAACATAACCTGAAAAAATTTATTATAATTTTAAGCTGCAATTTCATGTTAAAAATAATAATAAAACAAGTTCTCTTCAATTATTTACTTAATTATTAATTTATTTTTGTTTTTGTAACTATGAATTTTTCATTTAAAATTATGGTCCTTCGATTCAAGATTAAAATCTTTATTTCGGCGCATTTCAATACTTTTAATAGTTATTTTAGCAAATTGTTAACAACTTTTTAAACGTAATAAATCCTGTTTTGAAAAATTTAATTAAATATTTTTAACATCCTCCACTATTAATCATTAAATTTGGTGAAATAAATACATACAACAAAAAATTACTAAAAAATAAATATATAAAAAGTCACAGACGACGCAATCCAATACACACCTGTTAATTTAAATGCTGTTTTTTTGAAGTTAAAGCGTCAAGGAAACACCTTAATTTGTTGAAGCTGCAATAAAAAAAACCAAAGAAATAAAATTAATTATTAATAAAAAATTTTTGTTATAAAAAATAAAATTAAAAAATAATATAATAATAATTGCTAAAATAAGAAAACATATTTTAAGAAATTATACAAAAATCTGGGAAGTCTATAAAATACCTAATTAATTCCTAATGCATTTAATTTTTTTGTAAAGTCTTGGGTGAAATTCTCAATTTCACTTTTGTTTCTATATACAAGGCAAAAAATAAAAAAATAAGCGAAATTGTTTTGTAAAGAAGAAACTCTTTTTTTTTTTTTTTAACCATAAAATCTATTTCAATTAAATATACAAACAGTAGCACGTTGACATTTATTGTTAGTATGTAGCTTGGCGTACTTATAAGGCCTTAAGAAATTAATCTAGATTTCCTTAAAAAACAACAACTAACCGCCAGAGCTAAAGCGTTAAAAAGTAATAAATCAAATTAAAAACAAATGTTTAGATGTCTACGACAAGAAAATAAACATTAAGTCATGTGTCCAATATTGTATGGTGCCAAATAGAAAAAAAAAGAAGAAGAAGAAATTGCAATAGTGAGTTTTTATGTCTAAAAATATAATCAAATACTTTATAAGCATTTTAAGTAAAATATAAATAAAAGAAATAAAATTTAAAAGAATTAAATCTTTATATTATTAAGTTAAAGGAAAATGGTATTACGAAACGGACAAATAAGCTTTTTAAATAAGCTCTATTTTAATGGTGCTACGAACCGGAAAAATTTGCTCTTAAATTAAGCATTTTTCTACTCTTTTAATAGTTGTTCAAAACGGACAAATAAACATTTAAAATAAGCACATTCCTTATGGTCCTACGAACCGCATAAATAGACAATATAAATATTGTACATTTTTTAAAATAAGTTTTAAAATTAAAACAGAATATACAATTTTTTAATAATAAAAAAATCTTAATTTAATCTTAATGAATTTATTCCTTTATTTATTTTTCGTAAGCCAGAGTACTAAACATGCATCACCATACTTTAAATATTCCCCCACCGCCTAATAGCTACACTTTATAACTATTAAAGTACAATATTTTTTTTTTTTTTTTTTTTTTTGCACTTAAACCAAAATATAATAAGAAAGAAAGCTGACAAGCTGGCTGGCGGCTGGTATTTTTCATAAACATATTCTGCTCATCAAATTTGTAAGTTTATCTATTTATTTACAAACAAAATTTCTGAAAGCAAAATAATATCTGGGCAAAAGTATAATATTGTTTAGAAAATAAACAGTTACATGTTAAGCATTCCAATGACGTTGGTGATTGTATTTAACGTCATCATAATTAACAAGATCATAATGATGAATGATGATGATGGTCACAGCTAGTGATTGAGTGACGATAACGATGGTAAGATGTGATGTTAAGGGGAACAGTGGTTTAAGAGGGATATAAAGGCATTTAAAACTTTATTTTAAATTTGATAATTAAAATGTATTCATTAAATTTTGGTTAAATGTGTTTTAGAATAATTAGCGTTTAACAAAAATTTGGTCCTTCGAATATTTCCCAAAAAAAAATTATACATAGAACAAAACTTTAAATAAATAATTATATTAACTAATATAAAAAGATTCTTAGAGATTTGGAAAATAGCTTAAAAAAAAACTCTAAAAAAAGAATCACTATAATGAAAGAAAACTTTGGTCCTTCGAATTAAAGAGTATTTCCAAACATGATCTTAATATAGTGTCTATATTAGGCAATTTTTTATCAAAGCAAACTTCAAAATAAAATCGAATTTATGGAATTTATATGGGAACAGTTGCACAAAAACAACACTATGGCGAATTCATTATTGTTTTTTATATATGCAGTTTGACAGCTGTAACAACCAAAAATAATAATCAGTTGTTTGGCTAAGGTTGTCTTGTATAGATTCGCACTGATTTTGACGCTTGTCTTGATAAAAAATTGTCTAATGTAGACACTATGTAAAGATAAAAACATCAAACATGACAAATTTTATGACATTAAAGTTGACATTAAACTATTTTCATTTTATTAACTAAAAACTTTCTGGATTATCTGAATACATACTTAATATTCTTTGAAATTCTTTTAACTGAAGGACACGTTTTAATTATAAGATATGGTCCTTCGAGCCGGACAAAATTGATTTTTAACTATGTTTTGATAAATTAAAACATTATTTTATGATTGATAGTATCAGTTTGAATAAAGAATATTATAAAGTTCCTTTTTTTAGTGTCTTTCAAATTATATTTTCTTTTAAAATGCAAATATTTTTTGGTAAACAAATATGGTCCTTCGAACTTTCAGAATTACTGCAAAGATTAATTTATTTAATGATACAATCAGTTATATATTAAAACATAATTATTAAAATATACTTTAAACATTTATTTTACCTAAACTCAAGGACAAATTGTACTTATATATGATGGTCTTTCAAACCGGATAAAATGGATTTTTGAACTATTTTTTTAAAATTAAAAGTAACACTCTAATGTCTTTTTTGTAATCTTTCAGAAAATAATTTCCTTTAAAACACAGAATTTTTTTGTAAAAATAATCTTATTATTATTTTTTATTTTTTCAAATTGTAATTGAAAAATCTACAATATCTTCTTCTGAAATGCAGATATATTTGGTAAACAAGTAGAGTCTTTCGAACTTTCAGAATTATTCCTAAGATTAATTTATTTAATGATGCAATCAGTTGTAAATTAAAATATAATTATTAAAATATATTTTAAACAATATCTATCATAAAAATAAATTTTAGTTATATGTGATGGTCCTTCGAACCGTATAAAATAGATTTGTAAGTATATTTTGAAAAATTAAAAGTAAAAGTTTAATCTAGCCTTTCAAATTATTTATTTAAAACCCTGATATTTTTTAATAATTTTTTATTATTATTATTTTTTTTTTTTTTGTCTTCAGGTATTTTTAAAATATATTTTAATAGTCTATACTATAGACTTAAATCAGCTTCCATCGTAAGATTTTATATAGCCTAGCCTTTTTATAGTCTTATATAGTTGAGCTTCAATTGTAATGGCATGGTCCCGGAATAGCTTAAAATTTATGTCTTGTATAGCCTGAATTATGTTCTAAATTATGGTTCTAAATACGAGTAACTCGCAGATCTTTATTTAGTCTCTGTTAAATATTAATCGTAATGGTTATATTATCTTAATTATGTTAAATCTGATGTCCTTATCAATTGCGTTATATACAGCCCAATCATAAACAAAAATTCCGCGTGAGATTTTTCACTTTTCCCCATTCTCTTATTGCGAAAAATAAATTTCCCTTTTATATCAACTGCGTCAAGGGAAAAAATTCTCAAGAAATATTTTTTCCGTGGGAAATAAATTCCTTGGGAATATTTATGATTAAGCTGATAGTTTATGGTCACGGGATAGCTTTACATTTATGTCATTTATAGCCTGAATTATGTTATAAGTTAGCATAACTCGTAGGTCTTTATTTAGTCTCTGTTAAGTATCAATCGTGGGAATTATATTATCCTAATTTATGTTAAATTGGATGTCCTTATCCAGTGCCTTATATCGTTTCCAATCGCCTTAGTTTGGTTACAATTTTATGTGTAAATACGGTCTCGGTTTAACTTCAATTGTATCACTTTTTATAGCCAGTTTAAGGTATAATTGAAGGCTCTTATATGGTTCCAAAAATTTGCCTTAATCGTAGATGTTTATATAGGGTTTATGCAGTTTTAGTTAAGGTTTAATCGCAGACCTTATATGGTTTCAAATTAGTCCTAGTTTATACTAAATCGGAGGTCGCTATATAAAGTCTTATACGGTTCCAAATTAGCTTCAGTCAAAGGTCTTTACATATTCCCTGTTAAGCATCAATCATTTTTATTATACAGCCTTAGTTTATGTTTAATCATAGGTCCTTGTATAAAGCCAAATTAGTTTCAATCGTAAAATGTATTCAATTAAAATGAAACTAAAAATCTGTTATCTACCTCCTACACGATAATTTTCTTTTTAGCTCTATAAATTCTTATTAATCACCCCACTGTATAATAGAGAGTGTGGGTAATGTCTAAATGTATTTAAAATAAATCTTTAAAAAAGATCTAAAAATTATTCAGCTCCATTTCTTATCCATTTTAAAATTGACCATGGTTAATAATTCATTATAGTTTAAGTCATTCAACTTTTAATTTTCATACCAAATATTATTTAAATAGAAATAAATAAATTAAAAAGAAAACATTAGTAAACTTTCTTTCAATATAGAAATTTTTGTTTGTAAAAACATTAACATTAAGTAAAAGGAGCGAGAGCGTGTGCAGTTTGTCATCAAAAAAAAAAAAAAAAACACAACTTAAAAACGTTTTCAAATATAATTTCTTAAGCGTTTTTGTGACTTTTCTTTCTATCGTTAATATGAGTAAGTGTTCAACTGCCAGTGGCTATTCGATGACTGCGTTGTAATGTGGTGTGGTGAAACCGATTTTTGCTGAGCAGAATTTTAAATTAAGGGTTTTGCCGGATGATAACTAAATTTTAACTAGGCACATATTTATTTATTATTTATTTATACTATGAATTGAAAAGTTTATTTTTTTTTATTTTGTTTATTGTGATATAAACATTTCACTTTTTTTATTTTTGTTTTACTTTTTCTTTAATTTGTTTATTATTTGTCATTTCTTGTTAATTTCTGGTAGCAAAACAGGAGGGAGGTCGTTTTATTTGTTGGTGTTTTAAAAATTTTAAGAATTCATGAGAGCAAGTTTATTTTGGGGGAGTTTTAGTTTAAGTTTTATTTTTATTACTATTATTGTTATTAATTTCACTTTCGTTTTATTGTTTTTATTAAGTTTGTTTTCGTTAAAAAAATTTTATGAGTAAAGTTTTTTTTAAAGAAATTGAAAGTTTTTGTAGAAAAAAAAATGTTAAGTGTCACTTATACAAGTCATCAGCTACATTTTAAAATGTCTTTCGAAACAATAGAATATTTATTGTTAAATAAGGCAAACATGAGGTAATGAATTCATAAGCAATGATTTTATATAATTATAATGGAAAAGGTCAGTTCTACTAAGAAAATAAATTGAGTAATAGCTTAAGAATGTAATATAATAAGAAATTAATTAAATTAATATTTCAAACAAATTAATATGATAAATAATGAGAAACACATTTAATTATTTAAAAATTGTTTGAAATCTTTAAACGTCAGTTAAAGTTTAAAAACCAAAAACCAAAAACTAAAAATATCATTGTTTTATAAATTTCAACTTTATTAACAATTTGTTTGAAAGAAACTGCAATCAATTTACATTTATTTGGACTTTAACAAACTACACGTTAAGTAGTAGTAGACTGGAACCAATAACAATAATAACAACTGAGACAAAAGAAAAATAATAACTACTCCTTGGAAACTTAAAAAAGACAGAGATGGAAAGGCTCAAAAGCACAAGTTATTATTATTTTTTAAAAATTTTAAATATTATTTTTTAAAGTCTTAAATAAGCTCTAAACTTAGATCTTCCTATAGTATTAAATCAGCTTCAAGTTTGCTTCAATCGTAGGCAATTTTTAGTCTTAAATTAGCTACAATTGTAGGTCTTTATATAGCTTAAAATTAGCTTTAATCATAGGTCTTTATATGCTGGTAAATTAAAAGCAATTGCATATTTTTTTTAGTCTCATACTTGCCTGAATCATAGGCCATTATATAGTCTCAAATTTACCTCAATCATAGACCATTATATAGTCTCAAATCATATGCTTTGATGCATATCAAATTGTCTCAAATAAGCTTAATAAAAAAAAAAAAAAATTTATTTAGTCAAATCAGCTTCAATCAAATTAACTTCAATCGCAGGTATTTATATAGTCACAAATTAGCTTTAATCATAGGCCCTTATATAGTCTCAAATAGGTTTCATCATAGGACTATATATAGACTTAGAATATCAAATTTTCTTCCATCGTTGATTTGTCAAATTGTCTTGAGTTTTACGATCCTTTGTAGTCTCAAATTAGCTTCAAACCAAAGTGAGATTAGATTTAAATGAAGGTTAAATTGTCTTCAATCATAGGTCTCAAAATAGCCTTAATCAAAGTCTAATTTTAAGCTTCAATTGTGAACTTTATATAGTATCAAATTAGATTTAACAGTGGGACAAATTAGATTTAAACATAGTCTTAAATTAACTTTAATCTATAATCAAATTAGCTTCAATCATGGAACTGTATATGACCTCTAATTAGCTTCAAACGTAGACTCAAATTAGTCTAAGTTATAGTCTCAAATTAGCTTCAGTTTTAGGTTTTTATATAGCTTCAAATAAGCTTCTATCATGAGTCTTTATATAGCTTTCTTTGCAGTTTGATTTGGCCATAATCATAGGGCCTTATATAATCATAAAATAGACTTAGAATATTAAATTATCTTCCATTATTATCGTTGATTTACGATCCTTGGCGGTCTCAAATTAGCTTCAATTCAAAGTGAGATTAAATTTAAATTTAAAGGTTAAATTGGCTTCAATCATATGTCTCAAAATAGCCTTAATCGAAGTCTAATTTTTAGCTTCAATTGTGGGTCTAATTAACTTCAATCCTAGAACTTTATATAGTATCAAATTAGATTTAACAGTGGGACAAATTAGATTCAAACATAGTCTTAAATTAACTTTAATCTATAATCAAATTAGCTTCAATCATGGAACTCTTATGGCCTTAACTAGCTTCAAACGTAGACTAAAATTAGCCTAAGTAGTAGTCTCAGATTAGCTTCAGTTGTAGGTCTCTATATAGCTTCAAATAAGCTTTAATCATGAGTCTTTATATAGCTTTATTTGCAGTTTGAATTGGCCACAATCATTTTCAAATTATCTGCAATCATGGCATCAACTTAGCTTCAGACAAATATTCCCAACTCTGTTAATATTTATCATCTTATTGGTCTCCATATAAGATTACTAGACCGATCTTCTAGTCTTTAAGAAATACAAAATGTTTTCAACTATTTTTTTTTTTTTTTTTAACAAAAAATTCAACCAAATTACCACACAATAGCTTACAATTGGCATTTTGAGTGCGAAGATTTTGCCGCCAAATGTTATTGTTTTTTATCCATTTTTTTTTCGTTCAACATTACTTCTTTGTTATTTATTCCTAGACATTATTTTAGCTGCTACAGATATTCGATTACTATTGCTGCAACAATGGAACAAACAACATATTAACAATTTGTTAAAGTTTGTAGGAAAAAATAAATAAATATAAAAAATCACAGACAAATAGAAAGACTAACAAATGGGACAGACTGAAAAACATAAAATGTAAAATAAGTCACCAGGTTTATGTTGTTTCCACATTTTCTTTTTTTCACAAAGATTTTTCTAAACAAAGAAATCTGCTCAAAAAAAAAAAAAAAAAAAAAAATGAAAGAAAAAACTAAAAATAATAATAAAAATAAAATTGTGATGGATGTGATATTTTTTTTGCATTAATATTTGTTTTCTTTAAACATTTTTTCTAGGAAGTCAAAAATAGTGAATTGTGAAAATAAAAATATGTGTAACATAAAATATGGTTTTTGTTTAGATTTTACATTTTGTATATTTTTAAAGTTTCAAACTTAATCAATTTGTAATTTTTTATATAAGATACCTTCAAAATATCTAAAATTCGCTTAATTTGAAAGTATTTTTATAGTTTTAAATTGGCATCGAACCTTCTTTAATCAAAAGACTATATAATTTTCAAATAACATTAAAATGTTTTTAATTCCAAATCTTTATACAGTTTAAAATCAGCTTCAAATAAACTTCAATTTAGTTTTAATTGTGATGCTTTATGTTGTCTCAAATGATCTTCAAATTAGCTTCAATCGTGGGTCTTTGTAATATAAAATTAGTATTAATAGTAGATCTTAATGTTGTTTCAAATAAGCTTCAGACTGGTTTCAGAAATATTAGTCTTTATAAAGTTGAAAACTAGTTTCTGTATAATTTTACTCATAGATCCTTTAATTTAACATAATTTGAAGATCTCAAAGTTGTTTCAAATAAGCTTCGACCGTGGGTCTTTATACACTTTCAAATTGGCTTCAATTTAGCTTTATTATTATGTACTTTATAATTCGCTTTAAAATAGCCTCAATCGTATATTCTTTTGTAGAACTTTTAGCTTCTTATACAGGTCTTATATTCAGCTTAATTATTAGGTCCTTATATAGTTTCAAATCGGTTTCAAATCGGCTTTAAATTTGTATTATTTGTAGGTCTCTTCATAGATTCAAATCAGCTTAAACTGAGCTTTATTTGTAGGTCTTTATATAGTTTAAAATCATATTAAATTTAGCTCAATTTGTATGGCTTTATATACTTTCAAATTAGGTTTAAACTAGCCCTTAATGTAGCTTAATTTGTAGAATCTTTTACAGTTTTCAATCAGCATCAAAATAGCTTGAACATAGCTTTATTTAAAGGTGTCTTCATAGCTTCAAGCTAGGATTAATTTAGCTTAATTTTTAGGTCCTTAATAGTTTAAAATTCGCTTAAAACTAGCTTTAATTGTAGATCTTTTTATAGTTTTAAATCAGCTTCAAATTACCTTAATTTGAAGGTAATTATAAACTCAATATATCAAATCAGCTTAAATTGTGCTTAATTTTTAGGTTTTTATATACTTTAAAATTGGCTTCAAAGTAGCCTTAAATTAGCATCATTTGTAGGTCATTTTCAGTTTTCAATAAGCATCAAACAAGCTTGAATTTAACTTTATTTGTTGGTTTCTCATAGTTTCAAATCAGCTTCAACTGAGCTTCATTTGAAGATCTTTGCATAGTATCAAATCAGCTTAAATTTTGCATAATTTTTAGGTCTTTACATACTTTAAAATTGACTTCAAACTAGCCTTAAATTAGCTTCATTTGTAGGACTCTTTTAGTTTTTAATTAGCATGAAACAGGCTTGAATTTATTTTGTTTATTTGTTGTTGTCTATATAGTTTCAAATTAACTTCAGTTTAGCTTCATTGTAGGTCACTTCATAGTTTAAAATTCGCTTCAAACTAGCTTCAAACATAGATCTCAATATGGTTTCAAATCAGCTACAACTGAGCTTCATTTGAAGATAGTATCAGTATCAAATCAGCCTAAATTTAGCTTAATTTTTAGCTCTTTATACTGGGTTCAAACTAGCCTTAAATGAGCTTCATTTGTAGGTTTAAATAATTTGAAATAAAACAAATAAAATTTTGCTTCAAACTAGCTTCAACTGGGCTTTATTTCCATGTCTTTATATAGTTTCAAATCAGCTTTAATTTTGCTTTATATTCAGCTTCAAACTATCCTCAATTTAGCCTAATTTGTAGGGCCTTTTACAATATTAAATCAGCATTAAATTAGCTACAATTTAGTTTCATTTGTAGTTCTCTTCATGGTTTTAAATTCGCTTCAAATTAGCTTTAATGATAGGACTTCTTTAGTTCTCTCAACAAGTTTGAATTTAACTTTATTTGTAAGTTCCATCATAGTTTCAAATCAGCTTCATTTTAGCATCATTTGTAGAGCTGTATAGCTCCAATATTAGATATTTTATAGTCTTTAATTAAAGATCATTATAGTGTTTCCATTTTGTTTCTATCCTATTTCTTTCTAAAGCTTCAAATTAGCTTCAAACTCCAGATATTTTTTATACCGACCATCAAAAAGATGGGGGGTATATTGATTTTGTCATTCCGTGTGTAACATGTCGAAGGCTCTGGGTCCTAGTTAGATTCTGAGTCGATCTAGCTATGTCCGTCCGTCTGTCTGTCTGTTGAAAGCAGGATAGGGCTCGAACGGGGCAATGAAGGGGGACGAAGTTTGGCACAAATATTTATCTTATATAAGGTTTGGGCTAAAAATTAGAAACATAGGGTGTCCGTTTCATGCTTTTCTGCTGATATCTCTTAAACAAAAGCATGTACGGCAACGAAATTTTGTATAAATAGTTTGAGTTTGGTCGATATAAACTTGGAAACCAAAAATGGGCGTGGTCCGCCCACCTCCCTTATAAGGTGAAACTTCAACGAAATTGTGTTCAAATAGTTCAAGGACCAATGTAAACTCGGAAACAAAAAATGGGCGTGGTCCCCCTACTTTACCACCCACCTCCCATATAACGTAAAATTTTAAAAAGTTGATAGTGGGTATATAGATTCGGCCGAGCCGAATATAAGATTCGCTCTTGTTTCTATTTAAATTTAAAATTTTAGTTAACTTATGTTTACTTAATTAAAGTGTTTCTTAATCTTTCTAAAGATTTTCCAGTTACTTAACTTAATACCTCTTTAACATAATTTTGTAATAATTATCTAATGAATTTGCTTCATTTTTGGAAAATTTTCTAAAAAAAAAAAAAACTAACGTTACATTTTATGCAAATATCATGAAGATATTATAAAACTTTATGAATTTTTTTTCTTTTACATTTTCCAGACAGTCATATAGACAACATTACATGGTTACTTACACAAAAAGAGCCATGATATAATTATTATATCAACTTGGGGATAAAAACTAAAAAACAATTTTACTTAGTTGGTTTTAAAGCCAAAACAAAAACTAAACATGATTTTCCATTTGCATGATCAGTAAAACAAAATAAGAAAAACAAAACAAGATATTCCATAAGCAGGGAAACCTACACTGGAGCATTTGAATGATGTCAAATTGGCTTCTTTTGGGTTTTTTTTTTTTTTTTTCTTTTTTAGGTTGAAATTAAAATTTGATAACTTACTTTAGTTTAATCTACATTTGACATTTTCTTAGTTTAAAGTGTTTTTTTTTTTTTTGCTCTTAAAGATTGACATTTGTTTAAATAAAAAAATGTGGTTAAACAAGTTTAGTGTTTGGTGTTAAATAATAAAAAAAAAATAAATATTTTTTTTTTATTAAAAACCCCTCTTTAGTTGCTTTAAATAATTTTTATGATTAAATAAATTGTTTTTATTTCTTTACATAACAAAAACTTAAATATTTATTATTACATTTTTATTATTTTCATTATTTATTTTCTTTTATATATATTTGTAGGTGTTACATCTAAAGGTAAAGACTGGAGGGGGACTCCTTCCATTCAGCTGTTGCTTCATTGTCCAGAAAAGTAGTTCAATTTGTAAGTTTAACACGCAATTTTATCATAACCATTATATTTAAATACAATTTTATTTATTTACTTTTATTTTATTATTATTTTTTTTTAATACTTTCGTTACTTTTTTGTAATCCCCAACAAAATACCTTAAATAATGAAATATTTATTATTTCATTTCTTATTTTTTGTTTTTTTTTTTTTTTTTGCTTGAATTGCAATTTCTTGTTGAAAATTTTAAACAATTTTTATTTTAGTTTTGCTTTAAATGCAATTTTTATATTTGTCTTTCTGTCTGTCTGTTTGTTCGCTGGTATGTCCAATTTTTTTCTTTTTGTAACCATTGCCATCGTAAATTGCTCATAAATGTGATCGTTAAAATCATCACATAGTTGTTTGTGTTTTTAAGACCTGACTAGGTGTTATGTTGTTGTTTTTGCCTTCTCTCTTGACAATTTGTCGGAAAGAGTATTGAATACTAAAACAAAAACTAAATTTCACTTGTTTTAATGTTGGTTGTCTTTTTCATGGGAATTTTAAATATTTTTATAATTTTTTATCAATAAAGAGATTATTTTACAATAAACTTTAATTTTAAGTTACGAGTAATAAGGTAATGGTTAAAAAAATAAATTAAAATATGTTCTAATTCTACTTCTCTGAAGTTAAGCAGTAAGAAAGAAAAATCATTGTAGTGATTGGATTCAAAAATATTATTGAATTTCATTAAGGATTTTTAAACGTATTTTCTTTTAAGCACTCAAAATAACCTAAAGATCCGTTTATCTGTTTGGCCCTGATCACTTGAACTCTCTTTCTCTTTTATGAACATTCGAATTTTAAAACTTTGTCTAGGTTGTAAAACAATTTAGATTAAATTTCAAATTATACACAATTTTTTAAAGATACTCTAGATTTTTGTTTAGTAGTAAACATAAGTGATTTGAGGGTTCGAAACTACTTAATTAAAAAAAAACCCTATACAGTTTGATGATGATGGGAGAAAATAATTTGAAGCTTTTCTATATTTAAGTAAATTTGAACCCAAACTATGAAAGATTTTTGAAAGGAATCCATGTTCAAGACAAATTGAAATAAAACGGTTAGTTTCGTGATACTCCAGTTTCAAGTTGGATGCAAAATTTATTAGATTAGAACTCAAACTGAAGCTGGTTTAAAATCACTGTCAGCCTGCTGAGGTTTGATTGCAACTTGATTAAGATTTTAAGTAGACAAAATTTGACGAATTTTCCTTAAAATTGAACGAAACAATTTGAACTAGAGAAAAAATTTTAAGTTTGGAAATAGTTTGACTAATAAAAAAAAGAAAAACAAGTTTGATGAAGACTGGATAAAAGTATTTGAGTCTCTGGATTCTAAGAAAAAGGTTTGATTCAAACATACGATAACCGTTTATGGAATTTGAGATAGAAATTAAGGAATGTATCTAAATTTTAAATTGTGGTTTGATGCAAAAGAAAATATTGTAGGTTTGTGGAAACTTTAACTAAGACCAAACAAGTTTGATGACGACTGGACTCCAATAAAGCATCACTAGACTCTAATAAAAACTAAGATTCAAACTTCCATGAGACTAAAAAGTTTTGATGATGATTCAAAAAAATAATATACCTTATCTTTGAGACACATTTTGGAGTTTGATTTCACAACTTTTTCATAAGATTATTGCAGGTTTATGGAAACTTTAACTAAAACAAAACAAGTTTGATGTTGATTGGACTCCAATAAAGCATCACTTAGCTCTAATAATAATCTATTATTCAAACTTTCATGAGACTAAAGAGTTTTGATGAAGAATTAAAAAATAATATATCTTATCTTTGAGACAAATTTTGGAGTTTGATTTGATGAAATTTGTCGATTTTTTCATAACACTAAAACAAATTAAACTCTAGAAAAAGTCTAAGAAAATTTGGCGAATTTCAAACGTTTGAAACGTTTCGTGATTTGAATAGAGAGGTTGGATTAAACAAATTCAAGAAATCTAGATTTGAAACCAAATTGTTTTTTGATGCGAAAGATATTTGATTATAACTGCAGTAAAATTTTTAATTTAAAGTAGACAAGATTTGATGCATTTTCCATTTTCCAAGATTGAACAAATTTGAACTAAAGAAAAGAAGATGTTTAAGAAAATTAAGCGAATTTAAATTTAAATTTGATAAGGACATTTTAAGAAAATTAATGCGAATTTGAAAGAAAATATTGTATAACTGTGAAAACTTATACCAAGGCAAAACCTGTGCGATGAGAATAGGATAAAATATTCTGTGACGTCTCTGGGTTTGATTCAAACTATCAGCAGACAGAAGTTTTGGTAACGAATTAAGAAACGAATCACTCTATCGTGTATTTAATCCAAATTTCAGATTCGATACGAAATATGTTTAATTAGAACGGGAATAAGATTTTCAGATTCTAAGCAGATCAAATATAAGGCAGAAACAATTGAAATAGAGAAGTTTAGGAAATGTTTCAAAATTTAAAGAAATAAATAACTAATGAAGACGAAAGAAAATATTTAAAAAAGTCTTTGGATATCAATTAAAATGTTTGATTCAAACATGCTACGAATAGGTTTTTGATGAGGATTGCAAAATTATTTGAGGTTTGATGCAAAAGAAGTTTGATTAAAACTGGATTTTCAAATTCTAAGCAGACGAAATATTATTTTAGGTTTTATAGAAGAAAAAACTATTTGTAGTAGAGAGTAAGTTAAAGAAACGAGTCAAAATTTTAAATATTTGTGGGTTTATAATACATAAGTTTGATGAGAATTAAAAAATTCTCTAAACAAGTTTGATTCAAACTATCATGAGATGAATTCTAAATAAAACATGTTTGATTAATATCACAGAAAAGAGATTTTAAAGAGTCACTGGATTCTTTTAAAGTTGTTTTATCCAAATCTTCATGAAGTAAAAATAAAGAAGTTTGGTTCAAACTATTTTAAAGCAAATGAGGTTTGAAGAAATTTTGACAAAGTAATCCCCGCTTGACTCATATATATTTCAGACAAAATTAGCTCCGTAAAACAAATGAAGAAAAGAGTTTGAAATATTTTATATTTTTTTATAAAATTAATTTAAGATAAAAGCAATTTGAAGTTTGATACAAAATAGTTTTCGTAGATACAAAAGATGTTCGAAAAATATGTGAAATGTGAAGCATTTTTAAATATGACAAAGTTAGTTTGATAAAATCTAGAGAAGATGGTTCAGAAGCGTCTGTAGATTATTTGGTTTGAAAAGGAGTGAGAAAGTGCATTATTTAAAGTCTGAAATTTGATAAAAAGTAAATATTTTTTGATTGACGATATACCTTCGAGCGTTAAAAAACTGCGAAAAAATCCAGGAATTTGAAGCATTTGAGAGGATTAGTTATTAGTTGAAACCTGAAAATAAGTTTGAAGCCTGTTTGATTTTATGTTGGACCAAGTTTGAAGCAACAAATTAGAAGAGTTTGAAGCCAAATAATTTGGAAAAATACATTTTTTTAAATATTTTTTATCTACCATAATTAAACTTAAGAGTTTTTTAATGCAATAACTTTTAAAGTGTGTTGTGTATTAAACATATAATTAGTTGTGCTTGAAAGTCTATAAAACCAAAAGCATTTGTCATTATTAAATTACTCCAAAAGCTATTTATTTTAAATATTTTAACACTCATTCAAGTAAAATTCCTTAACTATTTTTTTAAATGGAATTTTTTCCCTTTTCAATTAATTAATTAAACCCCCCAAAAATTGTAACAAAACGTGAAGATACCTGTTAAAAATAAAATCTCCAAACATGTTGATGGGTCAAGGCTATAAACTAAAAAAAAAAACACGCACTAACAACAATTTAAATTATCCGTAAACATTTTACATGAAAAAATTGTTGACATTTTCAAACTAAAAGATAAATCAAAGGCTAGAGAAGACTAAATGAGTTTTAGAGCCAAAAAAACAGCGTAAGTAGTGGGTTATAGGGCTAAAACTATAAAATATGTTGATTTGTTACAACGACCAGGTTAATGTCTGTCTAGTTGTTAAATAAAATGTTGCTGGTAGGTAAACACAACAAAAAACAAATTGTAATCAATCAAATTCTTAACAGCAGCAAAAAACAACAAGAAAAAGAGAAGTAAAAGAAGACAAAAAAGTAACAACCAAATAAGAGAAGAAAAAAAAATCATGTAAATAGGTGAAAGCGTTTTGTTAAACATATAACCAATTTAATTTGTTAGCTGACCAAAACAACAAAACATCATAAAAAGGGCTTTAATATTTGTGGGTAATTTAAGCTGGAAATGCACTTGTTATAGGGGATTTAAAACACTTAGAATTTTCTTTACCATTTTCAAATGCTTCTAAAAGAGTGTGGGAATTCTTTATTTTTAAAAATAAAAATAAATGACATAAAATATTTAACCGGGTTATTGGGGCTTTTTATTTAATTTTTAAATATCTATTGTTAGTAATGATGGTGTTTTTATTGTCTTATTGATATTTATATTGGCCAATATGCCGCAAAAATAAAGATCAAAAGAAATTTATTATAATAATTTTCAAATAAATTTTTATTAACTTTCTTTGTTATACAAAACATACTACACACTAGGGAAAAAAATTATTATTTAATCAAATAAAAAAATCTATTTATGAACTTTCTTTTGTTTAGTTAAAAAAACATTTTTGATTATAAAAAAAAATTAGCAAAAATTACATAATATTTTTGTTTATAATTTTTATAAAGAAAAACATAACATCTCATATAAATTAACATCAACATTTACTTAAAAAAAAAAATATACACAACAAAAGTATAATAAATACTTTCGTTTTCTTAGCAGACAAAATAGCTCCAGTTTTTAGCCAAAAGCTAGTTAATCAAAAAAGAAATGGCCAATAAAAACATTTTCAAAATTAAAAAAATCAATAAAAATTAGAAAAAAACACAACTCTGATTCATTTCAACAAAATATAAATATTTATAGAAAATTTAAAATTAAAAAAACTTGCTACAAAACTATTTTATTTTTTTATTTTATTCATAATAAATTAAATAAAAAACTATGTAAGTAAGCGGCTTAAAAACGTCATTTACTATCAACCTTAGAAATATAATAATAAAAACTTGCATATTAGTAAGACAAGAAGCCTAAATATGTTGTCTATTTTTTTCTTATTGTTATAGTTTTTTCTCATTCTCTTGCTACTTTTCATAATTACACCGGGTATTAATGTCAGGGCGGAAAAAATTGTTTTGTTTGGCTTTTTGTTAACACTTGAAATTGTTAACATAGTGTTGGGGGGAAAATATATACAAAAAATATTTAATTACCTAGACTAAATAATAATAAATATGAGTATTTAAACATTAAAAGAAATTGTTAACATTTTAAAGTCTTTTTTAAGGCTTTTAGCACCTTCAGCAATTATGTTTTTGGTTCAACACTTAATCAATGACACAAACAAAATAATTCTAATGTTTTAAAAAACTTTGTTTTTTTAGAAAAACGATATAAAAATGATAAAGAAAAATATCTAACAAGTTTTTAAATAAAATGTTCAGCAACCCAGTAAAAGCTTGGTAATGGCATGTATTTACGTATGTAAATACTTTTCAATGGTAACAACATACTGTTACATTAAAATATACTAGTAACTACTTACTTTTAACCTGATATGTAATCAATTACTTGAGATAAGATTTCTGGAAATGTTACTCTTTGTTACTTTTTATCAATCGTACAAACACCAGAGTCTCTGGTGGAGTCGAACCCACGACATAAGGCGGACAGACCAGCTTGTCAACAAATCCATTGGGGTACTCCACACATACATGATAATTCATTTATGAAAAATTATAATTAAGTTGTTGAACTCTGAAATTTTAATATTTTAAATTGCTTATGTTATAAATAAATTTATAAAAATATCAGCTTATTTTTTCACACACAAAGAGAAAATATGGTGAATAACAACCATGTACTGTCATATTATGGTTGGATTTTATTGTTGTCTGTAAATTATATTATGGTTAGATGTAGCACCATAATATGTATGAATCACAATAAAAATATTGTTGATCTGCAACCATATTTTTGTTGTATATGTACTTGATTCATGTATACAGCAATAATATGGTGAAATCATAATAAAAATATTGTTGATATGCAACTATATTCTTTTTGTATATGTACTTTATTCATGTATACAGCAATAATATGTTTGATTCACAATAAAAATACTTACAGTCACGAGAAACAATTATTATAAATAAAAGCCAATTAATTTATCTTATGGTAGTTTTATTAAAATTAAGTATAATTTAGTTATGTAAAATAAACCACTTTTGTATAAAAAGATGGATATTACCATTGAATGATGAAGTCTAAGAAATCTCTGGAATACTTTTTTGCACTCCGAAGATAACCTATTTTGTAGTTTTCTTTGCCTATTATCCATTTAAAATATTTTCACCATCTGAAACACTTACGAAAAATATTTATTTCTAGTTTAATTTTAATTAAAATAATTAATTTTTAATAATAATTCACTTTTTTAAATATACATTCAGTATATTTTCTCATATATTTATAACACACCGACAGATAACTAACTCTATGTAAGAAGCACACTACACAGAACAAAAATGAGCAAGTATACTTATTGTCAAGTACTAATAATGTATATTGTTGCCAATTCGAAACAATCATTTTGTTATCAATTCAAAATTACAAACACAATAATATATTCAGGTATTGAAAATATTTTTTTTGCACATGGGATTTTAACAACAATAATATGGTTCTAATTTAAACATATTGCTTAACATGTTGTACCAACAATTTAACTGTAAATTGAGAACAAAAATTTAATTGCTTCAATAAAATTGCTTTTAAAATAAAATATATTCAACAATAACGATCTTTGCGATGAAAATAATATTGTTGGGGTAACCATATGGTAATGTAACTAGTTTCTATTCATTTTGATAATAATGACTTATGCAATACTTTGAAATTATTCAGTTAATGAATATATTCAAAGTAATTAGTTCTTGTAACGACATCTAAGTAATGGCTTTCTGAAATGCCTACCTGTAATAATATAGAGTAAGTAGTTGCCTCTATTGACATCACCGTGTTAAAATAATGAGTTATTCATCTAATATGTAAGTTGTAAAAAGGCGAGCTAAGTTTTTGCCAGAAATGTATTTTAAAAAAACTTCATATAATTTTGCCAAAATCCTCCATTTTCTAATCTAAAGTAATATATTTCTTAAATTTTAATCAAACTTTTTTTTTGCTGTCAGGTTGCATTACGATCGAATAATTTTAAATATCAAAGTTTTTTTTCAATATTAATCAAACTTTCTCAGTCATTTTGCTTCAATCCTCAACCTTTAAATTAATATTTTAAGACAAGTAAATTCTTAACTTTATTGTTCATTTTTAAACATTTTTTATTAGAGTTGGGCTAAAATCTAAAAAGATCTGACTCATTGATTTAATACTCATCAAACTTTTTTATATTTATTACCTTAAAATGTTAAAATTATTATTTTTATATATTATTTTTCTTCAAACATTCATCATTTTTAATAAACTTATCGAGAGCTCTTCTTTCAATTACGAACAAACTATTTTTCCTTTTTTTTTTTTTAATATTATAGGTTGCAAATCGTTATCTATATTTAGAATCAAACCACTATTGTCTGGAAAAAGGTTGCATCAGACATGGGGCAACTTATTTATACAAACTTCCACTTTAAGTCTGTTTCCGAAGTAAAGCTTTTTTTATAAGTTTTTATTTATGCTTCTATTTGTATTAATCCTCATCAAATTATATTTTTCCCCAAAATATGTAGCGTCCAATCCACATTAATTTGAATTAAATCTATGGAAGCATCAAATATCCTCTTCCAGTACCAATCAAACTTTTACTTGAGAGAAGTATGAATCTAAGATTAAGTGATTTTTTGTCTACTTTATTAAAGTCTTGAGTAATTTTAAATCGTTATCTGTATTTTTGATCAAACTACTACTGTCTCAAAAAAGTTTGTCAAACTTCGAACAACTTATTTATACTTCCAAATGAAAACAACTTCCAATATGAAGTTTTTTCTATACCGTTTTTATTTATAATTCTGTTTGTATTAAACTTTATCAAACTATATTGTTTCCTAAGTTATGTGGCCTGATCTTGCAGTCCCCATTAAAAATGCTTTGGCTTTGGCGAAAAATGCATCTAACATTGACTATTTCAACTTTCAAATCCTTGTTTCAAATTCCTATCGAAATAATATCTGAAATTGTATCAAACATTAATCAAAATCCTTATTTTTTTCAATACTTTCTGCTTTTAATTAAAATAAATTTACATCAAATCTAGATATGATATTTTCGTTACATCGAACCTCAATTCTATGCTTTTCTTTAATTCAAAAAAGGATCAAATTGAATCTGATCTACATATTAATGTTATAATGAAGAGTTTGAGAATTAAATATAAAATTTTGTAACAAAATAATTTTGTTTAAATTGAAATTGCTTTATTTTAGTTAAGATTAAACTGAAATTTGAACCAGTTAATGTTACATCAAAGCTGGACTTATTTTATCAAAATATAGAAGAGTATTTTCTAAAGTTATTATCAATTTTATTTCAAACTTATTATATTTCATTCAAACTTGCTTTAAACATCACTTCAAGCTTTAAATTTAAGTTAGGTTTTTGTAGGATTCGTTTCTTTCAAACATATGTACCTCAAACGAGGGTTAGTTTTTGAAGTATTTTTATCTAAAGTTACAGTTATTCATTAGTTGGTTTTAATTCTGCTCTACTTTAATACAAGTTAGTTGAGTCTCCTCAAACTTCCTCAGTTTGGATCTAACCATAGTCTGCAAATACTACAATTTTTTTTTATCACAGACTTGAAACAACTTATGTTGCACCTGAAATTAAAATTTTTGTTTTATTGTAAGTTTTAGAATTAAAATCTTGAATTATAATTATATACATCCAACTGTTAACGAACTAGATTTTGAATGAAGTTGTAAATGTTGCATTAAACTTCTTTTAGTTGCAGACGATTGAGAGAAGTATAAGAGGCTTCTCTTAATTGTGTTATAAAATCAACGTTAGTTAACAAAAGTATTTAACTATTGTCGA
The DNA here is from genome assembly GCA_951394005.1 of Protophormia terraenovae. Classification (NCBI taxonomy): domain Eukaryota; kingdom Metazoa; phylum Arthropoda; class Insecta; order Diptera; family Calliphoridae; genus Protophormia; species Protophormia terraenovae. The sequence goes on from OX596076.1 coordinate 1,739,117, forward strand.
ATAATTGCAAGTTTCATCAAACTTTATTTTGGTAAGCCCACTTTAGTTAAATATTGAAAAGGAAATATTTTTTCTCTGTGTAAATTTAATTTAGAGTCGAAGTTTATTTTGCAAATTCTTATTTTGGCACATAAATTCTGTTTAATAAATTTATTCATCCGGCAAATTTTGAGCATCCGTTGCGGCAGCATTTAAACATCTATAGCACCTTTTAGGCCAAAAATAATTTTATATTAAATTAAAAAAATAATAAATAAAATAAAAATCATATGACCTTTTAAGATAACAATATCTATTCTACAAAATTGATAGGTTCAGCCTTAAATGACCTTTAAAGTTGAATATAAATCCTACCTTTTGCCCTAAGAGTCTATTGAAAACTTAATAGATAGAATCAATAACATATAATTTTAGGTAAATAAATAAAACTTTACGCCTTCATATATCAGTCATTAGTGAAATATATTTTTTTGTTTGTTTTTACATCGATCGGATGTAATTAAAAAATATCCAATTTGAATATAGAAATTAAAATTAACATGACAACATATTGAAAATTAAAGCTTCGTTAAGCATTAAAGAAATCAATATTTGACGTGTGTCTGGGCTCATAATTTAAATTTTAAGTTTAAGTTTCATTAGAGCATAAACATCATGTCATTATAGAGACATGAGAGACATGTGGGTGTGGATATTTCTTTTTTTTTATGTTTTAATTTTAATTCATTGATAAACCAAATGACAGCTATGAAAATGTATATACAGACAATTAGGCAGCTTTAAAAAAATGCTTCCAATATTTATAAAAATAACCATATTTGGTTGTTAACATTAATAATTTATTAATACAAATATTAAGAATATTTATACTGATAATAAATTTCATGGTTTATATATGTTTTATTACCGAAAACACGAAAAAGAAGATTAATGTTTTCATTTAACATTTTTTTTCTTTTGCAAAATAACTTAAAAAATCTGTCATTTACGTTTAGACATAATTATGTTAGTGATATAAATTTTTATTATCAAAGGAATGTGGTTTTACTTCTTGCCTCACAAAAATATATGCCAACTTTACTATGTAACGCATCTTTTTGGAGACAGGGTTAAAAATAAAACAATTTTTTCGAATTTTTTTTTTTTTTATTATTAGAAAAATATCTTCAAAACATGTTTCCTTCTAGGCAGACTTTACTTACTGGTTCATTTGTGTTTTTAGTATGTCTGCCTGTAAATGACTAGTGGTTATTTTGTGGCAAATGTTGCAATTAGTTGGGGATTACGTTAGTACTTGCACCAGACTAACACATCATCATGCATGCATGATTGCCATAAATTTATTAAGCATTTTTTTTATACGACTGCATCAACTTTAGTCTTCTTCTGTTGACTTTAGAAAACATAAAATGCTGGGAAACTTGTTTTCTTATAAAGTATTTAACGTTTTGAGAAAAAAACTACATTTATTACAGAAAATAAATAAAATATTAAACACACAAATTACGCAAAAATTATTACTCAAGTTGGATGATGGAAAATATTTGTAAATAGTAGTTATAAATAATGTAAAATGAAAGTAGAGTCAGTTATAAAATATAAATCCCTTAAATTAAGCAAAATTAAGCAAAATTTACTATTCAAAGTCCTCAATTTTCATAAAAGTATTAACTCTTCAAAATAAGTAGCAGATTTTAAGAAGTAGTATTTTTCAAAAAAATTAAAATGTTCAGTTTTATTTAAAGTATTAATTTTCACAAGGAACTACCAATTTTTAAGAAAATAATTTCCAAAAATAAAACAATTTTGCACAAAATTAAAAAAATATTAAAAAAGTATCAATTTTATAAAAAGTAAATAAATGAATATTTCAAATAAAAATTATTTTCCAAGATTATTACCACATTTTTTAAACATTACCAATTTTTAAATAAGAACTGTTTATACCCTACACAACTATAGGTGGTTGGTGTATTATGTGTGTGTGCTGATGTTTTAACGTATAGAAAAAGTTATTCAATACCATCTTAAAGTATACCAGTCGACTCAGAATCACTTTTTAAATCCGTCCGTCTGGCTGGTTGTCTATGTAAACCTTGTGCATAAAGTACAGGCACGTGGGACTTTTTTGATACAAGGAAGAGGACTATTGAAATTGGTTGTGTTCGATCCATTATTTCACCTAACCCCCATACAAAATTCCCCCGGAATAGAGTTTCAACACTCAAGAATGGCTTAAGAATAAGAATATTTTAATGAAATTCAGTCGAAAGAAGTTTTGTACAAGTACCAATATTTGTACCAAATTTTATGAAGATAGGTACCAAACAAATAAACTATATTATAAAATCATTTGGTTTATAAAATATAAATTCTTAAATATACAATCATTCCGCAATCAAATTAAAATGAAAGCTGACATGCTCGATTTCAAGGAATTGATCTTGTACTTTTTTCCATAAGTTTATTTTTATAACTATAATATTTAATTTGAATAAAATTGTTTAATGATTTGGTATCGTATTTAATCCTTCATTTTGAATATACTAAATACATGATTTAAGTTTTGCACTAAATAAAAATAATTAACTATTGAAAATTTGAATTTTATTACTCTAAGTATGAAAAAAGTACTATTTAAAATTTATTTTGATACCAAAAATATTTTCTTTTTCCATCCCTGGCTCCAATTTTTAAAGAAATACAAAATTTTCCAAAAATTAAAAAAATTTCAATAAATCAACAAACAGAAAATTAAAAATAATAATTAAAAAAAGTACTATTATATTTGTGTTTAAGTACTAATTTCAAAAGAAGGACAAATTACACAGGTCGACAAAAAAAAAAAAATCCTTCAAAAAAAAAATATAAAAATAAAAAATATGTAGACTAGGTGGAATTCCGCATGCTAAACTCGAATCTGCTTTCAGTTTTTTTTCCATCAGGTCAGGATTTTTTTCCATCAGGAAAGCCGATTACTCGAGTATATTTGACTATTACTTGAGAACGGTATGCACGATTTATATAAATAATATACAAAGATATACGGAATGAAATTAGCTTGAAATCGCTCTACTATCAAATTTTTATCCGCTCAATAGTTTAGGAGATATTTCGAAAAAAGTGTCGAAAAAAATTGTTCATGCAAAATTCAAGATTTCTTTTTTTTACGAAAGCTTTTTTTTAAAGTGAAAATATCAAAAATATTTAAGTTTATCACCTTTATCTCAAAGCTGGCAAAACTAATTTTTTTCCAGTTAATATTTCTATAGTTATTCGGTAATTAGTAACGAAAATTTTAAAATTTATTTTTTTTTTTTGAAAAGTGGTTTGATCCATAACTCTGAAATTCTTGCGCAAAAGAAAAATATTGTTGATGTACCTTTAAGACAATTTTCGTATGCATCTTTTGATGTATCATTTATCAAAATCGTGTAAAGGGTTCTTGAGTTATAGCCTAAGTTTGACAAACCATTCTCGAATTTTATAGTGTGACCGCTGAAAAAAAAAATTAGTACCCGATAGAAAAAAAGTGAATGCAGATTCTTGTTTAACTCGTTGTTTCAAGAAAAAAAATATATATTTTTTTTTTGGCCACCACTGTATTTCTACTCAATTGTATGTAACATAGGTATTTTTACTTAAATGTGAATAAAATTTAGATTTCTGCATCAATTTTCAAGATACATGCCTTGTATTATTCACAGCATTACCAGCTTTAAGATAAAGATGATAAACTGTAACATTTTGGATGTTTTCATTTTTTAACAAAAATTTTAGTAACAAAAAAGTCTACATAAAAAAATTAAGTTCGGGGAATTTTTAAGATATTTTTAGTCCGCATATTTTGGTGTTGACCAGTGTTATCAATAATGAACCACTTTTCACAAAGAAGCACCAATTCTTCTAAAGGTATAAAGTTTCAAACACAGTACCCATTTATATAAAAAATTTTAATAAATAAAAGTACCAGGTTTTTACAAAAGTTCCACTGTGCCAAAATAAAAAGAAACGGTCCCCCAATAAAAATTTTTTTTTTTATAATTTTCTTAAAATAAGGTAAACTTTTTCTTTCATTAAAGACTAATCAGACTAATATAAAAATTAAGCAAAAAAAAAAATAATAATACACATAACACCTTTTTCTTAAATAAATTTTACTAAAGTTTTTACTGATTTTATCATACTTTGAACATATTTTTTATTCAACAATAAACAGCTTAAAAAAATTATTTAAATCTATAATTTTAAATTTTTTCTTAATAATTTCAACATTTAAATCATATTACCTCCACCTTATAATCAATTTAAAATTCCCTAAATAATTAACGGTTTAAAATTCCCTCAAACTGTTCTCATTATGACTTTAAAAATAATCTGTTCATTAACATAAAACACAAAATCCAGTGCATAATTTAAGGCGTATACATAATAACACGCATACTAAGCAAAATAAACAAAGTAATAAATAAAATAGAAAACAAACACAAAATATGAAAGCATACTTTAGGGTGTTAATAATAAGAAAAAAAATTTAATTAGTAACAGTTACATTACATGTTCATGAAACAACACCAAAAATATATCAGTTTTCCTAAAATTAAAGTTATTTCCTTTTAATTTTATTTTTAACTATAACAAAATTATTATGTTTTAATCTTATTTTAAGTCCATAAACCACCCACATTTTTAATATCCAATATCCTTTAAAGAAAAATAAAACCAAAAGTCAATATAAATTTCTTGCTTTCTTTTATATAAAGCCATATAACAATGTAAACCCCCCTGTTATTACAAGGATCTTATAAAAAAAAAAAAAAAAACAGACACTTAAAATGCAAAAACACAAAAGTATTGGCAAAAAGATTTTTATGCAATACAAAGGTTTTTTTTTCTACCATACCTTCAGCAAAGCTATAAGTATATTAAAAGCCTTAAGCCCACAAAATAAAGGGGTGGTTTTTTGTCGCCTAATACTTTAGCTTTAAGTATTATAGAAAAAATAACCGCAAGATATTGTCTTCCCCAAGAAAGAAAAAAATAGCTTTAAGTTAATATTCTAGGAAAATTCTAAAAATTTCTTTAGATAAACTTTAAATAAAAATTTCTTTGCCAAGTTTTGTGTTTTCTTTTTTAACTTAAAGAGACAATGTTGGCTACAAACAAGAACCCCCCACTTTTTTTTTTTTTTGCTTTATTAAGCTTTTAGCAAATAAAAATCGATATTTCGTCCAGACAAATATTAAAGGACTTTTTTATTTTTGTTGGGGGGTTTCTGTAATTTGTACAAATTATTTTATGTTTTCATAAAGAAAACATGTCGTGCGTGTTGTTTAACTTTAAGACATTTTTGTGTAAATATAAAAATAAATTGGCTATATTTTGATTTGGTAGGAGTTATACATAGTTTTTGAATAGACTAATTTATAATTATAATACTCTAGGGAATGATTAAAAGAAAATAGTTTTAAAGAACAAGAAAATTAGTTACGAAAAGATGTTTTTGGGTAGAAAAAAGAATTTGAAATTTAAGGAATAAAAATAGAGGTATTTTATAATAAAATCTATATTTTCCGTTTATAAAATAAAAAGAAATCTGGTGAAAACTAAGGAAAAATTTTAATTTTCAAAAATTATTCTAAGGAACTTTAAATATAACATTTAGAACAGAAGCTCCAGTCTTTAATATTTTCTACAGAATGAAAAACTATTCCATTCTATTTATTCTGCTTTTCTTAGCTTTATTACAAAAAGGTAAAAAAAGTAACATTTGGGAAAACAGGAAGTACCATTAATGGAAAATAGAAAAAGTAGTACTATTAAAAAAATTAAAAAAAAAAAAAAAAAAAATCTTAAAGAAAAAAAAAAAAACACCATAAGGAAGACAAATTAATACCAATATTCCCTTTTTTTGGATTCAGTTGCATTATTGCTAATTTTTATAAAAGTATCATTAAAAGAAGTCGATATTTTAAAGTTTTTTCGCCTTAAACCCCCGTTTTTCCAAAAAGTACCATTAGGGGGAAAGAAAAAGTAGTATTTAAGCTTTTCCAGATAAAATTATTTCTTGATGAAGTAGAAAAGCAAAAATGAAGCATTTGAAAAATATAAAAAGTATAATTTTTCCCCTTTTCGATATATTTGTAGCTCATTTCAATTGATTGTCATAAAAGGCCATATTTTCCAGTTTTGGACCACCTAAGTACGTGTTACTTCTTAATAGTAAAGTGGGATAAATAACAATTACTATTTACCACTCTTTTCTATTAAGTTCATAAGAAAAACTAAAAAAATGTATTATTTTAGATTAATTCATTTAGAATAAATAAAAAGTACCATCAGGAAAAAAGAAATGTACATTTAATGTTTTAGAGCAGTTGACAATAATAGTACATAAATATTTTATTTACCTTAGAAAATCCTTTTGAGCACTTTGACGTTTGAGTTACAAATAACAACCTGTAAAAAAAAAAAAAGTACCACCGATTAATAAAAAATATAAATATGTTTGCAAAACTAAAGATAAAAGTACCAATTGGTACTTTTTTGCCTAAAATATATTACATGCAATAGAAAAATAAATATTTCACTTTTAAAAATATTTCTAAAACCAGAATTAAAATATAGTGAAAAGGTCATTTTAGTACAAAGCACCAATTTACTATTTGTCCCTTAAAAGGTTTTTAATACATTATAAAAAAGTCCTAAAGTACCATATATCTCCTTTGTTTATTACTTAAGAATAGAAAATTAAGAAAGTTAATTAAATTTATTTTTGAATTTACTTGTTTAAACGTAATAAAGGACAATGCCAATATCCTCTTCTTAAGAAGATCCATAAAGTACCAGAACAAACAAAAGGTACTGATTTATCCCTTCAATTACAAAATATTTAAAATATTTAAAAAGTACCCAATAAATTTTTATGATTTAGAGGTGCGCTACTTTTACATTTAAATCTATATTTATTTTCGTCTGTTAGTTTATATAAAATTACCAAAATTTTGAATATTTATTTGGAAGCTAATAATCGTACATGTTTTATTTATTTTAAGAACAAATGAAGGACCCAAAGGGAACTTTTTTCATACCTAAATGTTTTGAAAAACGTACGAATTATTAGACAGTTTTTAATTTATATTTATCCCCTAAATGTTTGAATTATAAAAAGTACCAAATACTTGTACTTTTATTGAAGGGAAAACTTGTATCTTTAGCTTTTTTTTTCCATTTTCATTTGTTAAATTTATCAATGATGAATTTTGTAATTGAAAATAAGCTCTGTTTATATTTATAAAATATTTTTAGGTCGAAGACATTTAGTACTAAAGTACTTTTTATTAATTTATGTTAAAATCATTATATTGTTAACATTTTTATAATTTTATATATATTCAATTTTATTATATATTTCTATAAATTATGCTTCTATGGAAACACTACAATTTCATAAAACAAATTTGGTACTTATTATCTCGAAAAAGTACTTTATTTTTGTATAGCTTTTGTAACATTTCAAAAACTAAATCTTCCTTAAGCGAATAAATTATACAAATATTTATTTTTAGCTAAAATATGTGTATAAAAAAGTACTTTTTATTCTTACAATTCCCCTTTAAACCCCCCTTTTATTTAGATGTTTTATTTTTTTTTTTTTTTTTTTTAATTATTTATTAAACCCTGAACTTTTGTTAATTAAAATATAAAAGACTTAAAACTTTAAAACTTCTTTTTGAAGTTCATTATCGTTTTTAAAATAAAAAAAATAAAAAAAAACACAAAATCTCAAGTGTTTTTACTTAAGTGGGCTCTTAAAGGATTAGACATTCAAGAGCTCTTAAAAATACTAAAAAACATTTAGAGGGGTAAAAAATAATATTTAAAATATTTTCAATAACTATAATTTCCTCTTAATTAAATTCTTAAGAAATATGTACACATATAAGAAATTTTTCAAACTTAATGAAGCTTGAAATTAGAAAAAAAATATTATTTTATACATACGTTCATTTAAAATTCATTTATGACCCAAAAACAACTTTGGTTGAAGAACAAAAAAATTATGTCATATGCATGCATATTAAAAGTAAACGTTTGTTTTTATTTTCTGTTTTATGGCTTAATAGTTATAAAAGTTTTTTTTTTTCTTTTTTTGCTATAGAAGGGATGGGTCTAGAAAAAAGTTGGTGTTTTTTTACTGTTTACCTAGTTTTTTCCATAATTCTTTTTTGCTTAATTTTATAGCTATAAAAAGCCCGGCCCCTTACATACTCCCTCGTTGTAGCTTTTTAGTTATTCCAAAGAATTTTTTTTTTTTTTTTTTGTGAAAAACAACTTAACTCATCAACAAAATATTGATCCCTAGTTTTCATCAGTTTTTATTTTTTTTTTTTTAGAGTTTTTTAGTTTAAGAAAATGAGAAAAAGCTTAAAATCTAGAGCATATGGAGTAGGGGGGTTTTTAGTTGGGTTTATGAAAAATTATTATGTCATGCAGTGTTGTAATTTGTGCGTTAAGTACTAAAACCCATTTTAAATATAATAAACACTGAAAGAAAATAATGGTAAACTGTCACTTTTCAGTTACAAATGGCGCCAATATTATTGTCTTTTTAGTTGTTGGTTCTATAAAGTTAAACACACAGCCAGAGGAAGTGATGAGTAATTGTAACAAGATGAACTCATTTTTTTTTCTCTAGTATTTCTTTTTATTTAGTATTGAAAAGATGGAAATTATTATTATAACTCGTGTACATGACATAGTTAAAGTGGTATTTAAGATGAAATATGTTTATACAAAGAAAAAAGGTAAAATTTATATTTTTTTGTAATTGTTAGGAAACAGACTAAATTGTTTTTAGAAGTGATTAATTCAAAATAAGAATATTTTATAAATAAATTTATTGTAAATAATTGTAAGTACCATAGATTAACAACTAGATATTTATGTGAGAGAAATTGTCAGAAACCTAATTCAAACAAAAACAAAATACATGTAGTCACATATATTTTGTTTTTGTATTTTCAAAAAAATTAGTAAATTTTTTGAAAATTTAGTATAGGGTGGCTCTCACATAAACTTCTAGTTCTATTCTATGGTAAGTACTTTAACTAATATGTATAATTAATACTTGGCAGCACTTTTGTCATAACAATTACCTTGACATAATTTAAAGCATTGAAAGGTAATTTTGTCAGCACTGACTTGAATTTCTATTTTTATTGTGAAAATTTTATAGGATATCTGTTTTGTACAAAATGTACTAAAAGTAACAAAAAAGTACCTATTTTATCCTGTTTAGCTGCTAAGAAGTTAAATTTTTATTGAGAAAACACAAAACAAAATATCAAAAGTACAATTTTTATGCCCCAAAGTAACAAATTAATTTAAGTACCAATTGCATTTTTTATATGGTTAAGAGAGTATCTATTTAAAATTTTGTAGCCAAATTTATCTAAGAAATGCAAGTATAAATGTAGTACTAGAAAATATCAAAAAGGTGTCATTTAATGATCGCAAAAAATACCAAATAGGTTTTCATATCCGTCACCAAAGTTCTAATTTTTAGAACTGTCCGTCTGTCCATCAAGCCAATTGAAAATTATTAAAGTCAGTCCTAAAATGGAGGAAATATCGCAAAAAAGTCAGTGTATTTTTGTGTTATCAGACTTTTTGAAAGCCCCATATCAGACTGTTTATTTGTGTCAGAAATTTTGTCTAAAAAAATTATAGAAAAAAAAGTCGCCAAAATGAAGAAAAAAAAGCAAAGTGCAAAAAATCGACAATGGGATAAAAATATTGGCAATCTATAATAATTTATTGCCAACCAATAAACATTTTTTTTTGTAAAACAAAGCCGCCAAAACTATTGAAATAAACCGACGACGAAAAAATAAAGTAATCGTCAAAAAGAAAAAAATCGCAAAAATGTAAAAGAAAACGCCACAATGAGAAAAAAGTTGCCAAACAATTAAAATCGGAAATTAAATCTTCAAAAGAAGAAAAATAAATAAATAATAAAAAAATAACAAAAATTTCAGAAAAAAATATAGTAATTTAAAAAATCGTGTAAATAAAAAAAAAAATAAAAAAACACACTTTGTAAGATTTATATAAAACAGTTTATTTCTTTCTCAAATTTTTTTCAGAAAAAATCGCAAAAATGACACAAAAAAAATAAATTAAAAAAAAAAATCGTAAAAAAGTGCGAAACAATAAAAAAAATTCTAAACAATAATAGCTTAAATAAGGATAAAATCGCAAAAAAAAAAAATAATAATATATAAATAATGTTATATTCGGCTCCGCCGAATCTATATGCCCACCATCAACTTTTTAAAATTTTACGTTATATGGAAGGTGGGCAGTCAATAAACAATTTTTCTGTAAAACAAACCCGCTAAAAAAACGAGAAAATACCAAAAAATAAAAATAAAAAAACGCCAAAACGAATTAATTGCGTTTTAAGAATTTATAGTTTTCTTTATCAAAATTTTTTATTTAAGCGTCCTATAAAGTTGTTCGTAAAAACGTTTGGCTCCCATTTTTTTCCACTTTACTTTGAATACCCTTAATATTTAATTCAATCTACAAAGTTTCTTTAATTACCCACCTTTTTTTGCCTTAAAATAAATCATTAATATGAAATTCATAAATTTCCCATGCACACTCAACCTATTGCAAATGAATCTAAGAAAATTTATGGCGAATTGAAATTCAATATGCAAAAGTGACGACGTTTTATTTCCTTTTAGCATGCCATTAGACACTTAAGTAACAAACACTATATAAATTGCAAATAAATAACAAATAACAAACATTAGATAAATTTCTAATACTTCAATTACCAAGTAAATTCTGGCAAATAAAGAAAATAAATTTCATAAAAGAAAAAACTTCTCATACTAGAAAATACTTTTCAAGTTTACAATTAAGCATATCACCGGCAACAATTGGGACTTAAGGAGAGGCTATGAAAATAAAAAACTATAGAAATATTGTAATATGAATATGTAAGAACAATCATAAAATATGTATGTATGTTCGTGAATGTAATATCTCACTACAAGTGAGTACAAGCAGACATTTCTAAGTCATGTAATAACTTTCGTCATGTCATGTGAAAAAAAAAACTAAAATAGTAATAAAAATAGCAACTAAAAAAAAAGAAAATAAAACTTTCATATAAAAAAATCCTTTAAAGCATATGCCAAAGTATGCACATTGCCTTTAAATACTAACATTGGCGCTGCTTTCAGCCAACAACGTCAACGTATAAGGGGGCCTGGTATTTTTAAGTCATATTAAGACTACATAGTCATGTATGTTTTGCTATGAAGCTCTGTCATGGTCATTAAAAATTTTTGTTACAATCCATGTGTATTTTATTTATTTCTTCTATATATTTTTTTCGCTATACCACATATTTTTTGAACAAAAGTTGTTTGGAAAAAGAATAAAATACTTACAATCCAGAAGATGAAAGATGATTTTCAATAGTATGAAATTTATACTTGAAAAATTGTTCCACTCGAAGTGGAATTAAAATGGATGGATGGGGTAACTAAAAATAACTTTAAATAGCGGTTTATTTTATATGAAAATTCCAAAGATAGATTTTTGCTTAAGATTAGAAAATCATGTAAAAAAATGTAGAAATTGACTTAAATATCAATATCAAAGAAATATGTTAAAGGAAAAAAGAAAAGTTTTCATATTTTTCTTTTTGTTAACTGATCTCAATTGTTTAGTTTCAATTTATCTTTGGGGTTGTCATAAAAATGTGACAGTTTTGTTCTGACAAGTGATGAATTTTCTTTAATTTTGTTAGAAGATTAAAGGAAAAAGTTTTTATTAAGAAAATTTCTTTTGGGAGTTATTTACTTTTTTATGATTTGAAGTTATTTGATCTGTAAGTGGAATTTAACTAAAACTAATATAGAAAACAATTGAAACCAAATTAGTTATGAAAACTAAAATTAATCTGGAACGAATTGGAATTGAACTAGAGCTGGTGCGGAACTGAAATATAACTGATGTAAAATTGAACTAAAACAGATGTATAAAAAAACTGGGACTGAAGTAGAACTAAAAGATATATTTAGATATTGACTTAAACTAGAACTGAATTAAAACTGAACTAGAAATACCGTAGAATTGAACTACTACATAACTAGAGCTGAACTGGAACAGAAATGGAGCTGAAATCGAACTGAACTTGATCAGAACTTGAACTGTTGTAGAACTTAACTAGAACAAAACTAGAACTAAATTAGAACTGAACCAGAACTGAAGGCGAACTAAACTAGAACTGAAAGTATAAAATAGAACAGAACTAGAACTGAAATAGAACTGAACTGGAAATGAACTGAAATTAAATTAGAACTGAACTAAAACCGAAGTAGATCTGAACTAGATCTGAACTAGAACTGAACTAAAATTAAACTAGAACTGAACTAAAATTGAACTAGAACTGAACTAAAACTGAACTAGAATTGAACTAGAACTGAACTTGTACTAGAACTGAAGTAGAACTGAACTGAAATTGAACTAGAACTGTATTAGAACTGAACTTGCACTGAACCAGAATTGAATTAGGACTGAACTAGATCTGAACTGAAACTGACCTAGAACTGAACTAAAATTGAACTAGAACTGAACTAGAACTGAACTAGAACTGAACTAGAACTGAACTAGAACTGAACTAGAACTGAACTAGAACTGAACTAGAACTGAACTAGAACTGAACTAGAACTGAACTAGAGCTGAACTAGAACTGAACTAGAAATGAACTAGAAATGAACTAGAACTGAACTAGAACTGAACTAGAACTGAACTAGAACTGAACTAGAACTGAACTAGAACTGAACTAGAACTGAACTAGAACTGAACTAGAACGGAGCTAGAACTGAACTAGAACTGAACTAGAACTGAACTAAAACTGAACTAGAATTGAACTAGAACTGAACTAGAACTGAACTAGGACTGAACTAGAACTAAACTAGAACTGAACTAGAACTGAACTAGAACTGAACTAGAACTGAACTAGAACTGAACTAGGACTGAACTAGAACGGAACAAGAACTAAGCTAGAACCATAGATTATTCATATAGATATGAAGTTTAAAAAAAACTCAATCTAAAAATAATACTCGAAAAGGCACACGTGCTACAATTGTTTTTGCTTTCATTGAAAAATTTTACTAACACGTTCTTAGACTTATGTTTTTTTGACAACCGACTTAGGTTTTTGACAATAGAGCTTCATATCTATGTTAAACTATGGCTAGAACTGAACTAGAACGTAACAAGAACTGAACTGGAACTAAATTATAAACTGTAATAGAACTTTTCTAGAAACTAAACCAGAACAGAATTTGAACTAAAATATTATATTTAAAATTAATTAGTATTCAATCAGTGATCTCATCCCAATATATTTTCCTTAATAAAATCGCCTGAACTACTTTTTACTCAAGTCCTTAGTAAATATTACTTTTTTTCCTTTTACCTAAAAAGAGCACTTTACATTTTATTTAATTTACAATCAAGAGTTCTCTAAGGGTTAATTAAGCAAAAATATGTCAACCTACCCTACAACAAATAAACTTGTTGTTGTATGTTGTACAAAATAAAACTTGCAACATATTTATGTAAATGTAAGTTAAATATTATAATTGAAGATTACAGTAGCGAAATAAAATATTCTGTAGCAATTTACTGTTACAGTGGCAATAAAATATTTATAGAACAAATTTAAATGTTTACCACCACAATTATACTTAGCAAAAGATTTTTAAAAAAAAACAGGGAGAGAAAAGAAGGATGTAAAAACCTTTTTTTTTTTGATTTGAAATTCTCAAATATTACATTTGGTGTTAAATAGTTAAAGTAAATTTTTTAAAATGCATACATTTTTTTTTTTTTGCTTAACTTATTTAAGAGGAAAATACATATGCTGACATTTTAAGGGAGGATTGCAACTGCATAGTAGGATATAAAGGTTTTATAATGTAAACACAATTAAAGCGTCAAGTCACAAAATACTGTTAAGAAAAAAATATTTTATTTGTTAAATAGTTTTGTCGCTTAACGCCTGCATTCTGTTTTAACTTTTGTATACTAACAAATAGTAACTTTTTCTATTTATTTGGAAATAATAAAAAGAAAAGAAAAAAATATTTATTTACATTTACGTTTATTCAAGTTAGGTTATGTAAAAATAGCTAGAGCATAAATATTTATATATTCAACATAAAGGTCATTGCTTTCGTCCTGGAAACATATGTATGTATATTTTTATCTAATGTAACATTTGCTGATATTGCTTTATGCATCCTTTATTTCCACAGGGTTAAAACCTTCAAACCATTTTCCAAACATTTCCCTCAAAACACTTTGCATTACAATTGCCTTTAGATGGATGTAATAAGAGAGGAGTTGGTTGCATTTGTAATGTTACAGGAAATTTTACTCTGGATTGCTTTGTGTTTCATAGCAATCAACCCGGGTTGTTCAACTTTTATTATGTGTAGAGAGGAGGATGGTTGGTTGGATGGTGTTAATGATGATGATAATAATGTGGCAAGATACGCAATTCTATGCCCTTTAGATGTGGGTGTTATGCCGAAAGGCATGATTAAGTGGTTTCGTCTTTATAATTATATGCTTTAATTTTTTTTGCTTTTCTTTTTTTCACATTTTCTTTTCAAGGCAAAAAAATAGTCTGCTATGTAAACGTCTTTTCTGTTTAAGTTTCTTTATTTCAGTTTAATCTCTTATACAGCCCAACAAAAAAAAAGCTCTTCATTTTGACTTGAAGTTTATTATTTTTTATACAATTGTTTGAATTGTGTTTTATTTAGCTTATTGTGCAAAATAAAAACAAAACAGTAATAATAAGAAGAAAAGCATAAGGAACATATAAACATTTTTTTTTTTTTTTGTTATTCTGTTTGTCGTCTTCCAGATGCAGATAACACTATTCACCAGCTGTCTTGCCCTTAAATGACTCTGCTTTTGTTAAATCAATTGCAAATATACTGTAAATTTAAGATAAATATTTAATTTATTTTTTTTTTATGTGCAAAAAGATAGTAAATTTGTTTTATAATGAACAAAAGAGGAAACAATTTTATTTTATTTTTTATAAAAAAATTCAGTTTCTTATCAAATTTCGGAAATATTTATTCTGGTTCATGTTTGTAACCTAATTAACAAAAAAAATACAGTGGTGGCCACGAATTTAAGACACGACATGTAACGAACTAAGTTGTGATAATTATTACAACCCTGCAATATAAAATTAGATTTTGTTAATTTTTCAGTGTACCCTGTAATGTTAAGATCAATTACCGTTATTTGGTTTTGTTTGTGTATACATTTTGTTGCTGTTTTTATTATATTTTCGTAAAAACGTGCTTTTGAAGCTGGTCACGAATTTAAAACATATAAGAAATATTTGGTTTTTAAGTGATTTTTTGGTGTTTTTTGAAGCTAAAAGGTAAGTAATGAATGTTTTATTCCATTTAATGTTAGAATACATCAAAATATTTAGTTAGAAATGGCCAGAGGTACTTGGAGTTCGGATGCCGAGCGAAAATTGATCCAACAAATGAATACTGATGGAAAAACAGTAATGGAAATTTCCAAGCTACTAAAATGTTCCAGATCCAAGATTTACAATGCACTGGAACACATCAAGCAACATGGCACTACCAAAAATGTCAAACAGCACCCTAGAGCCCGAAAAACTACACCCAGGGAGGATAGCTTAATTTATAAATCAGCTGCTAAAGATCCTTTCAAGAGCTCAAGTAAAATTAAAAATGAGATTTCATCGGATTTTGGTATTAATATATCGTCCAGGACAATAAGAAGACGTCTGAATGAGAAGAACTTACGTGGGTGTATTGCACAACGTAAACCACTTGTGTCAAAAAAAAATATTAAATCCCGACTAGCGTTTTCAAGAGAAAATCTCAATAAGCCGATGACATTTTGGAAAAATATACTTTGGAGCGACGAGTCGAAGTTTTGTCGCTTTGGTTCTGATGGAAAACAGTACGTATGGCGTCCTCCAAACCTGGAGCATCACCCAAAGTACACCCTTAAAACGGTTAAGCATGGTGGTGGAAATGTCATGGTGTGGGCAGCATTTTCCTGGCATGGTGTAGGTCCCATTCAGAAGATTATCAATAAAATGGACCAGCATATTTACAAAAACATACTGACAAGCATCATGATACCATTCGCTGAAGACAACATGCCTCTAATGTGGAAATTTATGCATGATAATGACCCTAAGCACACTTCACGCCTAGTGAAGAGTTGCTTAGAGGAAAATAATATCACAGTTCTGAAATGGCCAGCTCAATCCCCGGATCTCAATCCAATTGAGAACTTGTGGAATGATGTTGAGGAGCATGTACGAGCAGTAAAGCCAAAAAATTTGACTGATTTATGGGAAGAAATTCAAAAGGCTTGGTATGCCATTCCAAAGGAGCGCTGTATGGCCTTAGTTGAAAGTTTACCCAGAAGATGCGCTGCTGTGATTCAAAATAAAGGATTTCCCACCAAATACTAATATTGTTTTATGAAGCTGAGCTTTACTTTTGTGAATTAACTTTTATTTTGCCTATGTCCTAAATTCATGACCAGGCTTAAACTTGTATTAATCTGTATAATATGTAAATAAAAATTGGAAACTAAATATAGGTAACAAACTATTGTTGATTTTTTTTCATAACATTACTAGGATCTTTAAAAAATAACATGGATCTAAAATTTGTTCGATAAGATGTAAAAATTATCAGAAATATATAAGTGAAATGTCGTGTCTTAAATTCGTGGCCACCACTGTAAGTGAAATGTCGTGTCTTAAATTCGTGGCCACCACTGTATATATAACGGAAATTTTGTGTTTTTTTTACACACAAAATTAAAATATTAATTTTTGCTTAATTTTCGTAATGTTTCAACATTTTCGAAATTAAGTTCGAATTTTCGAAATTTTCTAAAATCACTGAAAATTTATTTAATTGAGATATTTGATCATAAAATTGTAATTTCTGATCCATTTTGTTATGCTCGAAATTAAATTTTAAAGTTCGAACTAGAGAAACGTTATGAAAATTATTATATTAAACTGTTTGAAACATAAAAAAGTATAATTTTAAAAAATTTGGACCACGAGATAAATTTTTATTAACTTCAAAACCACTGATATTCTCTTTAAATATTTTGAAATACACAATTGCACAATTTTTTTTAGAAATAAACATACAAATTTGAATTAGGCAATATAAGATATGTTTAAATTTATAAAAAATGTGACATTTGTAATGTTTCGAATTTAAGTTAAAATGTTTAAAATTGTGTTTAAATGCTTAAAAATAAAAACATTTTTAAATTTTTGGTAAATTTAATCATGTTAACATTTTTCGATATTAAGTTCGAATTTTCGAAATTATTAAAATGAACCAAAAATCACTAATGTTTTATTTAATTTGGATATTTAATAATAAATTTTAAATTTCTGACAAATTTTGTTATGTTCGAAAAAATTATGAAATAAATTTCAAACTTCGATTAAAGAAAATATTGAATTATTAAGGATTTTTAAATTTTTTAATATAAATTTATGTTTAATTTATCAAACATATTGAATTTTCTTCACTTAGACCAATGTTTATCATGTTCGAAAATTTTCGAAATTAATTTATTTAAATTTTTCATGAGTTTTAACTGTTTTTAACAAATTTTATGGTTGAATTTATGATAAATATTAAAATATTTTCACTAAAAAAAAATTATGTTCGAAAAATTTCAGATATTATTTAATTGGAATATTTAATGATAAATTTGAAAATTTTGATCAATTTTATTATGTTTGAAAAAAATTTTGAAATAATTTTCAAACTACGATTTAAGAAAAAGTTTTAAAAAGAAAGAATTTTTCATTTTTTTTTTTTTTTTCTTTTAATATAAATTTATATTTTATTTATCAAATATGTTGAATTTTCTTCACTTAGACCAAATTTTATCATGTTCGAAAATTTTCGAAATTAATTTAGAGTTTTAAAATCAATTGATTTAAATTCTTAATGAGTTTTAACAACTTTTAACAAATTTAAGGTTGAATTTATAAAAAAAAATTTTTTTCACTAAAAATAAATTTTATTATGTTCGAAAATTTTCGAAATTAATATTGAATTTTTGAAATAATTAAACATTATCCAAAAATTACAGATAATTATTTTTTTAACATAAGTGTTCAATTTCTGATCAATATGGTTTTGTTCAAAAATTTTCATAGTTAAAAATTTGAAGTTTTCGAAAAAGTAAAAAGCAAAAAAATTATGATTTGTTTACATTTTTTTTTTTTTTTAAATATTGTTTTTATTTATCTTTTTGTGTTAAAATTTTCATTAAGACCAATTTTTGTTAATTTTCGAAATTTTTCGAAATTGTTGAAAAATATAAAAAACATTAAAATTTAATAATTGTCAAAAATATAAAAACTGACATTTTTTTACCAAATTTTGTTAGTTCGAAAATTTTTAAAAATTAGAATTAGGGAAGTATTTTCGAAACTTAATTGGAGTTTTGGAAATTGTTAAAAAAGACCAAAAGCACTTTTATTTTATTTAGTTATTTAAAAAATATAAAAATTCAATTAAAGGAAAAATTGATAAATTCTAATTAAATTTAAAACAATATAAATTTTTTTTGTCGCTAAATTATATTTGAACTTTAAAAACGACTTAATTAGATGTTTAAATATATATAAAAAAAAACTTAATTATAAGCTTCGAAATTTTTTTAATTATTCAAAACAATTTTGAAAACGTGTTTTTAAATTCAAATAATTTTGCGGAAATTGTTTAATTTAAAACAAGTATATTTGCTGCTACTTTCAAATAAATAAAAAAATATTTATTTATATTTAAAACATTTTAAATGTTAGATTTATTGCTTGATATAAATAATTAAATCCTCTATAAATATTTATTTATTTTATTTTTTTTAAATTCTTAGAAAATTAAAATAATAATAAATCAACAGGCAACCGCAAAGGAACTTAACTAAATTTAGCAAATATTTTTGAACATTAACTCTACTATTAAACAAAGAATTTATAAAAATTTAAATTTCTTGTTATTTTATTTAATCTCTCCTAAATCTTTTATCTTTCATGGGAATTTATTGAAAATAAAAACAAAAAATTACTTAACACCTAATATAGAAACAAGTCCACTCAACTGAGAGCAGCTGTTACAATGACCATAATCTAAATATGTAGTATATCCCCACAATATAAAACTTTAATCCAAAAGAATTATTTTTTCTTCTAATGGAGCAAAAAAAATTCTATTCTATTTAACTATAAAGAGAAAACCCCAAAGTGTATTATAGCATTTTAACTTAAAACAAGATCTAATCACTTATGAATGAGTAACCGTTAAATTTGTTAAGTATTTTTAAATGTTTATTTTATTTTATCTATCTTTTGTATTTTTTTGTATTGTTCTATCTCCAAAAGGTAATAAATATTTATAACATGTGGAGTCTGAAACAAATGTTATAAAAAAAAAACAACAAAAATGTTCTAAAGAATAGAATACTTTAAAGTGAGGAGACCCACATTTAAAACCACTTTTGTTTAAAATAAAACAAAATGACATTTGAAAAGACCTCCTCAGACAATAATTTGTAAAAAAAAAATTTAACAATAAAAACGATTAATTTTATGACTGCATAACTTTAAAATAAATTAAAATTCCTGTTTTATACAATTTTTATAACTGGACTATAAAAAAAAACAAATTGAATAATGATATATAGAAGAATTAGTTAACATAGATCTTAAGATTGACCTTGTTAATTTGATAAATTTCCGCAAATTTTTGATAAAAGAGAAAGAAAGGGAAGTTTTCTATTGAAGCTTGTTTTATAATGGGATAATTTTTGAAAATTAAATTTAGAAACATAAATTTTATATTAATAAAATCAAGGTCATTTAAAGAAGATAATATTAAATATAAGAACAATTAATAATATACCTGTACAGATTCCATTCCAATTTAAACATTTTAAGTTTCAGACAAGCTACCTTAGTGTCTCTTTGTAGTCTATAAGGGTGACAATTATGTTCCCATTAGAACATAAGCTATTGTTATAAGATATTTTAATATAAAAATATAAATATATAATATAAATATAATATAAATCTTCGTAAGAACTTCCTTTCAAATATTATAATACTATTATAGACCCTCTACTCTCTAGATTACTTAGTACCAAAAAAGTAGTGACTTGATTTAATATTTTGAAGTAAACTTTTAAAAAGTGTTTTTTTTTTATAATTTTTTTTCCTAAAATAGCAATAAACTAACAAGTTTTTTCCCCGTTTTAACTCAAATATAAATAAAAATCAATATTATATTAATGTTTCCAATTAGCTGACAATTAAATGACGTGTTAAAATCGTATGCTTAAGCTTTATAATAAAATACACATATATTGATTTAATCCCCCCTCTTCGTTGTTTCTCAATAAAAATTCATTTACATGACAATTTTGTATAATTAAAACTAAGAAAAAAGTCATAATAAAAACTGAGAAATTAAACTGTCAACACTTGAGTCATATTAAATGAAATCCATGGAAAAACACACATATTTTTCTATAATTGTCTGATGTTTATAATGATATTTGTAAATTCGTATTACGAATAGATGAAAACACATGGCACGTGCCTTACAAAAGTCTTTACAACACAAAAAGAAATGAAAATTGTAAATACGTCGTACATTTTTTTTTAGCTTTTCCTGTGTCAATTCTCATAAAATTTAATATAGAACTACTAAAGTAGACTAACTATTTATATGGTTATATATAGTCAAAAACTTTATTGAAAACACACACAAAAAATTGAGAGTATTTTGTTCAGGTCATGTTTTTTTGTGTATCAGGTTAAAATAAAATTTCGTTGTTATTTATAAAAACATTTTTTTTAATGTGTTTCTTGTTTCCCGAAAAAAATCCCTTATTTTTCTTTGTTTCTTTTCCCCCTAGAAAAAGAAATTAAAGTTTTCTTTTTTTTTCCATTTTGGTGTTTTAAAATTAATTTTTGTTGAATTGTTTTGTTGGTTACTCATTGACAACCCCACAAAACATGCATTTATCATTAGTGACAGTCATTTTGTTGTTATTGCTTTTTTTGTTTTTTGGGAATATATTTCGTCTGACAGACAGCCAGACTTATGAGAATTGTTATTCCTTAATTTATCCCCTAAATTTATTAAACAGAAAGTTTTTATTTTTTATTTGGGAAAAGAATTTTTGTTTTAAAAAAATATTTTCAATATTAAAAGCAGATATAGTAGAGGTATTCACCGACAATAAAAATTAAATATTATTTGATAATATCGAAACTTTTCGAATATTTAAAACAAGATGATTTTAATATAAAAATTCATATTTTTGATAAATATGAACAGAATTTATTTTTGAGCCATTTTTCAAATTTTTTAAATTCAAACCTAATTTCGAAACTTTTCGAATATGACAAACAAGGTGGTGTTAACGTTAATATTCATATTTTTAATTTTACCTTTTTATACAATTTAATTTTAAAATTTTTTATACTTTTTTTGCCACTTTTCATATTTTTGAAAATTTGAACTTTATTTCGAATATTGTAAAAATTTTATAAAAGTGTAAAAGTAAAATTTTTAATACATTTAATTACTACTTACGTATAAAATAGTAATAAAAAATCACTGTATGAAATTTTTCTTTATTCGAAAACAAAAAATTAATTTCGAAAAATTTTCCAACATAAAAAATTGTGTAAAAATCAATTGTTAACTCTTCAAATATATAATGCGTATATATATATAATATAGATTGTTTGGCCTTTGAAAATTTTTAGGTTTTTTTTACTTACTTATAGTATATTTTAAAATTCGAAATAAATTTCGAAAATTTTCGAACATGTCAAAAAGTGGTCCCAACATGATGTTTTTTATATATTTAAACATAATTTACATTTTAATTAGTAATTAATCAAAAATTTCTTTATTTTTTTTTTTCTCTTTCGAACATTTTATTAAATTTCGAAAATTTTCGAATATAACAAAATAGTCTAAAATTTGAAATTCTTATATTTAATATATTTCAAATTAATTTTAAGATTTTTTTAAATTATTTTTTGTAATTCGAAATTAATTTCGAAAATTTTCGAACATGACAAAAATGGTCCCAAAGTGATTTTTTTAAATAATTTTTATTGCAATTTGAAAATCATAATTTCTTGAGAATTTTTGAATGGTATTTCTTATTTTTAACACTAAACTTAATATCGAAAATTTTCGAACATTCGAAAAAATAATCTAATGGCGAAAATATTTATATTTCTTAAGCATTGAATTACAATTTAAGTGAAACATAATGATTTTAAGAATTTTCGAACTTTAAAATTAATAAAAAAAAAAAAAAAATAATTTCGAAAATTCTCGATTACAACGAAAACGACATGAAAATTTAAAGTTGTATATCTTTTATGTACTTAAATGCATATATAAGTTATTTTTGCTACTTTAAGTTTTTTCGAAAATTCTTTCTTAATTTCGATTATTTTCGAAAATAAAATTTTCTAAAGACTAAAATACTTAAATTTGTAATGTAATAAATTTGTTTACGTTTTTAACTCTTTTTGAAATAATTCGAAAATTTTCGAACATATAAAAAATCTCCTAATATTAAATTGTTTATAAATTTTTTAAAAATTTATATATTAAATATATAGTTTTTTGTAATGTTTCATATTTTCGAAAATTCAAACTTTATTTCGAATTTTTTTGAATTTAACAAAAAGTTGTCTAAATATGAAAATTATAATGAAACATGAAATTTTTTTCGTCATCGTTTCCTTTCCGGTTTATTTTTTTAAGTGAGTACCCTTAATATTATTGTTCAATTGAGTAAAAAACCTCATAAAAATTAATATAAATAAATGTTTTTTTTTTTTTTTTATCATTTCTTATCTATTGATTCTTCATAAGAATTTAGTTTTTTATTTTTTGGGGCATTTCAAATTCTTGTGTATATTTTTTAGCAGTTTTTTTTCTTCTTAAGTGCTTTGTAATGTCTACAAAAATCTTTATTCATGACTTTTTTTATTTTTTTTTTATAGTTAACTGAAAATTAATTAAATGTCTTTTTTTATTAAAAGCGTAAAAACTACAAATAGAAACACAAGTTTTTCTTTAATTAAAAGTTGTGGCTGCTGTCTGTCCCTAGTTATTTAACTTAAAGGTTGCCTTGTTGCTTGCCCTCTTAATTAAAATATCAATTTTTATCGAACTATTTATGGTCATTTTTGTAATTTTCAATTAAATGATTTCACTCAACTGTAATATTTAAAAAAAGTAGAAATATAAAAATGTGAATAAAAAAAAAAAAAATAAAATGTGTCAGCAATTACAAAAAATTCTTTAAAAAAACAACTTAATAATCTTTAGGAGTAAAAATAAAAATGAAGACTTAATTATAGCTTAAAATAAATCATAATAATATGAAGCTTATTTAAGATTCATTGGGAATGAAAGTGAAGACATTTCATTAAAAAATAAAAGATAAATTAAGAATAAACTGAAGTTAATTTTTTGTATTCTTCAAAAGATTGATATTGCTTTTATTATAGTCTTGTCTATTTTATGGTTTCTATTATCTTTTAATTATTTCCTTTTAATGTTATTTTTATAGTTATGTATAAATACTAGTAAGTTGAAAATTAACCTTCTCATTTAATGCGGTTTAAAACCACATTGATCAAATTATCTTAACGGAATTAGCAATAATACTTAGTAAGGTACATTACTCGTTAACTATTCAAAAATAGAAGAGCTACATATGACTTGCTATAAATGAGAGGAGAAGGCATCCCTTTATAACAGAACCGACCATAGATTAACTGTCAAAAAAATATATTTATTCTCTTAAATAATATATAAAAGCAATTCAAACAAAATATTCCGTGGTCAATTGCCGAGGTAATAGATTACTGGTAGTGAAGTATCAAGCTCCTAAGCTGAAATGTAAACAAGATTGAACTAATGAAACTATAGTTAATTAGCGATGGTAACTGACAATTGCTCTGATAATAGTTTTCTAACGTTAAACCTCTAGTTGAAATATAAAAAATCAAGTGACTACTCCCTAGATTACTTAAAGGTAGTATAACACTATATCTAATAATTTAAATAATAGTTTCTAATTTATTTAATAAGCTATACTTCCCTTTCTCTTTGTTAAGTACAAATGTCTATTTAATATCCTAACATTTAAACTTCAATACATACAATTACTTAAATAAATCTATTAACAAAAAGAAAAAGCAACTAAAATTCAATTGTTGACAATTTGTAACTAGGAAATAAATGTACCTACAAAAAAAAACAACTATTAATAAAGTACCTACTTATTTTGCCCCCTTCCCAATACTATACTTTAAAAAATAGGTCTTTTCACTCAAAAGAGTTTAACTTATTGCAAGCAGCCATATATAAACATCAACTAATTGCAGTTGTAATAATATTGACGGGTGAGCAAGCACTTGTACTAATAAAAAAGTTTAAGTACTTGTATTTTTAGTTCAGTGTAAACAGCAGCAGCAGTAGTAAGTAGAAAAAAAAATAAAAATAAACTACATATTGAAGTGCTGCTACTTCCGTACTTTTAGAGTTAATTAAATTTGCACTTGTTTTTGCTTTTTTTATTATTTTCTCTTCTTTTCTGTTTCTGTTTAATCTTAACAGTCAAATGTTGTAGTTGTTAAAACATTATCAGCTTAAGCAAAAGTATTTAGCAAAAAAATGTTTGCTCAACAATCTCATGTTGAAAACTGAAATAATTTAGCGACACTATAGAAACGAAAAAATATATAATAATTCAAATATTGTAACAAAAGAATGTGATTTGTGAAGAATACAAATCACTTGCATTGTTTGTTTACATTACGACAATAAAAACAATTTAATATGCATATAAAATTAAGGGTATTCACAGTTTAAAAAGGGGGTATTCACAGTTAAATAAGACGTACTCACATTTAAAACAATAAAAATATTTCTTAAACTAATCAATGACTTTTTTTCTTATATAATTTAATGTCCCCAAGTAATCTATATTTTTGTATATATTAATATTTAAAGGGTTAGTTACTTTACTTGCCTCTAGTAATCTATTGTAAGGTCAGTTAATATTTATTAATCTCTAATTAATGTAAAATATTGTATGTTTTGATTAGTTCGTTAATATTTCTTTTATTTTTTACTTAAGCGACTAATTACCATAATTTTTTTTTATTTACAGGTTTTATTTAATAGTTCATTATGCCCATGTGATCTAGAGTGTAGTCAGTTTTAAATGATTATTTATTGTCCCCATATATGCCAATGTGAAAGTAGTTTCATATTTTAATTATAAAACACCTAGGCTATAATTTATTTACTATTATTTAAAGTGAACAAAGATCGTATGAATTTTCATTTACTGTCCCTGAGTAGCATTAAAAGTATATAGTTTGAAATTTTGTTTTTATTTTTTATAAAAACATTGCCTAAAATACGATTTTGTTCAAACTCTTAGTGATTTCTCCTAGAAAACTACTATTTTTTGAGACTTATGTTTTGTTTATGCCGTTGTCACTTACAGTCTCTATGTAATCTAAAAAGTGGAAAGTTCGAAATTTTATTAATTTTGACGACGAGTCATCCGGACGAATATGCTACTATTCCTGTTAGGAACCTGTATCTAAAACATCTGATTCTAATATTCACTTACTATTCCTTAGTACCCTTATGTAGACCATTTTAAATTTTGTCTTTATTCTTAGGTGATTGCCGATTAAAATGGTTAATTTTATCGAAAACTTTATTTATAATTGAACAAGAACTGAGCCAGAACTGAACTTGATTTGAATTAGAGTAGAATTTAATTAAACTAGAACTGAAAATAAACTGATCTAGATCGGAATTAGATCTAAATTAGAACTCAACTATAACTGAACTAAACTAACACTGAACTAAACTAAAGTATAACTGAACGAGAACTCAACTAAAAGTGAACTAAAACTAGAACTGAATTTGAACGAAACTAGACGTGAACTAAAAATTAAGTAGAACTGAACTAGAACTAAACTACAATTGAACTAGAACTGATTTAAAACTGCAAGTTGAACCGATATTAAATGAAACTAAATAATAAATGGAACTGAACTAAAAATTAAATAGAGCGAAACTGGAACTGAACAAGATCTAAATTAAGACTATACTTGAATTGAAATAGAGCTCAACATAGACTGATCTAAAACATATTTGAAATAAACATTTATCGATTACTCTTCTAACCCCAGTTAGCTTATAGAGTAGACAGTTTTCCACATTTTTAAAGTTTCCTAAAAAGATAAAACATAAAAGCTGCACATTAAACTTACTCTTTAGTTTTAGTTAATCCTTCTTAATGTAAATTCTTTCGGGGATGTAGTGATATAAAAATTTCCTCACCCAGTCTGTGATTACCCCCTTTCATGATTATCTTATTTCGTCTTAAATTATTTACTCATCGTTGTTTTAAATCATTTATATGTAGTTTATTTTTTTTGTTGTATCTTATTTATTATAAATAAAACAACAAGAGCATTAAACTTTGCATATAATTTTGTTGCTGTTGTTTTTGGTATCATTAAAAGCCAGTAAATTGTAAACATATTTTGTTATTAAAGCTTTGGGAAAAAATTACACAAAATTTCAATAAAAATTTTAAACAATGGAATAAGTAGGAGGGTGAGAAATTATTAATAAGTATAACACGGCATAACATATATTGTCAATTAAGTTTTTGATGTATAATGATTAAGTCATATTGTTAAGGAATTTTTTTTAATGATTAACAAATTGTTGTACGACATTTTTGTTGTATGTAAAACATATGAAGCTATTAGGTAATTGTAAAAAAATAGAGTAAATTTTGAAGTTACTTAATAAAAATTGGGTTTAAAGGAAAATAAGTTTGAATTTTAAAAAAATTTCAGGTAAAGTTTTATTTTAATTATAGTACATGTAGGTAGGTAGCTTTGCAAAGCCCAAAGTAGCTGTTGTGACGCTTGTAGCTCTTATTCTGTTTATATTTGAGATTACATTCCTTTCAAAACATGTGCTTAAGATATGAAAAAGATATAATACTCTATAAAATTTTATAGTATATTATTTATGCTAATTTTGCAAAATATAAAACACTAAAAATACAAAATTAAGTAAACAAAAAGTTGTAGCATGCAAACAAATTGTACCTGAGAAAATTAAAAATTAGATAATTATAAATAAAAAACAAACTGGGAATATAAGCGATGATTTAATTGTTGAAATAAAGAACATTAAAAAAAATAACTAAAAATAGAACCAGAGTAATGAAATTTATAAGAAATTTCAAAGATTTTTGTAATTAATTTAAAAACTACTTTATTTTTACCAAGAATTTTCTTTAAACACTCAATATTGAGTGGAAAAATTATTATTGAGTGCAATTATGGAAAACATCTTGTGTCTGTATAGTAAGTTTTTCATTAATTCCAAATATATTTATAGATATTTTTCATTATCTAAACATCATACTGGTAGCTACTTCAAAAATTTTTCTTTAGGAAAATTAATTAATTTTTTTTTTCTTAAAAGTCAGCCACAGCTGGAAAATGACAATTTTCTTCACTCTCTCTTAATATTTATGTGTCTACAAATAGGCTCCTTTATTAGAAGAGTCTGTTAGTTGAAGAGTTTTTTTTAGGAATCCTGCTGAGTTTTGAACTATGCCACCACCCTTATGTTATGACATCTTATACAATAGTGTCTGTTTGTAAAACAAATATCCACATGTGTTTAGAGGTTTTTCAAAACAAACGTTTTTAACAAATAAATTAAAGAAACAAAAACAGTAATAATAAAATACACTAACACATGCTGTTTTTTAAACAATTTTATAATTTTAAATAACAAAAGTCCTTATGTGTTGGACTTAGAATTTGTCGTACAAGTCTTAAAAAAGATAAGTTTTATTTTCTATAAAATGTTTTATTGTATAAAAAAAAATATGGTGTTAAATAATTAATTAACCCTCTTTCAAAATTTCCGTAAAGAAACAAACCTAAAAGGGGTTAAAATGATAAGCCACAATTAAATTTAAAAACCGCAATATGTATTAAATTGCATTATGATTCATGTGTTATATAAACATAAAAACAACAATTTTTAAGGATTTTATTTTTTATTTTAATCTACCCAACATTCTATATGAGTCATTTTATTTCAGCACCCTGTTTATTTATTTATTTTTTTTTTTTCTGTTTTTTATAAAAATGCCAAAAACATAAAGATAAACTTACAAAAAGTTAGTGAACTTTTAGTCACTGAAATATTTAGTTTTGTATATAATTAATGTATTTCTTGACATTGAATCATATTTGCTAATTTTTTTTATTTCATATTTATTTTTTTTTTTTTTTTTGTGGTGTAAATGAAAAAAATTAAAAAAATAAAACATTGCGTATGCGTTGCAGTTATCATTAACTATATATCATGTCAAAAATGTTTGCCTCAAGTCTTAAAGTCTACTCAAAAAACCACATAAAGAGAGACCAGACAAGACTCACACTTTTATTATTTTGCGTTCCTTATGTACTTTTCATTCATTGCAAATCTTAAACTCACAATGCCAAAAACTCAAACTCGATTACCTTGTCACAACATTTAGCGAACTAACTTACTACAACAACAAAAAATACTGAGAAAAAGCGTAAAAAAACAACGTTTATTGTGTTTTTGCACTTTTTATAGTTACTTTTGCACTTTAGCAGAGGGAATATGCATAAAGAGGAAAAAAGGAAATAAAAGGAATGAATACTTTATTAATTCAATAACAATTTTATCATCAATTACTTTAAGCATTACTGGGTAAACATAATCACTATACTCGCTATATTACCTTGTTAAAAAAATATCAGATGTATTTTATCTTAAAGAGTTTGTTAGTGAATCTCTCTCTAATAAGGGAGAATATTATGGTAGCTCCCTATAACATAAATCTATAGATCAATTATGACCCTCTGGAGCTTTGTAAAGTTCTTAATCCATTCTAATTCATATCATTCACATATAAAATTGATTATAAAGCTTTTATTTTAAATGATTTAATTCTTTTACCTCTTTTACTCAATTATTAACAAACTTACAGTATTCCTTCTATTCAAAAACTCCTCTACTATATAACATACTAAACCGGTACTACTCCCAAGCGCCAGAGTTACAACTTATAAAAAAAAACGTCGAAAAAATAAAGATTCATTTTTGTTGTGTGTGTTCTTTCATTTCAAGCAACATATGTGATAGATCCTGCCACCGATGTTAATGACAGTTTTTTTTTAAACTAGTTGCAAGAAAACAAAAAAATAAAAATTATAAAAAATATGACAACCTACGCTTTTGTTTGTTCTGTTAAGGCTTTAAACAAAAAAATAAGTTTTTCATTTAAATAAAATTTATTTCAATGATTGAAGAATATTTTAGCTAAAAGGCAAATGATGTTGAAACTGAGACGTAGCAGTTTTAGATTGTATGTTATTAAAAGTTTGTAATAAAGATATAAGAATTTTATTTTAGAGGTAATTTACTTAGATTATTGAACTTAGATTTTTTGGCTTAATTTAAAGGTTATATATTGTTTATTTAATCCTAGTTTAAACTTAGTATTAAAAGCTTCAGTTATGTATATATTAACTTGTTATTATTTAACCTAGTTTAAATTTAATCAGAACTTATAAAATAAATTAAAGTTTAAACATGAAGTAATGAAGATGATGATATCATAATAATTTCTTCTTCCTCAATTTAAAATTGCAATTTGTATTAAACGATATAAATGTTAACACATAAATGTCCAGTCTTTCAGATACTTAGAATTTTAAAAACTATTTTGGAGGTTCTCAATAAAATATGTTTCTTTATTTTATATCCTTAAAATTTAATCCACTTATAAATGACCAAAAATAGTAATAGTAAAAATAGTAGTATATTAACCGGATATTCAAAATCTATACTGATGAGAGCAAATTATGTTTTTAGCTCAGACTTTATAATATTTATAATATTTGATTAATTCGTTAAAATATCGTCGTATGATGAATTCTTGTAATTTGTTTACAATATTCTATTACTTTTATAGCTCTCATGTTCATCCTATTGAGCTCATTACCTTGTTGTTTATTGTAAATGAATTAATTGATAAGAATGTTAAAGTTTTCTCATTTACATACAGGTGAAAGAACAGAAGTATTTCTTGATAAGAATAGTTTATCCAAGTCCTGATATATTAAATTATTATGACAGTTAGATTTAGTTTTTGTTCTAAGATTTTTTGCAATTTGTTCCCAATAGTCTCATGTTTTTGTCACACATTTGTAGTTTATTCATTTGTTGCCAAATGGTCAGTATTAGGTTAGGTTTAACAAGCCGACAATAACATAAATTGACTTATTTGAATCCGAATACTCATTTCGTTGTGTTGTCTGTGAGTAGTAGAGTCCTACTATAAAATCTCCCCTCTCAACCAAAAAGGTAAATAAAATCAAAGAAAAAGTTCGTTGATTCAACGTATTTGTTGCATAATGTTGACCTACAGGTACGTTAGGAAAACGTGTTGACATACATTAACAGACTACTAGCTATTTATTGAATCAATTGATTGAAATGTGTATTTAATTTTTTTCCATTTACATATAGGAGTGAGATCAGTGGTATGTATTTTTTGATAAAAATGGGCATCCATATTTTGATATATTAAAGTACCATCGCAGTTTGGATTGCCCTTTTTTTGCACCAAGATTTTTGGTAACTTTTTCTCGATGCTTTCATATTTTTCTCCTACACAAGTTCTTCTTTCTTAGCTCATTCATTTGTTGTTGTATTGTTAGTGGATCGATTGAAAATTAAAAAAAAAAAAATCATAATTTAAAAGTTTTCATAGTCTGCTCAGCATCCCAGTCCTGTGAAAACTATTTTTTTATTTCAATATTTCTTAAAAGAATGATCAAATTGCGATCAGTGAAAATGCACAAATATAAAATACTACTCCAAATCTTTCTAATCTAAAACAATTGATTACTGTATCAGTTTACAAAATGAATGTACAAACTTATCTGCCCAATAAATATTTGCGGGAGATGATTCATATAAAATTTTTCCATAATACAAAGCTGAGCGGTTTTTGTAACGTTTACTCCTCTTCATGACATCGTTAGTCCTTAAAATGGAGATTTAGTCTGTTCAAAATTTATCATTTAAGGCTGCAGAATTCAGTATATTGCTACCAAAATTAATGGTTATAAGTGGCCCATATAGGTGACATCCAAACAAGAATTCTTCATGGACCCTCTGATTTGTGCAGACCGCTAAAGTTTACCGACAAAAACAAATGTGCAATAATTTGTATAATTATATTCTCAGGTTCAGTAGATCTTATAATAAAAAGTACGAAATTCACATTTGAGCACCCTAATATTGGTAGTCAAGGTTACACCTTATTGGATCCCAACTTCTGAGCAAACCATTTTACTAAAATATAACTGTTTGCAGATCTATTAGTCCAAAAATTTAACAAATATGTACAACAAATAAATCAAAACTCTCATCCGAATATTTATCATATCTATGAGAGATTACATCTAATTGGATGGGATATAAAAATCTGATATGAAATTATGATATTATTAAAACCCATAAACAAGATCAGCTGTGTAGTAACAAATTTGACAACACATCTGTTAACAGAAGAAAGTTAATCTTCATACTATAACAGATCTTTTTCATTGCAAAAAAATCAGTGCATAGAAACTTTCACAAAATAGATCTGATAATCACCCCAGTCTGATCATATGTCTGGACTTTCTAAAACAAAGTTGATCACACTTTTGTTCGTGGAAGAACTTTCAGAAAGTAAAAAGTAGTTAAACTCCTGCATATGCTATAAGCAGATATATGACCTAATCCTTAGATCAGAATGTTTCGTTATCATATAAGGAGATTTTAGGCCTTCGCGGATCAGCTTAGATATCATATAGAAAATAATCTTATATCAAATAATATATAAATGAAATAAAATTTCATCGATTTTTGTCGCAACTATTCCAAATAAAAAAACGAATTCAAGGTTGATTAATAAAAGAATAAAACTTGTTTTATGACCGGGATCTTTAAACTCTTGTTATGACCAGGATCTTTAAACTCTTGTAGTGGCGAAAGATGACAACATTTGATAATGAAATATCAAATTTAGTTTCGCCTATTATACGATAAGTTTCAGTTAGTAAGTTTTAAGGGAAACATTTTTAATTCATCCATATAAATTTAAATTATGACTTTGCTCCATATATTTGGTAGACATGTCGCCGTTTTTGCATTAAACTTATTAAATGCCTCATTTAATGCTCTAAATTTAGTTTTTATGGCTTATAAAACTTACAAAAACAAAGTTGGCACCATAATTTCTTTAAAAAATTCCTTTGAGAGAAAAAAAACTTTTTGACTTTTATTTCCTTGACAACTTATTCATCTTGATGCTTGTGTCATAATAAATAACAGATAAAGAGTTGGATACCATAAGTAACTAAAGTCAATGAGAGAGTAAAAAATGAGAGTTAATCTCGGCCAAAAAAGAAAACAAGAACATGCGCCATATGGTCTTAAATGTAAGAAAAATATAAAAGAAAAAAAAAAAAAAAAAAAGCAACATACTTTTGTATAAATCCGCTACAATGTGTTCCCGGATACAAATATTGATTTTTCCTAAAATAAAAATCAAAATTGCGGTTAAATATTAGGAAATGTGCAACAGCCCCTTTAGAAAACACCCATTAAAATTTAACACAGAAAAAACACTTTAAATGTGAAAATATAAAACAAAAAAATTGCAAAGAGGCTAAAATGAGTTTTTATTTGAAATTCATGCTAAAGAATAACAGGAAAGCAATATTTTTGGAAAACAATGAATACAACTGGACGAGTGCCTAAAATAATAGCAGCAGCACGCGCCAAAGAATAAACAAAACTAAAATGAAGAGTGCAATAAAAAAAAAAACACCAAAAACCTAAATTTGCTTTCAAATAAAAATGTGGTAGTTTTTTCTTTGCAAATTCCAAAAAAAGAAAAGAAAAAAAAATTAAAACAACTGATTTGTTTTATTAAACAGATTTAGCAAAATTAGCAAATTCTAAACATCAAAAGGAATTCTAAACTTAGGAATTGTTATTAAAAAAAAGGTCAGGGTAAATCTGTTTTTATATGTAGTAATGAAATAAAGGGGAGGAGGATTATAAGGGAGGAATTTATGTTAATATTTGTGTGTGTTGTTCTTATGTACTAGAGTTTTATTCTTAAACATAATGTTTTCATAATATTAATAAAATTTTAATTACCCTGTAGAGTTTTAGTGCGTTTGTTTTAAAATATCCTTATGCCAAAATTTTTTCCTTTAAAGTCCTTGACTTTATTAAAGAAAAATTAAAAGAATACACGTTGTTAAGCTTAAACCAGGGAACTGAACACACCCTTTTTTAAAACAACAAAAACATATTTTCATTTATTTTCAAAACACTTTTATCTTAAAATAATTTCTAGGAATATTTTATTTTATTTTAAATTTTATTATAAATTTATAAAATATTTCAAATTTTCTTTTAATTTCATGAAATTTTTAATAATTTCTTTAACAGTTGCACTTTTTTATATTTTTATGTTTCTATTCCAAAATAAAATCTTTTACTCTAACAAACACTTATACACTCACGTTTATGTATATAAAATAAAACAACAACATTAACAACTAGGAATAAAAGATTTTGCAAGTTAAAGGAAGATGACAAAGCAAAACACAGAAAAAAATATATAATTATTTAAATTTATTTTATTTTTATTAATCTTGAAAAGAAAAGTTAAAGCAATAACTCTATATTTTCTGTTAATTTATATTATTTTTGCTTAATAAATTAGATGTTTTATTAATTTTGTTTCATTTAATAATGTAACAAATTTATTGCCTCTATAGAAAACCATTTTACTTTCATCCGTTTGTTAAGTTTTCGCGTTTAATACTCAATAAGAACTAATGTTGGTTTAGTAAACTGTTAACATCTGTTATGAAAAAAAAACAACAAAATAAGGAGAGTTTAAAACTCACAGAGAAAGAGAGAGAATTTTTAGGAATTAAAATAACATTATCTGTTATTTTTTATTGTGTTAACATTGTTTACCAATGAGACCGGCTCTGTTAGATTATTTTAGTATGAAGTTAACATTAAACTAAATAACAGTCCTCATATAAACTGTTAACAGAGAGTGTTAAATATGTGTCTGTGAGATTTGTACATAAAGCAATGTTAACTAACAGTTAAAGGTAAATTATTACTGTAACAATGTTGTCAGTCATTCCCAAATTAAACAAAAATATCAAAACGTAATAAAAAAACTGAAATTTATAAAAATAACAAAATATTAAAAATAATAACTAAACAGATTAAAAGGAAAAAAATATTAAAAGTGAAATAAATCGAATTATATTAAAAAAGAAATTAAAAATTAAAAAAAATATACTTTCAAGTTAAAAATTACAAAAATGCAAATTTTTCATTACATATGTGATTTTATGGGCACCAAAATCCGGGAAGGGATCTTTTATCAAACCTTTGGCTAATTTTGGACCTATATTTGTATTGTGTAAAATAAAACGTACGAATACAGAATATAACGCCGAATCTTACTGATAAATTATTATATTTAAAAGATTGTTAACCTCTAATTCGGGAAGATATTTGTAGGGGGGCTAGGTGAAATAATGAACCGATCACACCAATTTCTATATGCTTCTTCCTTGTGCCAAAATAACTATTCGTACCAAATATCATCAAAATATCTAAAAGAAATTGAGACCTGTACTTTGTTCACAAAGTTTAAATGGGCAGACAGCCAGACGGACATCGTTAAATCGACTCAGAAAGTGACTTTAAATCTATTGGTATACCTTAAGATGGGTCAAGGACCAATATATTTCTGCGTTACAAACTTGAACATAAACGAATAATACTCAAACCACCTAAGGTGGAGTAGGGTATAAAAATACTTAATACAAAAATATAAAAGATTTATAACGTTCCGATTAAAACAATAAATGTAGACGTTTATATAGACCATAAACATTTTAAAATAATAACCTTTCAATCACCTTGTTCAAATACAAATTTATTTACAGGGTGTCAAAGCTAAAAAATACGATTATATTAAAACATTTTCGATTTCGTTTATATGAAAAGTTTTCACTAAATTATGAATAAAATTTATATAAATATTATAGAAGAGGACCTAAGCCATCAGAAAATTAAATTCGCCACCACCCTGTTGAAATAAAAATTTATCTGAAGGGTGTCAAAGTTAAGCACCTTGGGTATAAAATGTTATAACTTTTTCAAATAGATTTTGTTGAATTTAGAAAATCAATATTTTTTGTAACAAATTATAGAAACGGATCTTTGCTTTCATATCAGCACCCTGTTTTAATACAGGGTGAGCAACATTATGTGAAATTTTACTATCTTGAGTATAAAAATCCATATGTTCATAATTTTATTTAATTGGAATACAGGGTAATCTAAAAGTTGATAAAAATGATTTTTCAGATTTTTTATTTCTCAGAAAAAAACTTTTATTACATTTTAAATTAACTTTCTTTTAAAATGCTTTATAGCTGTTTTAATTCTGCATTTTTGTAAAAAAATAAAAAAAAGAACTTTTAAATCTACTTTCTTTCATTGTCATTGTTTGCTCCTCGTAGCTGAAATATTGAGAAACTCTGTTTTTATTAAAAGGTTCTGGTGTTCTTTTTTGTATTTTTTTTTTTTTTTTACAACTTTTAATAAACCGTTATAAATTTTATTCCAGCTAAAAAACAAATATAAATCTTAATATTACAAATTGAACAGTAAAGTAAACATGTTAATTGTATTATATCAATTCATCTAAAAAATAATTTTAAAAATGTTAAGAATATTCTCCAAAAAATATGTGTTTGTGTTATCTTTGTTAAGCAATTTCCTATTAATTAAGGTAATTATTAAAAGTATTTCTTAATTATTTGTAAAAAAAAATTAACAAAATAATAATTTTTAATAAATTCCAGCTAATTGTATTTAATGTCTGTGTTGTGCAAGTATCAGCCATAACCGAACAACAACGCAAAGAAATAGCCAACTTAAAGTCCGAACTTACAGAAGCTTTAGATAGTGACAATGAAAATGTGGCCGCCAAGGGAGTAATAGTACAACCCAATTGGACTGGAGGAGCCAAAGCAGATCCTAAGGAAACAGTGAAAGTAGAGCTAACTGCTCAAAATCGTAAAGAGGCAGCTGATTTAAGAGCTGAAATTGGTTTGGCAGTAGCTAAAGATAATTATGCCACAGGGGGAGTAGCAAAAACGCAAGATATTAAAAATTTGGAAGCTTCCTTAAGTATGAAAGATAAGGGAAAAGAAGCCTTAGAAACAATAGTTAGCAGTCAATCCGAGACCACTACAAAGGAATTTGTAGGAGCAGGCTTGGACGGACAAGATGGTTCAGATTCTAAAACAAAAGCTCCTAATGTTATAGCAGCCAATATAGCTGATGATTCCGAAATAGATATACGTAAATTACAACGTTTAGAGGTCACTAAAAGACGTAACAAGGAGGTTTTAATACTTAAATATATAGAAGAAGATTTATCCTTTGACTTGGGTCCTGAAGTATTGGAATGGGAGCATATTGTGCATGCAGGACAGGAATATTTTATAGGACGTCGTTTAACCGATTTATTAATAGTACGTAAAGATGCTGCTAAATATGAAAAATCGATGGTGGTAGAAGTGGGTCAGCTTATAACAGATATAGAGACTTATACCTATTGGAATTTGGAGCAACAGCAACAAGAGGGTGTTATTCTAATAGCCTCGGGAGATAAAGTTTTATGGTATAGAGCCAATAATGAAACCCAACAAATTGAATTGTATTGGGATTGGTTAGTGGGCAATGTTATAACGGGCTTAACTTACTTCTCTTTGGATTCCAAGGATTATTTAGTTATCAGCTCAAATCAATCTTCTTTAGCCGGTCATTATGCTTTAAATATTTATCAATTTAAATTACAAACCAAAGAATTTTGGATTGTACAACGTTTACAGCTGGAAAAGGCTTGTGATAAAATAACAGTTTTAAATACTGGTCGTGATGTTATATTAGCCATACCTCAAAATAATACAGCGGATATTTATACTTTTAATCCCCATGAGGCAGCCTTCTCACATATACGTTTCCAATTAAAGAGATCTGTGAAAGCGGAAGGCATATTATCTGTGGCTGGCTTTAAAATGGGTGGACGCAGTTATTTAGCCTTGACTGGTTACCAGCCTCAAATTTTGTTATATCAACAAGGAGATTTTGTGTCCAAAACTATTTTGGGCAATAATTTTGGTTTAGTGGAGTTATTTTTTCCTATACCCGTAAGAACTTATCGAGATGATCTTATTTTATTGGTGCAGCATAGAGTGGATTTTATGACTCATACTTTGACCGTAGTGGAGACTTTAATATGGGATGGTGAAGCTTTTGAAACTAGTATTCCGGTACCTTGTCATTTGGGTGAGCATGTAGTTTATGGTGTGGCTTGCATGCTGGATTTACAACGAGATGAGGGTCTAAAAGGGGCCGCCTTGCTGAGGAGAGGTGAGGAGATTTCAGTAATAGTACCTAGACATAAAGCTGAGTCCGGATTGTTTCGCTTTCATACCGAACTATTGGCCAAAAATTCTGAGCTTTTGGATTTGCAAGACATATTTGAATTCCTTAAAGATTGGGTAAAGGAACAAGATGATTTAATAAAACAAGCTACCGATTTTCTCCATCTAAATGAGCTAGATTTAAATCAAATGCCAGCTGATTTATCTGAATTGGAATCTCTAAAAGCTCCAGAATTTGTTTTCCAAGGAGAAGTAGCAGAGATCTATGTTAATGACCATAAATGGTCTTTGGAAGACTCCAATATAGATTTAGAGTTTCTTATACAACAATTAGAAGATTTGGATAGATCTTTATCACCTGCCAGGCAAAGAAGAAATTTAAAGGATATAGAGCACGAGAATTTGGAATTTGATGAAGTTTGGGTGGAGGATTTAGAAGTGGATTTGGTTAATGGTGAGAAATATTTCATACAAAATGGTGAATTAAACTTTGAGGGTTTAATCGAACTTGAGGAATTGGAAATATTGGCTGAAGAAAAGGATTTATTAAAACGACAAACTAATGAAAAAGATTTCGCTTTAGAGGGAGACTTAGAATTTGATTTTATTAATGATTTAAAATGGTCTGACTTAAAAGATAATTTGGTATTTAGGACACAGAAACAAAATCTAAAGGAATTGGAAGTTGAAGGGGTAAGTTACAATATGCTAAATTAATTTAATTTCATGTGATATTCTTTCACAGGATGTTATTTGCGAGAATGTTTTAAATATAAAAACTTTAAACACTTTGGATTTCCCTGAAGACTATATGCTAGCCAATGGTCCCGCCATTTCTATAGTCCAGGCTGAAAAACATTTTGCAAACTCTTTGTCTGCCAGTTCAGTGGATACAAATGGTTTGATTAATGGTAAAAATCCTGAAGAAGCTATAACTTTAATGGATGCCCAGGAATGGCAGGGAATGCCCACCTTCCAGCATTTGGAAGTAGCAGAAATATTGGAGGTTAGTGAACAAAATTTTAAGATTTAATAAAGAAATAAAATATATTCTTCTTCCTTTTTCAGCTTCAAGGACAAGTTCAAGGTCGTGATGTCAATACTCTACCCCAAAATCCTACCTTACAGGAATCTAATATCATAGAAGCTGCTTGCCATTTTAATCATCTATTAGTTAATGGTCCTGTGGTCTTAAAAGGCAAAATGGATGAGCAGCCCTTAGCTTCACGTTTTAAAGATATTGTACTTAAACCTTTAGATCCTTTGGAAGAAATTATAGTACCTGCTCCAAAATCGTTTGATATGGTTATGTTTCCCATAGATTTTCAATTGGAAAATAATACCATTAATCAAATACCAGCTCAGGATTTTGTTACAGTACACACACAACAATTATTAAATATAAATTCCTTGGAAGGCTATGTTTATTTTTATAATTTAACCCTCAATGGTACCTATGATGGTGTTAAATTAGAAGAAGTTTTAAAGGATATTATAATGCTGGATAAAGCCCAAGATTTGTCTACCACCGAGTTAATATTCTCACAGGATTTAAAAGCTAAACAAATTTCAATTATAGATACTATTAATCAACATTCAATCAAGGATAATTTACAAACTTTAAAGGAAGATTTAATAATAAAATCTGCCGAGTTTGAGAATTTAGCTGCACAACAAGCTGATTTTACACAAGATATTTTGGGTGCAGGAAAATTAAACAATATAGAATTGCATGATGTTGTACAAGATAGATCTTGGCATGAGCCTCCCATTAAGGGAAATATATTCCTTAATGAATTAATATTAGACCAAGGATTACAAACAGATGAGTTACATGGCATTAAAGCAGAATTTCTTTTAGATTTTCTTAACAAAATCGAAGAGTTACCCGATATGGTTTTAAATGGTCAAATTCAAGTGGATCATATAACAATAACCGGAGATGTGCAGCTACATAAACTAAATGGTTGGCTTTTTGATGAGGAAATCCAATTAACCACCATTAGGCTTAATCGGCCCAATTATTTGTCTACTCAAATAACCTTTAAAAATCGTTTGGAATTAAATGGTCATTTAAAACTAATGGCAGACTTCAGGGGTCAATATGTGCCCGACTTAATAGATGATATTATTATAAGATCCTCTAATTCCTGCATACACATACAAGCACCCAAAAGTTTTCTTAAACCTATAAAAGTTTTCAAAAATGTACAAGCTTCAGCATTAAATGGAAAATCTATGGAACTTATAGCCTGGAAAAATAAAGAAAATACTTTCCAAGGTTCTTTACAAATTAAAGGCAACTTAGTGGTGCGTGCTTTAAACCTACAAGAAAATATTAATGATTTCAAATGGCAAGATTTACAGGATCAGCTATATTTTGATGAAAAACTTAATAATTTTGTTTTAAAAAATTCTATAGAATTTAAAAATCCTTTATTTTTGGAAGACCTCTCTGTTATGGGAAATTTAAATGATGTTCCCAATTTATCGGAATTCTTTGAAAATTTAATTTATAAAAATCATTTATGTTTGCTTAAAGGTAAAAATACCTTTACGGGACGTGTCATTATAGACAAAGGAGCCTTTATTAAACATTTAAATGGTTATGATTTACAATATCTTTTCAATAATTTGGTTTTCACACATGGATCCCAACCAGTTGTAATACAAGCTCCTGTACAATTTGAGAATAATATACAAGCTAATGAATTAAAAATAAAAAAATCTTTAAGTGTGGTGAACTTAAATGGTTGTAGTTTAAAAGAATGGTTAAATGACTCTCTACGAGTGGATCAAGATCAAAATATACCACGTAAGTTTTTGGTTTGAATAATTGTTATTTGGAAATGTTTTAATGTTTTTTTTTTTTTTTGCAGACTTTTTGCAATTTTCGGTAGGAAGTTTAGATGGCAATTCTATGTTGGTTCATTTTATTAAAGATATAGATCTTTCTCGTGTTATTACTTTAAATACACCCCAAACTTTTAACGAGTCCATTAAGTTTTCGGAAGTGTTTTTAAATGGTTTCATCTCTTGTAAAGGTCAAGTTAATAATAGTAGTCTGGAGGAGGAATTTAATAATACTTTTATGGTAAGTTTTTGCTAAAAGTTTGAATTATTTATAAAAGTTACTAAATTTTGAAAATGTTTATTAAAAAAAAACTATTATTAAACATTAGTTCACGTCTTTTTTAAACCCAGTTGCTAAAATATTCCCGCCATTTCTATATAGATAATACCTTAAAGAATAAATCGTTTATTCTTTAATTTGTAATTGCTGCAGTACTTGGTATGCATGACATTCATCTTAAAGTCCGTCCGTCTGCCTGCCTGTTGGAATTAACTATACGACGAAACGTTTAAATTTATCTATGGTTGAATAAAAAAAAAAAAAATTAAAAGATCTTTATATCATTTGTTATTTAGTTTCTTACTAAGACAATATTAATTTAGAACAGAGCGATGTACGTCTGACTGTCTGTACATCCGCCCATTGAACAAGGAATTGTCAAATTTATCGACAGCCAAATATTTACAAATAAATAGTTTTAAAAACCAAGTTTTCTAAAATTGAGTAACTTTTTAAACAAATTTCCTAAATAATTCAAAATTTAAACAATTTCTTTCTTCCAGACTTATGGTTCTCAACATATTTCCACTCCTCTAAATATACAAACCATAGTAGTATTGGGAGACCTAACAGTACGAGGTCTAGTCAACAATAATAAAGATCTTCAGGATGTAGCCACTTTACAAGAAGATCTCACATTAGAATCTCCTCTCTATTTTCAATCTCTCTACACACCTCAAGTTATAATAAAAGATAAAGCCACAGGAATAGATTTTGAAAAATGGTTTGCTTCAGCTGTAAAATATCAACATCCTGGTACCCAGTATATAACCGGCAATTGGTCTACAAAATATTTAACAGTAAAAACAGGACCTAATGAATTTCAATATATGATCAATGGTTTTGAACCCTGGCAATATTATTCTTATATAAGATCAGCTAGATCATATGATAAAAATGATTATGAACAGGAAGAAATATGTCAAGTTATTAAACAAATCCAACAGGAGTTGGAACATAAATCAATATATCTTAAATATATAGAAGATGTATATCAAATGGATTTAAATTTAGAATTTAAAAACTTTAATGAAAGTTTAAGGAAAATGTTTAATTTAAACGCTAATCAGGAGGATTTATTATTGTTAAATTTTAAATGTAAAACTCAAATCTATAAATGGCTGGCTAATGAACAGAAATTTGTTTATAAAAATTCTTTTGAAGCAGGTCCCATAGATCAACTGGAAATTGTACCTTCCTTAAGAAACAGCAGTAAATGGGAATTTATTACTACTTATGAAACTTCGGAACCTTTGAATTGTTCTTTGAAGCCTTTCAATAAATGGAAAATATTAAATGATTCTATAGTTTTGGATAAAAATATAACACCTCCTGTGGGTTTACTATATACACAAAAAGGAAAAAATAATGACACTTTATGGTCTGTGGATCAACACAACCTTAAGAAATTGGATTTATTTTCGTACAAAACCCAACAAAAATGGCAACTTCCTAGGGAGAATAATAAAACTCCTTACAGATTTGTGCCTTTTAAAAATAAAGATGAAATCTTATTAAGTAATGGCGAACATTTGGTTACTTTAACAAATCATTTAAATAAGAAATTAAAAAAATCAACTGATGATATGCAATTTCTACAATCATCTTTGTTTCCTGAAGACCTTCAAAATATTGATTCAGAAACCATCTTAAAACCCAATTCCTCCTTAACCCGTTCATTTGTTTTTGCGGATTTCAAACAAGTGGTAGAACGTATTTTAATAGATTTGGGTCTACGATTGCAGCAGCAAGTCAATATTACACAACTTAGCATACCCGAATCAGATTTATTTGATGAACATCTAATCACGGATTTTCTGGCCATAATGGAAGAATTACAAAAACAAAATATCTATCCCCAAGAAGAATTTAATATAACTTTTGATAATCTTACTTTACCAGAAAATCCTGCCCAGGTTTTAGCTGCTCGTGTGGTGGAAATTGCATGGCCTGTGGTCATAGAAATTGAGGAAATTCATTCTTATTTGAAAAACAATCAAACACATGATCATCCCTTATGTTCTTGCATATCAAAATCCTTGGGTTATTTAATAAAAGATGTTTTAAAACTGGCTAATACACAGAAAGCTTCCCAAGAAAAACAAGATTATTCCCAGGATTTAATTAAAGTTATAGAACGCATAAGAACATTTGAAAAGGATTTGGACGATTTTATTAAAGCCTTAGAAAAACATGAAGATAAACCGTCTTTAAATAGCATGTTGGAAAAGGAAGGTCTCCTGTTGTCAGCCACTAATCGAGAGTTTCATGTTTTATCTAATAATTTCCAAGATTTAATGTATAAGGAAAATTCTCCTTTACCCGGGTTTAAACAAGGAGAAATTTTATCTTTACAAGTGGGAAGTATAAAAAATCCTTTACATTTATGGGCTGTAACAAATATTAAAACACCTTTAATAGCTAATAACAATCCGGGTATTTATTTATATCTACAAAACCTTAAAGGTCAAATATATCAAATTATAGCTGCTATAAAACCCAGATCATTACAACAATTAAGAATCCAACAAGAAACTTTATTATTTTATATAGAAAACTGCTGTCAAGTTAAGGTTTTAAGATATCAAGGATCTCAAGGATTTCAAAAATTTGCCGAGTTTCAAGAAAAGGAAAATATTCTGCAAATACTTACCGTTTCTTTGCCTTTACAACAAGGTCACTTTAAACATTTAATTATTATGTTATTAGAAAATCAAGTTAAATTTTATGAAATTGTTATAGGGGGCTCAACTCTAGCAAAAGATTTTTCTAATTTGATACCCTCTTCATTAAATTGTAAATAAATTTGTTTAATTTTATTTTAAAATTTATTATTTGAAAAATAAATTTCTTTATTTTT
This sequence comes from Protophormia terraenovae, assembly GCA_951394005.1. Taxonomy (NCBI): domain Eukaryota; kingdom Metazoa; phylum Arthropoda; class Insecta; order Diptera; family Calliphoridae; genus Protophormia; species Protophormia terraenovae. The sequence continues at coordinate 1,782,980 of OX596076.1, forward strand.
GTATCGTTTATCTGGCTTAAAAACTAAATTTTTGCGTTTGAATTTTACTTTTTTTATTGTATAAATCTTAAACCTTAGTCCAAATTTCGTTTTATAGCAAAAAAAAATTTGATTAAAGTAAAATTCGTTTTTTTTTTCATTTATAATAAATAGTATAATTATTGAACTAATAATTGCAACAACAAATTAAAATTCCACTAGATTTTCTGGCAGTCCTAAAACAATAAGTTCCTTTTTTTCCTAACATTTTAAAAGAACTGCTTAATTTAAAACTTAAACACGAAAGAAAATTGCTCAAATATTTACAAGTGCTTATGAATTACGTTGGTTAGTGTGTGGCTTCCTTTAAAGCCTAAGGAATTTTGACAGGTAAAAATAATCTAGGATCACCTATTTTAGGACTTAAACGTACTACAACTTGATCATCACCATCACCCACTTCCAGGAAAGAATTCCAATCGGCTAAGAAATAGAAACCATTTTTCTTTTTAGGTGGTGGTGGAGATTCTGTTATAGGATTAGGACCAAAGGACTCTTCCAAATCAGATAAAGAACCATTACGTGATTCCTCGGTAGTGGTGGTAGTGGCAGCTGTTGTGGATGTTACTTCTTTATTATTGTTACTATCGCTATCACTGTCATCTAAATTCAAATTTAATTGTATTCTAGGCGATTCTGTGGTTGAGGTAGTGGCCTCTGTATTAGAGGTGGTGCCATCTGTGGGACTAGCACTTTGTCTTCTTGTCTTGATGGTATCATCGGTAGCTGTTTGTTGTTTTTTCAAATTTTCCAAATATATAAGATCCGCCTGTCTTAATAGAGTTTTATCTTTGGGACTAATATTAAGATTTTTTAATTCTTGCAAATTCTTAATAAGTCTTTGTAATTCATCTACATTTGCTGTTAAATCAGGCACTGGTTCTTCTTGTTTTACTTTAGTCTCCGGTAAAACAATTTGTTCATTCTTTTCTGAAAATTCTCCCTTTAAATCTCTAATATCCGAGTAGCTTAAAGGTTTGTCATCGGGCAAAGCCAATTGGTAATTGATTTCACTAAAATCGGTCATTAAATCTGTATCCATATCCATACCCGTCATCATATCATTATTGGATTCTTGCACATTAATATCCTCTCTGCGTCTAAAACCTTTAGGACCTTCAGTGGATACTCCTATACGATTAGCGGCTCTTTTAATTGCTGCCTCTATAATTTTGGTGGCACTAAAGACTGGTAATTCCACTGAACTTTCGGTAGTGGTTTTGGGTGGCCGGGGGGTTAAGGACTTCATAGTGGTTAAGGAAAACACTGCAGTTCTTTCGCTTAGCTCCTCTTCTTCCGAGGAGGCAGTAGTGGGTGTAAATGTCACAGATTTTTCGGTTTGTGTAGGTTCTTTGACATTATTGCTTAAACCAAATCTTTGTAGATATTCTTCTAAACCAGTAGCTTCGTTTTTATTCGAATTTGTTGCCTCTGAAACGGTTGGTAGTTTTTTGAAACTGGTATAACCATTATCGCTTTGTGCTTGGAATTTATTTTCCAGCTGTTGTGTCAATTCTTTGGGCAAGTCCACACCTAATTTCTTTAGTTCCTGGGCGTTATTAAGTAATTTTTGTATTTCTGCTAAATCTGTATTTGATTTAGCCGTTTTCCTTACCTCCTGGGGACTTTTGGTGGCCACAAATCTAGGTGGTTCCTTGGTTACCGTTTTGTAAATCATGGGTGGCTGTAGATTTTTATAGGCCTCTCCTTCTGAGGCCGAATGGGCATATACCAAATCCTTTAATTCTTCACTGGATGATAAATCTTTGTTAAATGGTTTCTCAGTAGTGGTGCTGGTAGTCTTTTTATAAGCCGGCAAATCCAATTTCAAATCCTCAGTTTCAGCATCCTTTAACAAAATATCCTGTACCTCTTTATACATATTAACCTTGGTGGGGTAAACAATATGGGCACCATTTAAATTCTGCACATTTTGGGTTCTTTGCGAAGCAGCAGCATCTAAATTAGGAGCCTTAGTAGCCCTAGGATTGGCTGTGGGTATATTAATGCGAACTCTCTCCAATTCTTGAACCTTACTCAATAATTTTTGTAGTTGCACAAAATCATTGGGATCCACCTCTTGCAAACTACTGCCGGAACCAGTATCATTGGTTATATCTATTATGCGTTGGGCAAAGTTTTGAGCCTTACGGGTGGCTGTCTCTAATTGTTGTTCCTGATAGGCTTTGACTGCTGTAGCTTTAGTGGATATTTCTATGTCTCCATGTTCTAGTTTTTCAGCATCTTCTACTTGTTTATATAAAGTCCTTAAATTGGCAAAATCATTGACCGGCAAACGATAGTCTTCTGGTTTGGGTGTAGAAGCTTTGACATTGCGTGTGGTAAAACCTAAGAAGGGTGTTATGGGTGTGTCAGTAGGTCTTTGTTTTTCCAAATCTTGTGTTTGAGAGTTCAAACGTTCTAACTGTTGTACTCGATTGATAAGAGCTTGTAATTCACTATTTTCCATGGTTATTTTCTTGGGTCTTTGATCATAATCAAGATTGGTATATTGAGCTACAACTGGTGGTCTTGGTGTTGTTGTTGTAGTGGTGGTGGTTGTTGTTGTGGTAGTGGTTGAGCTAGTAGTGGTGGGTCTGGGTGTAGTGGTGGCTCTTGTAGTGACTTTTTCCAATTCAGCCAAATACCTTTGCAATTGTATTAGATCGGTGACAGACGTTGCAGGTTTTTTGGTAGTACTTGTGGTTGTTGTACTAGTAGAAGTAGTGGTAGTAGGTTTGGGTTGCTGTCTGGCCTTGGCTTGTTCGAAAAGTTTTTCCAATTCTCTATCATCTGTCAATAGTTTTCTCAATTGCCAAAAATCAGTGGGTCCAATTTGAGCTTGCAAATTTACCGGTCTCTTAGTGGTTGTAGATGTGGAGGTGGTAGTGGTTTTGGCATTATTTTTCTCGTATACTTGCAATTGTAGTAAAACCTTTTGCAGCTGCTCCAAATCTGGCGTAGTAGAACCTGTTTGAGCTTGCTGTTGGAATAAAAGTAATTGCTGTTGTGGTGTTAGGGCTTGTTGAGCCGAAAAACGATTGCTTAGCTGGGAGGATTGTATTGGAGCTGGTGTTTCTATGGCTACATTTCTAGAAGCAGCTGGATTTGTTCCTCTATTAATAATCGGTGTTGTCTTCAAAGCATTATTGGGTTTTATTTTTAATTTCTCTAATTCTTGTAAATTTTCCAATAGCTTAGATAATTCATCAGATTGAGAAGGTTCAGTTTGATGATTACCATTATTGGCAAAGTTTAAGTCCAATTGAGGATCTATGCGTCTTCTAGGTTTTTTAGGCTCCACCAACATGGGTTCACCATTAGTGATTAAAGTAGAGGCGGCTGTGGTAGGGGCTGGAGTAGTGGTAGTAGTTGTTGTTGTGGTAGTGGTGGTAGTAGTAGGCCTGCTGGTGGTGGCCACTGCTTGGGGACTAACATTTAATCTCTCCAATTCCTTAAGATTTTCCAATAACTTTTCCAGCTCTGTATTACCTAAACTAGGGGCTCCCTTCTTGGCTTTGACATGGCTGGAAGGCACTTTAGCAGTAGCAATTTCACTTTCCTGACTCAAGGGCTCTAAACTATTTTGTGTGGATGAAGCTGCTTCGTTCTTTTTAATAGCCTTACGTTTTCTACCACCCACTATGCCAAATCTAGTCAAATAACCCTCTACCTCTGGCTTGACTCGTATTTCTTCGCCTATATTCAAAGGTTTAAACATGGAATATGCATCTGGCTTGATTTGGGGACCCAGACTTAAACCTTTCAAATCAGCCACACTTACTACTGAAGGCTTAGGGGCACTTTCAGCCGCATAATAATCTTCCATACCTACTCTACTTCTAGTTTGTGTATTACCCGCCACTATACCCAAACTTTCCAAAACATCTGCTACCGGTTTAGTGGTAGCACGAGGAGAGTACAAAGGTTTCTTTTTCTCTGAGCCCACCTTTAAGAAATCAGCATTTTTGGCACTATAATGGCTGCTAAAACGTTGTACAGGTTTGGGATTAAAATCATAATTCTGTGGCAACTCGGCCGTTATAGGTTTGAAGGGTACAAAGTTTTGTTCATTCATAGTGGGTGTCATGCGATACAAAACCGAAGGAGGATTAGAAGGATGATAAGTAGTGGGATTTAAAGCCATAGTTCTGGTTTTCAAGGGAAATGAAGGTTTATAAGTAGTAGCCTCCATTTGTCCCACAGCTTTAGTAGCAAATTTGCCCTCGCCATTTAAAGAAGGTGTCAGGAATTGTATGGGCTGATGAGAACTATAAGAATCCACTACTTTAGTGACAGGTGGTCTGGTAAAAAGTTCCTGAAACAAAATTTTGTTTTAAAAAAATTCAAATATTTAAAATATATAATTATATCACCTGTAAATTTTCCTCCGTGTTATTATCTGTATTATAAGGCAACACCAACATTAAAGCTCTCATGCTATCAGCTCTCACTTTGTCCCCAGCCTTAACACTTTTCTCA